>CM069405.1:17094110-17399110 GCA_035609135.1 Eleutherodactylus coqui
TCTGTGTTTGTTACTCCGCACCGCCACCTGGTGTGGGATAGCAGTAATACTACATGGAGGAGGGAGGTACAGCCACCATATGGAGAGCTCTTCTATAGGATACTTGTGGGCTATGCTGCAGACCCACCCCTGCTTACTGATATGTATGCACTGTGAACAGAGATTGGCGGTCGCAGTGGCACCTTGCTGATGGTTTCCCACAGGTGTCTGTTTCCATAGACTTGCAGCCAGATCCCGCTCTACAACCTTCTAGTAGATCTTGTGGTTCCATTCCTGAGCAGATACAAGACCTCTGCTTGCTGTCAGCGAGGAGAACACGATCTCCACGGCCGATGTTAATAGGGCTCCATAGTCAGGCCCTCCTTCAGCCCTGGGGCCACGCTGCAGGGTGGTGACCTGTGACAATGACACATCCGCTCCCCATTAGTTCTGTCCCCTTCTATGGAAGGCGATTATTACCTCCTGTTATATCGCTGCTTGTCGTCGCGACACATCAGTAATTACACCCCGCTGACAGAAGTATGGACACACATAGAAGGGGGTCAAATAGGATGCTGTTCCCATTACCCCTCTGCCCCGCTCTCCACTAGATCCCCATAGGTGAGTGGAGGGGCTGCAGATAGTGATGGGTGATGACGGGTGTGTCGGGCGTACGGATACGGCGTTCTGGTTCGCCCCCTCAATGGGATTGAGGTCCTGACTTTGGATTGGCTAGTAATGTCTGCAGACGTTCTGCTCCTCTGCACCGCGTGCCATATGGCATGGTGGTCGGCCATGTTGGTGGAGACACGGAGCTGTATCGGGGTATTACCACAGAGGAGGTGATGCCACATTGTCCGGGATGTCTCTGTGCCCGTTGGTGGTGAGGGTGGCCTTCACTATAACCAATGGGCCTAGTTCCTCCCAGCAGAACCAGCCACACTATAACCCGACACCGAGGACCACGCCATAACAGAGCCCGTCACCGAGAGCCACGCCATAACAGAACCCGTCACCGAGGACCACGCCATAACAGAGCCCGTCACCGAGAGCCACGCCATAACAGAGCCCGTCACCGAGAGCCACGCCATAACAGAACCCGGCACCGAGAGCCACGCCATAACAGAGCCCGTCACCGAGAGCCACGCCATAACAGAACCCGTCACCGAGAGCCACGCCATAACAGAACCCGTCACCGAGAGCCGCGCCATAACAGAACCCGTCACCGAGAGCCGCGCCATAACAGAACCCGTCACCGAGGACCACGCCATAACAGAACCCGTCACCGAGAGCCGCGCCATAACAGAACCCGTCACTGAGAGCCACGCCATAACAGAACCCGTCACCGAAAGCCGCGCCATAACATAAGCCGTCACCGAGGGCCACACTATAACAGAACCCATCACCGAGGGCCGCGCCATAACAGAACCTGTCACCGAAAGCCGCGCCATAACATAAGCCGTCACCGAGGGCCACACTATAACAGAACCCATCACCGAGGGCCATGCCATAACAGAACCCGTCACCGAAGGCCACGCCATAACAGAACCCGTCACCGAGGGCCACACTATAACAGAACCCATCACCGAGGGCCATGCCATAACAGAACCCGTCACCGAAGGCCACGCCATAACAGAACCCGTCACCGAGGGCCACACTATAACAGAACCCATCACTGAGGGCCATGCCATAACAGAACCCGTCACCGAAGGCCACGCCATAACAGAACCCGTCACCGAGGGCCACACTATAACAGAACCCATCACCGAGGGCCACACCATAACAGAACCCGTCACCGAGAGCCGCGCCATAACAGAACCCGTCACCGAGGGCCACACCATAACAGAAGCCGTCACCGAGGACCACACCATAACAGAAGCCGTCACCGAGGGCCGCGCCATAGCAGAACCCGTCACCGAGAGCCACACTATAACAGAAGCCGTCACCGAGGACCACACCATAACAGAGGCCGTCACCGAGGGCCACACCATAACATAACTCGTCACCGAGGGCCGCGCCATAATAGAACCCGTCACCGAGGGCCGCGCCATAACATAACCCGTCACCGAGGGCCGCGCCATAATAGAACCCGTCACCGAGAGCCGCGCCATAACAGAACCCGTCACCGAGGGCCGCGCCATAACAGAACCCGTCACCGAGGGCCGCACCATAACAGAACCCGTCACCGAGGGCCACACCATAACAGAAGCCGTCACCAAGAGCAACGCCATAACAGAACCCATCACCGAGGGCCGCGCCATAGCAGAACCCGTCACCGAGGGCTGCACCATAACAGAACCCGTCACCGAGGGCCGCACCATAACAGAACCCGTCACCGAGGGGCGCACCATAACAGAACCCGTCACCGAGGGGCGCACCATAACAGAACCCGTCACCGAGGGCTGCGCCATGACAGAACCCGTCACCGAGGGTCGCGCCATAATAGAACCCGTCACCGAGGGTCGCGCCATAATAGAACCCGTCACCGAGGGTCGCGCCATAATAGAACCCGTCACCGAGGGCCGCGCCATAACAGATCCCATCACCAAGGGTCACACCATAACAGAACCCATCACCGAGGGCCGCGCCATAACTGAACCCGTCACCGAGGGCCGCGCCATAACAGATCCCGTCACCGAGGGCGGCGCCATAACAGAACCCGTCACCGAGAGCCGTGCCATAACAGAACCCGTCACCGAGGGCCGCGCCATAACAGAACCCGTCACCGAGAGCCGCGCTATAACAGAACCCGTCACCGAGGGCCGCGCCCCAACAGAACCCGTCACCAAGGGCCACGCCGTGACAGAACCCATGACCGAGGGCCACACCATAACAGAACCCGTTACTGAGGGCCACGCCATAAAAGAAGCCGTCACCGAGGGCCGCGCCATAACAGAACCCCTCACCGAGGGCCACGCCGTAACAGAACCCATGACCGAGGGCCACATCATAACAGAACCCGTCACCGAGGGCCACACCATAACAGAACCCGTCACCGAGGGCCACACCATAACACAACCCGTCACCAAGGGTCACACCATAACAGAACCCGTCACCGAGTGTCACACCATAACAGAACCCTTCACCGAGTGTCACACCATAACAGAACCGTCACCGAGGGCCACACCATAACAGAAGCCGTCACCGAGGGCTACACCATAACTGAACCCGTCACCGAGAGCCACACTATAACAGAAGCCGTCACCGAGGACCACACCATAACAGAAGCCGTCACCGAGGGCCACACCATAACATAACCCGTCACCGAGGGCCGCGCCATAATAGAACCCGTCACCGAGGGCCGCGCCATAACATAACCCGTCACCGAGGGCCGCGCCATAATAGAACCCGTCACCGAGAGCCGCACCATAACAGAACCTGTCACCGAGGGCCGCGCCATAACAGAACCCGTCACCGAGGGCCGCACCATAACAGAACCCGTCACCGAGGGCCACACCATAACAGAAGCCGTCACCAAGAGCAACGCCATAACAGAACCCATCACCGAGGGCCGCGCCATAGCAGAACCCGTCACCGAGGGCTGCACCATAACAGAACCCGTCACCGAGGGCCGCACCATAACAGAACCCGTCACCGAGGGCCGCACCATAACAGAACCCGTCACGGAGGGCTGCGCCATGACAGAACCCGTCACCGAGGGTAGCGCCATAATAGAACCCGTCACCGAGGGTCGCGCCATAATAGAACTCGTCACCGAGGGGCGCGCCATAATAGAACCCGTCACCGAGGGCCGCGCCATAACAGATCCCGTCACCAAGGGTCACACCATAACAGAACCCATCACCGAGGGCCGCGCCATAACAGAACCCGTCACCGAGGGCCGCGCCATAACAGATCCCGTCACCGAGGGCCGCGCCATAACAGAACCCGTCACCGAGAGCAGCACCATAACAGAACCCGTCACCGAGGGCCACACCATAACAGAACCCTTCACCGAGGGCCGCGCCATAACAGAACCCATCACCGAGGGCCGCGCCATAACAGAACCCGTCACCGAGGGCCACATCATAACAGAACCTGTCACCGTGAGCCGCGCCATAACAGAACCCGTCACCGAGGGCCGCGCCATAACAGAACCCGTCACCGAGACCCGCGCTATAACAGAACCCGTCACCGAGGGCCGCGCCCTAACAGAACCCGTCACCGAGGGCCACGCCGTGACAGAACCCATGACCGAGGGCCACACCATAACAGAACCCGTTACTGAGGGCCACGCCGTAAAAGAAGCCGTCACCGAGGGCCGCGCCATAACAGAACCCGTCACCGAGGGCCACGCCGTAACAGAACCCATGACCGAGGGCCACATCATAACAGAACCCGTCACCGAGGGCCACACCATAACAGAACCCGTCACCGAGGGCCACACCATAACACAACCCGTCACCAAGGGTCACACCATAACAGAACCCGTCACCGAGTGTCACACCATAACAGAACCCTTCACCGAGTGTCACACCATAACAGAACCGTCACCGAGGGCCACACCATAACAGAACCCGTCACTGAGGGCCACACCATAACACAACCCATCACCGAGGGCTACACCATAACTGAACCCGTCACCAAGGGTCACACCATAACAGAACCCATCACCGAGGGCCACACCATAACAGAACCTGTCACCGAGGGCCACACCATAACAGAACCTGTTACCGAGGGCCGCACCATAACAGAACCCGTCACCGAGGGCCACACCATAACAGAAGCCGTCACCGAGGGCTACACCATAACTGAACCCGTCACCGAGGGCCGCGCCATAACAGAACCCGTCACCGAGGGCCGCACCATAACAGAACCCGTCACCGAGGGCCGCACCATAACAGAAGCCGTCACTGAGAGCCACACCATAACAGAACCCATCACCGAGGGCCACATCATAACAGAAACCGTCACAGAGAGCCACACCATAACAGAAGCCGTCACCGAGGGCTACACCATAACAGAACCCGTCACCGAGGGCCGCGCCATAATAGAACCCGTCACCGAGGGCCGCGCCATAACAGAACCCATCACCGAGGGCCGCACCATAACAGAACCCGTCACCGAGGGCCGCACTATAACAGAACCCGTCACCGAGGGCCGCACCATAACAGAACCCGTCACCGAGGGCCACACCATAACAGAACCCGTCACCGAGGGCCACACCATAACAGAACCCGTCACCTAGGGCCACACCATAACACAACCCGTCACCAAGGGTCACACCATAACAGAACCCGTCACCAAGCGTGACACCATAACAGAACCCTTCACCGAGTGTCACACCATAACAGAACCCGTCACCGAGGGCCACACCATAACAAAACCCATCACTGAGGGCCACACCATAACTGAACCCGTCACCGAGGGTCACACCATAACAGAACCCTTCACCGAGGGCCACACCATAACAGAACCCGTCACCGAGGGCCACACCATAACAGAAACGGTCACCGAGGGCCACACCATAACAGAACCCTTCACCGAGGGCCACACCATAACAGAACCCGTCACCGAGGGCCACACCATAACGGAACCTGTCATCGAGGGCCGCACCATAACAGAACCCGTCACCGAGGGCCACACCATAACAGAACCCGTCACCGAGGGCTGCGCCATAACAGAACCCGTCACCGAGGGCCACACCATAACAGAAGCCGTCACCGAGGGCTACACCATAACAGAACCCGTCACCGAGGGCCGCGCCATAATAGAACCCGTCACCGAGGGCCGCGCCATAACAGAACTCATCACCGAGGGCCGCGCCATAACAGAACCCGTCACCGAGGGCCGCACTATAACAGAACCCGTCACCGAGGGCCGCACCATAATAGAACCCGTCACCGAGGGCCACACCATAACAGAACCCGTCACCGAGGGCCACACCATAACAGAACCCGTCACCTAGGGCTACACCATAACACAACCCGTCACCAAGGGTCACACCATAACAGAACCCGTCACCAAGCGTGACACCATAACAGAACCCTTCACCAAATGTCACACCATAACAGAACCCGTCACCGAGGGCCACACCATAACAAAACCCGTCACTGAGGGCCACACCATAACTGAACCCGTCACCGAGGGTCACACCATAACAGAACCCTTCACCGAGGGCCACACCATAACAGAACCCGTCACTGAGGGCCACACCATAACAGAAACGGTCACCGAGGGCCACACCATAACAGAACCCTTCACCGAGGGCCACACCATAACAGAACCCGTCACCGAGGGCCACACTATAACGGAACCTGTCATCGAGGGCCGCACCATAACAGAACCCGTCACCGAGGGCCACACCATAACAGAACCCGTCACCGAGGGCTGCGCCATAACAGAACCCGTCACCGAGGGCCACACCATAACAGAAGCCGTCACCGAGGGCTACACCATAACAGAACCCGTCACCGAGGGCTGCGCCATAACAGAACCCGTCACCGAGGGCCGCGCCATAACATAACCCATCACCGAGGGCCGCGCCATAACAGAACCCGTCACCGAGGGCCACGCCGTGACAGAACCCATGACCGAGGGCCGCACCACAACAGAACCCGTCACCGAGGGCCGCTCCATAACAGAACCCGTCACCGAGGGCAGCACCATAACAGAACCCGTCACAGATGGCCGCGCCATAACAGAACCCGTCACCGAGGGCCGCGCCATAACAGAACCCGTCACCGAGGGCCGCGCCATAACAGAACCCGTCACAGAGGGCCGCGCTATAACAGAACCCGTCACTGAGGGTCGCGCCATAACAGAACCCGTCACCAAGGGCCGCGCCATAACAGAACGCGTCACCGAGGGCCGCACCATAACAGAACCCGTCACCGAGGGCCGCACCATAACAGAACCCATCACCGAGGGCCATGCCGTGACAGAACCCATGACCGAGGGCCACACCATAACAGACCCCGTCACTGAGGGCCGTGCCATAACAGAACCCGTCACCGAGAGCCGCGCTATAACAGAACCCGTCACCGAGGGCCGCACCCTAACAGAACCCGTCACCGAGGGCCACGCCGTGACAGAACCCATGACTGAGGGCCACACCATAACAGAACCCGTTACTGAGGGCCACGCCATAAAAGAAGCCGTCACCGAGGGCCGCGCCATAACAGAACCCGTCACCGAGGGCCACGCCGTAACAGAACCCATGACCGAGGGCCACATCATAACAGAACCCGTCACCGAGGGCCACACCATAACAGAACCCGTCACCGAGGGCCACACCATAACACAACCCGTCACCAAGGGTCACACCGTAACAGAACCCGTCACCGAGTGTCACACCATAACAGAACCCTTCACCGAGTGTCACACCATAACAGAACCGTCACCGAGGGCCACACCATAACAGAACCCGTCACTGAGGGCCACACCATAACACAACCCGTCACCGAGGGCTACACCATAACTGAACCCGTCACCGAGGGCCACACCATAACAGAACCTGTCACCGAGGGCCACACCATAACAGAACCTGTTACCGAGGGCCGCACCATAACAGAACCCGTCACCGAGGGCCACACCATAACAGAAGCCGTCACCGAGGGCTACACCATAACTGAACCCGTCACCGAGGGCCGCGCCATAACAGAACCCGTCACCGAGGGCCGCACCATAACAGAACCCGTCACCGAGGGCCGCACCATAACAGAAGCCGTCACTGAGAGCCACACCATAACAGAACCCATCACCGAGGGCCACATCATAACAGAAACCGTCACAGAGAGCCACACCATAACAGAATCCGTCACCGAGGGCTACAGCATAACAGAACCCGTCACCGAGGGCCGCGCCATAATAGAACCCGTCACCGAGGGCCACACCATAACAAAACCTGTTACCGAGGGCCGCACCATAACAGAACCCGTCACCGAGGGCCACACCATAACAGAAGCCGTCACCGAGGGCTACACCATAACTGAACCCGTCACCGAGGGCCGCGCCATAACAGAACCCGTCACCGAGGGCCGCACCATAACAGAACCCGTCACCGAGGGCCGCACCATAACAGAAGCCGTCACTGAGAGCCACACCATAACAGAACCCATCACCGAGGGCCACATCATAACAGAAACCGTCACAGAGAGCCACACCATAACAGAAGCCGTCACCGAGGGCCGCACTATAACAGAACCCGTCACCAAGGGCCGCACCATAACAGAACCCGTCACCGAGGGCCGCACTATAACAGAACCTGTTACCGAGGGCCACAACATAACAGAACCCGTCACCGAGGGCCACACCATAACAGAAGCCGTCACCGAGGGCTACACCATAACTGAACCCGTCACCGAGGGCCGCGCCATAACAGAACCCGTCACCGAGGGCCGCACCATAACAGAACCCGTCACCGAGGGCCGCACCATAACAGAAGCCGTCACTGAGAGCCACACCATAACAGAACCCATCACCGAGGGCCACATCATAACAGAAACCGTCACAGAGAGCCACACCATAACAGAATCCGTCACCGAGGGCTACACCATAACAGAACCCGTCACCGAGGGCCGCGCCATAATAGAACCCGTCACCGAGGGCCACACCATAACAGAACCTGTTACCGAGGGCCGCACCATAACAGAACCCGTCACCGAGGGCCACACCATAACAGAAGCCGTCACCGAGGGCTACACCATAACTGAACCCGTCACCGAGGGCCGCGCCATAACAGAACCCGTCACCGAGGGCCGCACCATAACAGAACCCGTCACCGAGGGCCGCACCATAACAGAACCCATCACCGAGGGCCACATCATAACAGAAACCGTCACAGAGAGCCACACCATAACAGAAGCCGTCACCGAGGGCCGCACTATAACAGAACCCGTCACCGAGGGCCGCACCATAACAGAACCCGTCACCGAGGGCCGCACTATAACAGAACCCGTCACCGAGGGCCGCACCATAATAGAACCCGTCACCGAGGGCCACACCATAACAGAACCCGTCACCGAGGGCCACACCATAACAGAACCCGTCACCTAGGGCTACACCTTAACACAACCCGTCACCAAGGGTCACACCATAACAGAAGCCGTCACCAAGCGTGACACCATAACAGAACCCTTCACCGAGTGTCACACCATAACAGAACCCGTCACCGAGGGCCACACCATAACAAAACCCGTCACTGAGGGCCACACCATAACTGAACCCGTCACCGAGGGTCACACCATAACAGAACCCTTCACCGAGGGCCACACCATAACAGAACCCGTCACCGAGGGCCACACCATAACAGAAACGGTCACCGAGGGCCACACCATAACAGAACCCTTCACCGAGGGCCACACCATAACAGAACCCGTCACCGAGGGCCACACTATAACGGAACCTGTCATCGAGGGCCGCACCATAACAGAACCCGTCACCGAGGGCCACACCATAACAGAACCCGTCACCGAGGGCTGCGCCATAACAGAACCCGTCACCGAGGGCCACACCATAACAGAAGCCGTCACCGAGGGCTACACCATAACAGAACCCGTCACCGAGGGCCGCGCCATAATAGAACCCGTCACCGAGGGCCGCGCCATAACAGAACCCATCACCGAGGGCCGCGCCATAACAGAACCCGTCACCGAGGGCCGCACTATAACAGAACCCGTCACCGAGGGCCGCACCATAACAGAACCCGTCACCGAGGGCCACACCATAACAGAACCCGTCACCGAGGGCCACACCATAACAGAACCCGTCACCTAGGGCCACACCATAACACAACCCGTCACCAAGGGTCACACCATAACAGAACCCGTCACCAAGCGTGACACCATAACAGAACCCTTCACCGAGTGTCACACCATAACAGAACCCGTCACCGAGGGCCACACCATAACAAAACCCGTCACTGAGGGCCACACCATAACTGAACCCGTCACCGAGGGTCACACCATAACAGAACCCTTCACCGAGGGCCACACCATAACAGAACCCGTCACCGAGGGCCACACCATAACAGAAACGGTCACCGAGGGCCACACCATAACAGAACCCTTCACCGAGGGCCACACCATAACAGAACCCGTCACCGAGGGCCACACCATAACGGAACCTGTCATCGAGGGCCGCACCATAACAGAACCCGTCACCGAGGGCCACACCATAACGGAACCCGTCACCGAGGGCCGCGCCATAACATAACCCATCACCGAGGGCCGCGCCATAACAGAACCCGTCACCGAGGGCCCTGCCGTGACAGAACCCATGACCGAGGGCCGCACCATAACAGAACCCGTCACCGAGGGCCGCTCCATAACAGAACCCGTCACCGAGGGCAGCACCATAACAGAACCCGTCACCGATGGCCGCGCCATAACAGAACCCGTCACCGAGGGCCGCGCCATAACAGAACCCGTCACCGAGGGCCGCGCTATAACAGAACCCGTCACTGAGGGTCGCGCCATAACAGAACCCGTCACCGAGGGCCGCGCCATAACAGAACCCGTCACCGAGGGCCGCACCATAACAGAACCCGTCACCGAGGGCCGCACCATAACAGAACCCGTCACCGAGGGCCGCACCATAACAGAACCTGTCACCGAGGGCCACACCATAACAGAACCCATCACCGAGGGCCATGCCGTGACAGAACCCATGACCGAGGGCCACACCATAACAGACCCCGTCACCGAGGGCCGTGCCATAACAGAAGCCGTCACCGAGGGCCGCGCCATAACAGAACCCGTCACCCAGGACCACACCATAACAGAACCCATCACCGAGGGCCACACCATAACAAAACCCGTCACAGAGGAGGACCACACCATAACAGAACCCGTCACCGAGGGCCACACCATAACAGAACCCGTCACCGAGGGCCACCATCATTACTGCAGCCTTCTAAGCCCTAACTGTAGTTACCAGCTGGTCTGGGGGTAAGTGCTCCTTAGAGGGACGCCGATTGCCCTTAACCCCTTAGCGACGGAGCCACATTTTGGGAATGGACCATGCGTCACTGTAACATGGCATAACTCCGTTAAGGTTCCCCACCTCCCAGGGATTCACACATTGGTTTTCCCCACATGTTGTACTCTCAGATATGTGCCGCCATGCTGTAAAATGTTTGCCTTGAGCGGCCAAAACGACAGAGGACCCCCACAAATGACCGCACTTTGATATCTCGACCCCCTAACGCGTTCCTCTAGGGGCATACGGCGTATTTTGACCCCACAGTTTTTTAATTCATCTGAGCAAAGCCAAAGGAAGAAATCATGATTTTCATTTTTTTGGAAATTGTGTCACTTTAAAACCGGTTGTTTTTGTACAGCGTCATAGGAATTAAGACTTGCGCCCCAAAATGGATCCCCCTGTTTGTCCCGCATTCAGAGACATACCTGCTGTGGCCCTAATATGCTTACAGGACCCATGACTCGGCCTATATTGGAGGGACACACGTTGGATTTCAGGGCACATCGGAATATATTCCCGGCCCCACTGTTCACTGGTGCGGAAAAACAACTGACTCCCTAAAAGTAACCCCCCCCCCCCCCACTTTAACTGGGTATCCCCCCTCCTCCCAGGCTTTTTGGGGGGTATTTCTTGACCTCAGCGGCGGGGATGGGGTATAAAGTGGCGCTCTGTGAGGCTTCGTAATCTCGCTGCGGTGCGGTGGTCTCACAGAGAAGACGCTCAACAAGCTGCTCCTGGAACTGCATGAAGGCGAGCGTTTCCGGGGCTTCTTGTAAATTACGGATTACTGGTAGCGGTCTGAATAACGCCGGGCTCACGCGGCCGGATGTGGAATCCGCTTGCGGAGGCCCGCAGTGATCCCAGCTGTGAGCCCCGCTGTGGTGCTGCATACGGACACGTAATGTACTGCGCATAACTGCCTACTCACACAGGCGGTCACGCGCAGTACGCCTTTTTTTGTTTGTGTTTCCCGCACAGTCGCTTAGCGATGACACGGGTACCCGCAGCCCGTATATAATGTAGATGCGTATGGGCAGCGGGTATATCCGCGACCATGGAACTACGTTCTGTTTTCTGCGAGTAATTGTTACCCGTTAATGTGAGTAGAATCGTGTAATCCAACGCATTTGATAGATCTGCGTATTACCGCGTATTACAGCGTTTACAGCCGCACTACACCGTACAGGTGAACCACACCGGCATCCCCAGTCCCCCAGCGTTCACAGTCACACTACACCCTACAGGTGAACCACACCGACATCCCCAGTCCCCCAGCGTTCACAGTCACACTACACCCTACAGGTGAACCACACCGACATCCCCAGTCTCCCAGCGTTCACAGCCGCACTACACCCTACAGGTGAACCACACCGACATCCCTGACCTCCCAGGGTTCAGAGCCGCACTACACCCTACAGGTGAACCCCACGACATCCCCAGTCCCCCAGCGTTCACAGCCGCACTACACCCTACAGGTGAACCACACCGACAGCCTGGACCCCACAGCGTTCACAGTCACACTACACCCTACAGGTGAACCACACCGACATCCCTGACCTCCCAGGGTTCAGAGCCGCACTACACCCTACAGGTGAACCCCGCGACATCCCCAGTCCCCCAGCGTTCACAGTCACACTACACCCTACAGGTGAACCACACCGACATCCCCAGTCCCCCAGCGTTCACAGTCACACTACACCCTACAGGTGAACCACACCGACATCCCCAGTCCCTCAGCGTTCACAGCCGCACTACACCCTACAGGTGAACCACACCGACAGCCTGGACCCCACAGCGTTCACAGTCACACTACACCCTACAGGTGAACCACACCGACATCCCTGACCTCCCAGCGTTCACAGCCGCACTACACCATACAGGTGAACCACACCGCCCCCCCCGCCCCCCCCCCCCAGCGTTCACAGTTGCACTGCACTGTGAACGCTGCACTGTGAACTATACTGATGGTATAGAGAAGTACGGCGGTGGCTCAGTGATGCTACAGTGAAGCGTGGTGGCTCGGTGATGCTACAGTGAAGCATGGCGGTGGCTCGGTGATGCTACAGTGAACTATGGTGGTGGCTGGGTAATGCTACAGTGAAGCATGGTGGTGGCTCGGTGATGTTACAGTGAAGCATGGCGGTGGCTCGGTGATGCTACAGTGAAGCATGGTAGTGGCTCAGTGATGCTACAGTGAAGCATGGAGGTGGCTCAGTGATGCTACAGTGAAGCATGGAGGTGGCTCAGTGATGCTACAGTGAAGCATGGCGGTGGCTTGGTGATGCTACAGTGAAGCATGGCGGTGGCTCGATGATGGTATAGTGAAGCATAGCGGTGGCTTTGTGATGCTACAGTGAAGCACGGCGGTGGTTTGATGATGGTATAGTGAAGCACGGCGGTGGCTCGGTGATGGTATAGTGAAGCATGGCGGTGGCTCGATGATGGTATAGTGAAGCACGGCGGTGGCTCGTTGATGGTATAGTGAAGCATGGCGGTGGCTTGGTGATGCTACAGTGAAGCACGGTGGTAGCTCGGTGATGCTACAGTGAAGCACGGCGGTAGCTCGGTGATGCTACAGTGAAGCATGGCGGTGGCTCGGTGATGCTACAGTGAAGCACGGCGGTGGCTCGGTGTTGGTATAGTGAAGCATGGCGGTGGCTCGATGATGGTATAGTGAAGCACGGCGGTGGCTCGGTGATGCTACAGTGAAGCATGGAGGTGGCTCAGTGATGCTACAGTGAAGCACGATGGTAGCTCGGTGATGCTACAGTGAAGCATGGCGGTGGCTCGATGATAGTATAGTGAAGCATAGCGGTGGCTTTGTGATGCTACAGTGAAGCATGGCGGTGGTTCGATGATGGTATAGTGAAGCACGGCGGTGGCTCAGTGATGGTATAGTGAAGCATGGCGGTGGCTCGATGATGGTATAGTGAAGCAAGGCCGTGGCTCGGTGATGCTACAGTGAAGCACGGCGGTAGCTCGGTGATGCTACAGTGAAGCATGGCGGTGGCTCGGTGATGCTACAGTGAAGCACGGCGGTGGCTCGGTGTTGGTATAGTGAAGCATGGCGGTGGCTCGGTGTTGGTATAGTGAAGCATGGCGGTGGCTCAGTGAGGCTACAGTGAAGCACGGCGGTGGCTCGGTGATGCTACAGTGAAGCATGGCGGTGGCTCGATGATGGTATAGTGAAGCATAGCGGTGGCTTTGTGATGCTACAGTGAAGCACGGCGGTGGCTCGGTGTTGCTACAGTGAAGCACGGCGGTGGCTCGGTGTTGGTATAGTGAAGCATGGCGGTGGCTCGGTGTTGGTATAGTGAAGCATGGCGGTGGCTCAGTGAGGCTACAGTGAAGCACGGCGGTGGCTCGGTGATGCTACAGTGAAGCACGGCGGTGGCTCGGTGTTGGTATAGTGAAGCATGGCGGTGGCTCAGTGAGGCTACAGTGAAGCACGGTGGTGGCTCGGTGATGCTACAGTGAAGCACGGCGGTGGCTCGGTGTTGGTATAGTGAAGCATGGCGGTGGCTCAGTGAGGCTGCAGTGAAGCACGGCGGTGGCTCGGTGATGCTACAGTGAAGCATGGCGGTGGCTCGGTGATGCTACAGTGAAGCACGGCTCGGTGTTGGTATAGTGAAGCATGGCGGTGGCTCAGTGAGGCTACAGTGAAGCACGGCGGTGGCTCGGTGATGCTACAGTGAAGCACGGCGGTGGCTCGGTGTTGGTATAGTGAAGCATGGCGGTGGCTCAGTGAGGCTACAGTGAAGCTCGGCGGTGGCTCGGTGATGCTACAGTGAAGCATGGCGGTGGCTCGGTGTTGGTATAGTGAAGCATGGCGGTGGCTCAGTGAAGCTACAGTGAAGCATGGCGGTGGCTCGGTGATGCTACAGTGAAGCATGGCGGTGGCTCGGTGATGCTACAGTGAAGCACGGCGGTGGCTCGGTGATGCTACAGTGAAGCATGCCGGTGGCTCGGTGATGCATCAGTGAAGCACGGCAGTGGCTCGGTGTTTGTATAGTGAAGCATGGCGGTGGCTCGGTGAGGCTACAGTGAAGCACGGCGGTGGCTCGGTGATGCTACAGTGAAGCACGGCGGTGGCTCAGTGAGGCTACAGTGAAGCACGGCGGTGGCTCGGTGATGCTACAGTGAAGCATGGCGGTGGCTCGGTGATGCTACAGTGAAGCACGGCGGTGGCTCGGTGTTGGTATAGTGAAGCATGGCAGTGGCTCGGTGTTGGTATAGTGAAGCATGGCGGTGGCTCAGTGAGGCTACAGTGAAGCACGGCCGTGGCTTGGTGTTGGTATAGTGAAGCATGGCGGTGGCTCGGTGTTGGTATAGTGAAGCATGGCGGTGGCTCGGGGATGCTACAGTGAAGCCTGCCGGTGGCTCGCTGATGCTACAGTGAAGCACGGCCGTGGCTTGGTGTTGGTATAGTGAAGCATGGCGGTGGCTCGGGGATGCTACAGTGAAGCATGGCGGTGGCTCAGTGATTCTACAGTGAAGGCGGTGGCTCGATGATACTTCAGTGAAGCACCAGGGATGACAGCCATAGATTAGCGGGGGAGGGGGATGGGTAATTCTGACACGGCACGGGTCAGTAAAAGGGTCATTTTGCAGTGATTCTGTAGACCCCCTCGTTATATTAGTCGTCTTCAGAAATTTGAATAGTTCTTGCTTGTTTTATTGGAAACAGAATCAAAGGAAGGCGGGACGAGAGGAGGAGGGAGGGGGGGGCTCACCGCGGCGAGCGCAAACTAGGACCAATATCATACTTGCAAAAAATGTGACTTTCACGGCTCCACATCACTAAACACGCCATCTTCATGCACAGAAAAACTGTAGGTTTTTAAATAGGAAAATAAAGAAACACCAAACCTCCGCCGGAGCCCCCCCCCCCCCCGCCCCTCCATGTGTGTCCTGTGGAAGGACGGCGGCACCACCGCATGCACAACTACGCTCGCCGCAGCGCAATGTGTTTGTGCAGGTACCAGGGTGGATGAGGCAGATTTGACCGTGTCTGCACATAGTACTACACTTTTTGCGCACGGAGGGCCAGTTCACGTGTGACCCGACCCTTCTGTGGATCAAAAGGCTATTTAACCGAATGAGGTCCAGATACGTTTTGTTCCCCACGTTTGGGGGCAGTGATTCATGCATTCCCATGCAGTTTTAAACACTTCCCATAGACTTCAATGGGGGCCGGCGCTGCGCAAGACGCAGAAACGAACGTAAACACACCCGTAACAAGCAGCTAATTGAAATCAATGGCTTCTATTCTCTGTATTGTACGCGCTCAAATACACGCGTGGTCATGTGACGCCGCCTTAAGGCTGTACTCACACCGACAATCAGAATATCAGTCCGAGAAACCCAGACAAATATCACGCCGGTAAACATGCCATTTTCTATGGGAGCGTGACGCATTTTGCAGAGAACATGCATGGCGGTACGAGGGATTGTCACGTGCGTTTTTCATGTCCATGAAAATTGAAAGTCATTTCAGTAGGGAAAAAAACCACATGGCATTTCATTCACATGTAAATCGCGTGTCCCGGTGAGCGCGGCGCGGTTGTTTTGTGGTCCCATAGAAGATAATGACAAAAAAAAATCACCCGTGTAAATAGACCGACTGCAAATAATTGGGGGCGTTTCTGTGCGTCTCACAACACGCAAAACTCAGGCGAGATTAACGGCCGTGTGAATACGGCCCCCGACTGCAGCACGCATTGCAGGATTAGATACAGAAACCGTATCACACATATTAGAGCATAGATACACCAGCTCAGCGGACAGGATCACACAGGAGGCTTACGGAAAAAAGGTTTGGTCCGGCGTCGCCAGAAGAGTGAAGTGTGACTGATCTCAGTGAGAAACCAAGTCATCCGGTAGATGTGAGAAGTATTAATGGCTACAAACACACATGATGTTACAGCTTTAGGACCTATCAGGGTCCTTCCTCAGGCGGAAGGGAGCAGATCTGGATGGGACATATATATATACACAAATGTTCACACATGAAGAGGCAAAGACATAGGGAGTCTAATTTGTACTTTGAACAACACAAGATGAGCAGAGAAGTAAATCCTTAATCAGTCCACCGGGCAGGAATGTGACGGTTTGTGATCTCTAAGTTGGTGCTCAGAGGTGACAGGATTCTGAGAGGATCTGAAGGCTTGCAAGAAGATCATAACAGATCTCATATCTACGGGATTACTTGGTTTCTCTTACTGATAACAATGACATAGTAGGCTTAGATACACCATCTGGGTATCACACATCTGTATCCTGACTCTCTGCTGCACGGACTCTGTGCATCAGGTGGTCGGTGCGGCGGCACGTGTCACGGGAGCGCAGTTATGTCTTCCGGGTGCGCCGTCAGCTCCTTTATTACCTACGGTGAAGACGCCCGGCACATGCAGAGCACAGAGTATGAGATCCCATAAACTACAGATGGCGGATTATTGCTGAGCTCACCCATCGGCTGCTGGTTGAGCGCCCCTCCTTACAGCTGGATCTGCACCCCCACCTCTTACAGCTTGAACAGCGCCCCCTCCCCTCCTTGCAGCTGGATCAGCACCCCTCCTTACAGCTGGGTCAGCACCCCTCCTTACAGCTGGGTCAGCACCCCTCCTCCTTACAGCTGGGTCAGTGCCCCCACCTTACAGCTGGGTCAGCACCCCTCCTTACAGCTGGGTCAGCACCCCTCCTTACAGCTGGGTCAGCGCCCCCCCTTACAGATGGATCAGGAGCCCCCTTACAGCTGGATCAGCGCCCCTCCTCCTTACATCTAGATCAGCGCCCCTCCTCCTTACAACTGGATCAGTGCCCCCCCTCCTCCTTACATCTGGATCAGCGCCCCTCCTCCTTGCAGCTGGATCAGGGGCCCCCTTACATCTGGATCAGTGCCCCTCCTCCTTGCAGCTGGATTAGGGGCCCCCTTACATCTGGATCAGCGCCCCTCCCCCTTACAGCTGGATTAGCGCGCCTCCTCCTTACAGCTGGATTAGCACCCCTCCTCCTTACAGCTGGATCAGCGCCCCTGCCCCCTTACAGCTGGATCAGCGCCCCTGCCCCCTTACAGCTGGATCAGCGCCCCTGCCCCCTTACAGCTGGATCAGCGCCCCCACTTACAGCTGGATCAGCACGCCCCCTCCTTACAGCTGGATCAGCTCCCCTCCCCCTCCTTACAGCTGGATCAGCGCCCCCTCCTTACAGCTGGATCAGCGCCCCCCCCTCCTTACAGCTGGATCAGCTCCCCTCCTTACAGCTGGATCAGCGCCCCCACTTACAGCTGGATCAGCACCCCCCCCCCCCCCCACCGTACAGCTGGATCAATGCCCCTCCTTACAGCTGGAATGAGGAGGTTGGATCAGCAGGGACAATCACACAAGTCATCCATTTATTTGGGCACTAAGGTGGGAATGTGGATGCAGATGGAAGCAGATCACTATCAGCCTGAGCTGCGAGAGGCCCCCATTAATCGACACCATGTGTCTCTGTAATATATGGACACCCACTGGCGACACCGAACTGCAAATACTACTACGTTTTCTCTGCAGGGTCACTTATATAACCTTGTGTTACCCTAGAATTAAACAAATCCGTTGATATAAATCCAAGAAATTTGGCAAGAACCCCAAATTGAAGCTC
Source organism: Eleutherodactylus coqui (assembly GCA_035609135.1). NCBI lineage: Eukaryota > Metazoa > Chordata > Amphibia > Anura > Eleutherodactylidae > Eleutherodactylus > Eleutherodactylus coqui. The sequence continues at coordinate 17,112,657 of CM069405.1, forward strand.
AAGATGTAATACTCTGGTTTGCCTGAGGGGGAGCTGCTGGGAAAATCAGGATAATAATAATAAACTTAATAATAATCTTTATTTGTATAGCGCCAACATATTCCGCAGCGCTTACATAGACAAGGGATACAGAAAGACAAAAGTACAAACATTACAGAACCACGGTTACATAGTAATCAGCTGATGGAAACAATAGGGGTGCGGGTCCTGCTCCAACGAGCTTACATACTACAGATAATGGGGTGATACAGAAGGTAAAGGGGCTGGAGATGTGCGCGGTATGGTGGGCTGGAGATGTGCACGGTATGGCGAGGGGGAGAGTGAGGGGTGATATACCCAGACAATGGTCAGACATTTAGCCGTGTGACGGCAGAAACAGTATGACTGCAGGAGCGGTTTATGATGGCTAGCAGGGATTGCAGTCAGTAGGTCAGGGAGCATGTTATCAGGCGGAGTACACAGGGGTTTGTTTAGGAGATGCGGTATGCCTCCCTGAAGAGGTGCGTTTTTAGAGCACGCCTGAAGTTCTGCGAGTCCTGGATTGCTCGGGTAGCCTTTGGTAGTGCGTTCCAGAGGACCGGTGCTGCTTTGGAGAAGTCTTGGAGGCGGGAATGAGAAGTTCGAATTAAAGGGGCGCACAGTCTAGTTTCGTTAGCAGAGCGGAGAGCCCGGGCTGGTTGATGGATTGAGATGAGGGAGGCGATATAGGGGGGCGCTGCACTGTGGAGGGCTTTGTGGATGAAGGTAGCGAGTTTAAATTGAATTCTGTATTTAACGGGCAGCCAGTGCAGTGACTGGCACAGGGCAGAGGCGTCCGAGTAGCGGCTGGACAGGAAGATGAGCCTGGCTGCCGCATTCAGGATGGATTGGAGAGGGTAGAGTCTGGTGCAGGGGAGGCCGATCAGCAACGAGTTGCAATAATCGAGCCGGGAGTGGATGAGGGCAACAGTAAGCGTTTTTAGCAGTGAGAAAAGAGCGGATTCTTGCGATGTTCTTGAGGTGCAGCTGACATGTTACTATGTTACTATGTTCGGGCCAGAGATTGGATGTAGGGGGTAAAAGAGAGATCAGAATCAAATATGACTCCAAGGCAGCGGGCATGTTGTCTAGGAGTTATGGTGGCGCCACACACTGGGATGGAGATGTCAGGAGGAGGTCGGTTAGTGGAGGGTGGAAATACCAGCAGGTCAGTTTTAGAGAGGTTTAGTTTTAGGTAGAGAGAGGACATGGTGTTAGTGACAGCGGACAGACAGTTAGTGATGTTTTGGAGTAAAGGTGCAGAGATGTCACGGGAAGAGGTGTATAGCTGGGTGTCATCAGCGTACAGGTGGTATTGGAGGCCAAATCTCCTGATGGTTTGTCTAGTAGGGGCTGTGTAGATAGAGAAAAGAAGGGGGCCGAGGACAGAGCCCTGGGGGACCCCAACAGCAAGGGGAAGAGGAGGGGAGGTAGAGCCAGCAAAGGAGACACTGAAAGAGCGGTCAGATAGGTAGGAAGAGAACCAGGAGAGGGCAGTGTCCTTTAGGCCAATGGAGCGTAGCATACTGAGGGGTAGTTTGTGGTCAACAGTGTCAAATGCTGCGGAGAGGTCGAGGAGGATCAGTAGGGAGTAATCGCCCCTCGATTTGGCTGTCAGTAGGTCATTGGATACCCTTGTAAGGGCAGTTTCTGTCGAGTGTTGAGGTCGAAAGCCAGACTGTAGGGGGTCTAGGAGAGAGTGCTCTGATAGGTAGCTTACAAGACGGGAGTAAACCAGCCGTTCTAGTAGTTTGGAGATGAAGGGGAGGTTTGACATGGGTCGGTAGTTGGCAGCATCAGTCGCGTCCAGAGTCGGCTTCTTTAGCAGTGGGGATATGATGGTGTGTTTGAAAGAAGAGGGAAAGATGCCAGAGGTCAGAGAGAGGTTGAATATAGTGGTGAGATGGGAGATGACCACTGGGGAGAGGGAACGGAGGAGGTGTGAGGGGAGGGGGTCGCTAGCGCAGGTGGTGGGGCGAGCAGAGAAGAGCAATTTGGAGACTTCTTCCTCTGTCGCTGGTCTGAGTACAGACAGTGAGCAGGAGCTAGATGCAGTGCTGACAAGATTAGGGTCGGGGCTAGTCTGGGATTGGGAAGTTATTTCCTGACGGATGTCATCAATTTTCTTTTTGAAGTAAGCAGCCAGCTCTTCGGCACTGAGATCCGTCACCGGGGGCTGCGGTTTAGGGCTGAGAAGGAAGTGAAAAGTATCAAAGAGCCGTTTAGGGTTGTGGGATAGTGAGGAGACTAGAGAGGTGAAATAGACTTGTTTGGTGTGGTGGAGGGCAAGGTTGTAGGTTCTGAGCATGAATTTGTAGTGGAGGAAGTCTGCGGACATTTGCGATTTCCTCCACAGCCGTTCAGCACTTCTAGAGCACCGCCGGATGAAGCGTGTTTGAGGCGTGAGCCAGGGTTGCCGTGGTCTACATCGGATGGCTCGGGTCCTGGGGGGCGCCGCTTCATCCAGGGCATGTTTGAGAGCGGTGTTGTAGTGAGCGGCAGCCAGGTTGGGGCAGGTGAGGAGAGAGATGGGGGACAGAGAGGACTGTAGGGATTCAGCAAAGTCAGCAGGTCCAACTCACTCAGGCAATTAATGTAGACCTCTGGCCCTTTAAGAAGTCAGCATGGGCATCTTTTCTAGAAATACCTGGTCTAAACAGACTTCTCACCACATGAGGAGTCGGATCAGGAGTAGAATCGATTTTATAATATTACATGGGGGGAGGAATAAATAAATAAATAGAATACAATATAAAGGGAGAATTCAATAACATGTCTAATGAGTGGGGCAGGCGAGGGGGGAGGGAGGAGAGAGAGATAAGCATTGTCTCACATCTATTAGATGTTTTTTAGGACTATGTCACAATAGTGTGTCCTTATTAGGCTAATGATGTCACTATACTGTGTCCTTATTAGGCTAATGATGTCACTATACTGTGTGTCCTTATTAGGCTGATGATGTCACTATACTGTGTGTGCTTATTAGGCTGATGATGTCACTATATTGCGTCTCCTTATTAGGCGGATGATGTCCCTATACTGTGTCCTTATTAGGCTGATGATGTCACTATACTGTGTGTTTATAAGGCTGATGATGTCACTATACTATGTGTGCTTATTAGGCTGATGATGTCACTATACTGTGTCCTTATTAGGCTGATGATGTCACTATACTGTGTGTGCTTATTAGGCTGATGATGTCACTATACTGCGTCTCCTTATTAGGCGGATGATGTCCCTATACTGTGTCCTTATTAGGCTGATGATGTCACTATACTGTGTGTTCTTATTAGGCTGATGATGTCACTATACTGTGTCCTTGAAGAAAGTTTTAAGGCAGTCCTCCAAGGGGAAATCAAATAAAAGGGTGCAATAATAGCCAATAAAGTTGATTCACCCAATACGATATAAACAGTTATACATGAATGTCCATAAAAATATAATCCTGATTCTTCTTAAGTTATGAAGAAAATCCGCCAATCAGTAGGATATCCCATGCGTTGCGGGAGAGCGACCTGAGCGTGCTCCAATCATAAAGTATGACAGAAAAGAATAGAAAATGACAAGGAAAAAAACGACAAGGAAAATACCGCCTGAGCGCTAGATTTTTTTCCTTGTCATTTTCTATACTGTGTCCTTATTAGGCTGATGATGTCCCTATACTGTGTCCCTATTAGGCTGATGATGTCACTATACTGTGTGTCCTTATTAGGCTGATGATGTCACTATACTGTGTGTCCTTATTAGACTGATGTGACTATACTGTGTCCCTATGAGGCTGATGATGTCACTATACTGTGTCTTTATGCATCGGCTGCATCTACATATCACATGGATGCCCACTGATGTTACTAACCTGCAAGTAATGCTACATTCTTCCTGCAGTGTCACTTTCATAGCTTTGTGTTGCTCTGAAAATACAACAATCCCTTGTTGGGACCCCAGAAATTAGTTTAATGATAAGAACCTCAAATTCAGGCTCAAAATGTAATACTCTGGTCTGCCTGCGGGGGAGCTGCTGGGAAAATCAGCATGAACAGCTTTGATAAGGCAGGTTTACCAAGGAGCAGCACATTCAGGCAGTTAAGTGTAGATCTTCAGGCCTTCAAGGGTCGTCAGAACCCACCAACCTCACCGTGCGCAATGTGCCATGTACGCCGAGTGGCATCATGCTTATGTCTGTGGTAGAGGGCACTGGCAGTGCCAAGGGTGCCCGGCTGCGGTATAATAACCCTGCCTATGCAAAGACACAGATTACTGATGCAAGAGGTGTGGCCGCGCCCTGGGCGATGCTTATAGAGGGCACAGTTATGGGGCGTGTATACTTAATCATCACTCATCATATTAGTATATATATAACAGTCATGTAGCGCCTCTCTTAAAGGGGAACTGACACTGATTTTAGGAAAACCTAACAAATGTATTATAATCACTGACGGCCAAAAGCGTCCCCCCCCCACCCCCCACCCCTCACCCCCGCCTGATAAATGTGGAAACTCCTCTGTCTCGCTGCAGACTAAACCTACACGTAACGGTCAGTAACTCTGCTGATCCACTAGTCACATCCAAAGCTGCAGCATCTGCTTCCCTGTGACTTGTGCTGCTCAGCGTCGGCTCCTTCTTCGCCCCGCAGTGAATGACCCCCAGTACCACATCACATCCCGGGGAGAGGAGAGCGGAGCATTAACTGCGGGATCGATCGCTCCGTCCGCTGAAATGAGGCAGGCGAGAAAATCATTGAGCGGGCGGAGGGGAAATAATAGTTCTGACCCGTCAGCCTGTCGCCATAGCAACGCCACTACTGTAAATAACAGATATCAGACAGTCAATATGGTGTTAATTTATAGGGCGTCTGCGTCCTGCTGTACATACAGTGCAAGAAGGGAGTGCGGTGCTGAAGTGTACTACTGGTGTATCACACAGGAGAGGATTAGATACTTAGCTCAGCAGTCAGTATCACACATGATAGGATTAGATACATGGCTCAGCAGGCAGTATCACACAGGACAGGATTAGATACACATCAGCAGATAGTATCACACAGGAGAGGATTAGATACACGGCTCAGCAGACAGTATCACACAGGAGAGGATTAGATACACGGCTCAGCAGACAGTATCACACAGGATAGGATTAGATACATGGCTCAGCAGGCAGTATCACACAAGATAGGATTAGATACACGGCTCAGCAGTCAGTATCACACAGGATAGGATTAGATACACGGCTCAGCAGACAGTATCACACAGGATAGGATTAGATGCACAGCTCAGCAGACAGTATCACACAGGATAGGATTATATACATGGCTCAGCAGGCAGTATCATACAAGATAGGATTAGATACATGGCTCAGCAGGCAGTATCACACAGGATAGGATTAGATACACGGCTCAGCAGACAGTATCACACAGGATAGGATTAGATACACGGCTCAGCAGACAGTATCACACAGGATAGGATTAGATATACAGCTGTGCAGTATTACACATAAGAGGATTAGATATATGGCTCAGCAGACAGTTTCATACAGAATAAGATTAGATACACAACTCATACAGCCTGAAGTCACCTGTGCCTGTACCCATACCTAAACCATACAACCTGCAGTCACCTGTGTCTGTACCCATACCTAAACCATACAGCCTGTAGTCACTTGTGCCTGTACCCATACCTAAACCATACAGCCTGTAGTCACTTGTGTCTGTACCCATACCTAAACCATACAGCCTGCAGTCACCTGTGCCTGTACCCATACCTAAACCATACAGCCTGAAGTCACTTGTGCCTGTACCCATACCTAAACCATACAGCCTGCAGTCACCTGTGCCTGTACCCATACCTAAACCATACAACCTGCAGTCACCTGTACCTATACTTAAACCATACAGCCTGCAGTCATCTGCATGTGTACCCATACCTAAACTACATCTTAACCCAGCTCCCCCATGTCTCCACCCCTAGCTTCTGGTGGAGACATAATGCACCAGTATCGGCATCTGTACCTCTTCCCATACCTAAACCATACAGCCTGCAGTTATCTGTACCCATACCTAAACCATACACTCTGTAGTCATTTGTACGTGTACCCATACCTAAACCATACAACCTGTAGTCATCTCTACACATACCTAAACCATGCATCCTGCACTCATCTTTACCTATACCTAAACCATACAGCCTGCAGTCATCTGTACCCATACCTAAACCATACAGCCTGCAGTCATCTGTACCCGTACATAAACCATACAGCCTGCAGACATATGTACCTATACCCATACCTAAACCATACAGCCTGCAGTCACCTGTGTCTGTACCCTGCAGGCTGTATAGCTTAGATACAGGTACAGATGACTGCAGGCTGTATGTTTTTGGTATGGGTTCAGATAATTGCAGGCTGTATGGGTTATGTATGGATACAGATGACTACAGGCTGTGCGGTTTAGGTATGGGTGCAGATAACTAGAGGCTGTATGTTTTTGGTATGGGTACAGGTACAGATGACTGCTAGCTGTTTGGTTTAGGTGTGGGTACGGGTACAGGTTACTGCAGGCTGTATGGTTTAGGTATGGGTACAGGCACAGATGACTGCAGGCTGTATGGTTTAGGCACAAATGCCGATACTGGAAGCTAGGGGTGGAGACATGGGTGAGCACAGACATAGCCCACAGCTGCTAATTGGCTGTCCCCACTACCCTTCCACCTCTGGGTGTCCGCTTCCATTTCCTCTCCAGACTCCGCTGATGTACGTGTTGCCATCTAACCACCCCTCCCCCCCGAATTCCCTACTCTCAGTGCCGACCACGGTGCTGTCACAGTTCCCTGTCCCCTGCACTGTCGTTTCGGGTCTCGACCCCCATCTCCTCTCTGGACCCCGCTGCTGTCAGTGTTCCGCTGCCATATCCCCTCCAGACCCCACTGATCTCAGTCTTCTGCTGCTGTCTGCCTTCCCAACCCCACTGGTGTAATTGTCCCGCTGCCAATGTCCCTTCTGACCCTGCTGCTGTCACCGTTCTGACTCTGCTCCCGCTGTCAACTTCCCTTTGGACAATGCTGCTCTCACTATTCGGACTCTGCTGTCCGCCGGCCTACCATGTCTGCTGTAACTGTCGTCCCCGCCGGCCTCTTATCGACGCTAACGGGCCCCCTGTGACAGTCTCCGGCGCACTTGCATGTGTCTGCGCACTCCCCGCCAGCATCCCTTTCTGTGCTCCCTGCCGGTCTCAGCCCTCTCTGTTGTGCTGCACCTGTCTTCTGGTGCTGGAAGCATGCCACCTCCATCACCAGTTATGTGTCAGATGCCACCGCTGTCCATGGGCAAGTCAGCCGTGCCCACACAAGCACAGCAGATACCAGGAGCCAAGAGCATTATCCAATCGGCCAGCTAGGGGTGTGAACGGGGCATTACCTCCACCTAAACCCTGTCAACCCTTAGCTTCTAGGGGAGAAAAAATGCACCGTACCCACTCCGGGACTCTGAATAACTCCGGAGGAGAAACACGACTCTCCACTAACACTCACTCAGAACTCTTAAAGACGAGTGCACACGGTGGACTCCTTACTCCTTTCTCTCCTCAGAGGTGGATCCTGCCATGGAAGGCCTCAGGATACCTTTCCGGTACTGGTGTATCTTGTCTCCACCGGAAGAATGGATGGAGACATAGGTTGGGAGTCCGGAGTTAGAGGGTAGGGCGGGGCGATGTCAGAGCTGTGGATTGGCTGGCGCACACACACCTCCCTACATGCCCATTCCGGCCCCGCTGTAGCTGTGATTGCTGGGAACCTGCTGCTGTGTGGCGGAGATAGTGACAGGGGAGGATGCAGTATTCAGCTGCTGCTGAGAGCACGACAAGCACACACACAGAGGAGCGGACTGCGGCTACAGTGCGGAGAGTGTCACCGGCGGGGTGTGTACCATCTCTATACCAGCCACCGGGACAAGCTGCAGAGCCGGCAGGGAGAAGCTGCCGTGAGCACCGCTACGGTGTGGAGGACAGTGTCGCCGGCGGGGTGTGCACCATCTCTATACCAGCCGTCGGGGAGAAGCTGCAGTGAGCACCGCAACAAGGTTCAGCAGAGCGGGGAGGGCAGTGACAGCGTGGCCGGCTGCAGCGACCGCAAGCACAACGGGAACGCAGAGAAAATTGGAAGCTGAGAGCAGCGTTCACAGGGTGGAACAAAGGCGTTACCTGTCACTGTACAGGTCTCCACCCATATTTCTGGTTGAGACAAGATGCACCAGTACCCTGGATTGTGTCCTGGAGCGGAGCCCTGCAGATAATGGAGACTGTACGCCAGGTTTCATCCTGAGTTCTCCTCCCTGACCAATCACCAAAAAGCTGCTTTTCCTGCATGTGCGAGTAAGCTGTATTGTATGCAAATTATACAGTAAAGTTGACCGCTCATTGTTTGTTCCCAGTGACCGAGTTATCAAGTTCCAATCATCTGGCGTCACGCGTGACAACTTCAAGTCCACTACACTTATACAGGTAACCTGGAAGAGGCCTAGCGGTACCTTGGCCGAGGTTCCGTGTGTCCCTCCGGGGAGGAGTCTGGTAGATCCACCGTGACAAGTGCCAACTCCACCCTCCCAGCTCCTCAGTGTGGGCCTCGTGTCTTGGTCACCATGGGGCGCTGCATAATCACCATCACATGTAGAGCCGGAGCCTGACTATTATATGGGGACGGCGTTATAATAAAGTATCTGAGACCCTAGAGCTAAACAGCTGCATTAAACGAAGAGCACTGTTATAAAAGATGTCTTGTAGATATGATGCCAGATGGGTGGATATTTTGTATATGTCATATATCTTCTTACTCGTGGAGGGGGGTGATGAATTTTGGAGCTCAGGCCCCTAATGCTCCAGACTTTGGCGCCATCTGTGCTTCTAGTTTCGCCTCGTAAGTGATGCTGCTGAGAGCTCTAACACGCCGCCGCTACAGTCATCCAGTGCAGTAAGTGGGGGTGGACTTCCGCCCTAGGGCACTTTAGCTCCCCCCTGACCCCTTTAGCTCCGAGACCCAGGGCCCTTTAGCTCCGCCCATCTGTAATCCTGACCCTGTGTGTCACAGTTTGTGTGTTCGTGGCGGAGAACCTTCTTGTAATATAATAATTCACAGAACTGGCAGGAAAGTTCAGATTTTCACTCATTTCAAAACAGTTTCCGGAGGAAGCAGAAAAAATTAGTTTTGTTACTTCAACATCTGTGATAGCAGAAGATACGGATATCGCGGTACGGCGCAGTGCGTATGGCGGTGTTCTCATGCCACCATCTGTAGTGAAGATGTCACCGGGTTTGTGGGGGGATTTACTAAGACTTACATTTCCTATAGCGGTGTTAATCTGAAGTGCGCCAAATTTACTAAGAGGTAAAAGGGAATAGGGCTGAGCTGTAATACCGCACATGACCTGTGGGCAGGTGTGGCGCTCTTGCTAGAAGAAAGCAGCTATACTTCTCTAATCCTGGACAGGCCCTTTAACCCCTTCACACCCCAGGATCTACATTTACGTCCTGGGTGTGCGAGGCTGGTATGGAGCGGGATTGAGAGGCGTCGGACACCCACCCACAACAGCCGCAATTTACACTAATGCTGATCGGGGCTGTTAACCCTTTAAATGCCCCGATTGGTGTTCAGGGGTTTTGTTAGCCCCTCCCCCCCCCCCCCCCCCGTGATGAGATTGCAGAACTTTGTTCGGTTGCCATGGTAGCCCAGGGACCTCCGAAGGCCCCCAGAGTTGCTATGACTAATTGCCTATCTAGGTACTGAATAACTGTGGTGTGGCTCCTAGACCGCCTGTCAGACTGCAGTATAATGTAATACTAGGGTATTGCATCCTACTGCAGGAGCGATCAAACCATCGCAAGTTCAAGTCCCCCGTGGAGACTAAAAAAATGGAAAAAGTTTTTTCACAGCATTTTTTGCTTTATAAGACGCATCAGATGATAGGACGCGCCCCGTTTTAGGGGGGGGGAAGATGGGGAAAAATTATTTTGACACCCCGGTCCAGAGCAGGGGATGGTATCGGCGACGGAGCAGTAGAGGTCTGAAATATCAGAGGACCGTGTCACAACAGTGCTTGTTTGGCAGGAGGAAGGGAAGAAGCTGATTGGTGGAGGCAGGGAAGCAGCAGTTCCTGACGGCGCTCACCACCAATCAGCGGCACGTATATTGGCGGCAGTGGGGAGGAGAGAAAACTGCTGATTGAACATTTGTTTGCGCGACTGCAATTTGGTGAGCGCTATTGTGCAAACAAATGGTGATGCAATGAATTTCGGCACATTCACTTTATAATATTCAGCGACTTCCCCCACTTTGGGGGGGGGGGGGGGGAAAGTGCGTCTTATAAAGTGAAAAATATGGTAATTAAAAGAAAAAATAAAAGGTAATAAAAGTTTAAAAAAGCCCGGAATCTGTAAAAGTCCGATCTATCAGAGTAACAGATGATTTATCCGCACAGTGAACATACAGAACACCAGAATTACTGCTCTGTCACCCCGTCTGCAGGAAAAATGTAATAAAAAGCGGTTAAAAAGTCACATGGACTCCCAAATGGTAGAGATAGAAACTAGAGGGGGGCCCGCAGAAAGACCCGCCCCCCGACAACCATGTCAATGGAGACGGTCTGGCGGTGAGACGATGGCGTCAGACGATCATTTCATCTATTTCCATTTGAATCGCTATGATTCTCCGCTCCTGGACACTGGCACTGCGCTTTCCATGGCAACGCTATGGAAAGCGTTCACTGCATTACCTACAGCCGGGTTATCGCCGCGAGTAATGCAGTGAACTATCGCCCGTGGACGGGCAGCCTGAAGAAGCAGAGGCTCACAGAGACCCAGTGGTCAGACTTCGGAGATACATCACAGCACAAGGCTTTCCCATGTGCTTCAGTGACTCCGCACAAACACAACCTTGGGTGAATATCCCAAATCTGGGATCTTTCTTTATTTCCTCCTTGCTTTATTTTAACCCCTTAATGATGCGGCCCCTTTTTTTCCATTTTAGTCTTTTCCTCCCTCCTTTTAAAATCATTACTCCTTTATTTATCCATCGACCTCGCTGTATGAGGGCTTGTTTTTTGCGGGACGAGTTGTATTTTTCAATGGTGCTATTTAATGTACCGTATAATGTACTGAAAAACTTTAAAAAAATTCTAAGTAGAGTAAAATGAAAAGAAAACCCTGACTTCCGCCATCTTCTGCGCGCAATAACTTTTTTATTTTTCCATCCCATAGTTTGTGTTGGCACCATTTTGGAATGCATTCAACTTTTTCATCACTTTTTATTGCATTTTTCTTGCAGACAGGGTGACCAAAAAAAAACCAACACATTTCTGGAGTTCTTTATTTATTTATTTTGGACAACGTTCACCGTGCGGTAAATAATGTGCTACTTTGATACATCCGACTCTTATGGATGCGGTGATTCCAAATATGTATTTTTGTTTTAGATTCTTATATTGTAAATATGACAAACATTTTTTTTCACTTTTATTACCTTTTTTTTCAGAAATTATTAAAACTTTATTGTTTTTATTTTAACTTTTTTTTTTAGTCCCCAGAGGGGACCACAACATGCGATGCTTTGATCGCTCCTGCAGTATGGTGTAATGCCATAGCATTGCATCATACTGCTATTGGGCAGGCAGTCTATCAAGCCATTCCATGTGCATAGCTTGATAGGCATACTGCCAAAACAGCCCTGTTCAGGGGATTTAAATGGCGCTGTCAGAATTGACAGCGGTATTTAAAGGGATAACAGCCCCATCGGCTGCACGGTTGTAATAAACAGCAGGCGCTCATGATGTATGAAGGGAGGTTGCCCCACGATCTCTCTTCATACATACCCCAACCTTGCAGGACATAACTGTACATCTTATAGCGGGAAGGGGTTAAAATAGTGTCTGTTGTGTATGCCGGTAAACCTTACCTTCATTGTAACATCTTTCTCTGTATATTTTTGTATACATATAAATATTTAGCAATGCTAGTCTTTTTTGAATAAATCTGCAATTTATTAGTCAAACCTTGTCCGTTTTAAAACAAGCCATAAACTCTGAAAATTGTGTTCATAATTCCTAGTCTGGGTTCCACCTGTACTCTAGTGACCCGGGCTTGCAACCCCCCTAGAGTGATCGAAGCTCTGCCATGACAATTGGTAGCTGCAGGAGCGCTCAAAAGAGTCAATCCATGACAAATCAGCAACACAGGCGGCATCAGTCGGGGTCAACTCCTATCTCTCTCTGGCAAATGGCTTTAATGGTTTTTTTATTTTTTTTCCTTCACACATTTCAAAAGCTATAACTTTTCTATTTTCCTTTGCCGCGCTGCATGAGGGCTGTTTGCTGTAGTTTTATTGCTGGCATTTCGGGGTATATCTAATGGATTATATAATTTTTGGGGGTGAAAAAGCACATGGATTCCACTGTTTCGGGTTGTTCATCTGCAGGTCAGTATGATTATGATGGAAGCAAAATGATCTCTTTTTAGGTTTTTCCACTTCTGCACAATATATACCTTTTATGTATTTTCTTCGTATCGCTGCATTCCGCGGCCCGGAGCTTTAGCTTCACTTCTCCATGACCGGCGCTGCGGAGGGCTTGTAGTCTGCAGGAGGAGCTGCACCCTTTATTGCTACCACTTTGGGATACATACGACCGTTTTCATAACTTTGCGTTTTTGGGAGATGAAATGAAGAAAAACAGCATTTTGTTGTGTTCACCATGCAGAATGAGAAATACCCTCAGTTTATTGTATGGGTCGTTACCAATGTGGCGAGAGCAAAAATGTAATTATTTATGAAAACAGGAAAAAAATGTGCAAAAGGGGGTTTCAATTAATGTTTTACTGAATCTCTTCATTTTCTTACTGTTTTCTGTCCCTGTAAGGGACCTGATTTTGCAGTATTGCAGTGTATTTTCTCTATCCACATTATCATCCATGGAAACCCATCGGCCCTCTGTGATTGGATGGTGGAGGGCCAATGATGTGACAGAAGGCTCCCTCCCCCTGTCCACTGCTTGTATGCCACGGGCAGTCCTGGCTATGGCATTGAAGGGGTTAACAGCTAGTATTAGAGTTATGATTGACCCCGGCCGGCTGCTGCAGTGAGACCATCAGGGGGTTTTCATACGGGAGAGTTTCACGCGATATGGATGAACCTTGTGTTAATAACAGCGATCTCAATGTGTTTAGTCACATGAGTGGTTGTTTTTCCCCTACATCGCACCGCATTGGAAAACAAAACCCGGCATGTCCTCTCTTTGGGCGTGGCTTTGCATCGCATCACTTGTCGTTTTCCACGGGGCCGGCGGCAGCATCGTGCCATGTGCTCAGTGCCCACAATGAGATGGAAGGTTTACCCATTGAAAACAGTGGCACAAACTTCGCAATCCTCTATCGCGGCGACGATTGTTACTACCCCTGGAGTGATGCGAGGCGGCTTTGATACAAAAATGTTGGTGAGCGCGATATCAGACTCGCTGGCCTGACGGCTCCGTTATTATATTTTAGTGCGGGCAGCTAAAATAATTCTCTCTAAAGACCCCATTACTTATGTGTGAGCGGAGTGATGTCACAGGGTGCAGCGGCCCCCCCCTGCCGGAGGGGAGACCACCAGAAGTCTGTTACTTGTATATCAGTGTTATATAGACATTGTATACGCTGTCCTCACTTCACGTTATTTACTTTGGCGCGGCAGAGTCTGTTAGCTTCCAGCGTACGGTGTTGTATAACTATTACACTACACTGGCAGACCTTAAACTCCCGACAAGGACATATTATGGGGTTCCAGCGGTCACAGCAGCGTTAGTCGGTGCGAGGACGCGGCGCCGCGCTCAGGTTAAACAGTAACAGACAACCAATAAGCAAACTAAGAAGCAATCATGTGACCAAGCAGATTAAGGGAGACGGAACAGGTAATTAACCCTTTGTAGTGCAAAATCAGGTCAGATCTTCTCATTAAACCAAAGGGGGCGCCGGTTTTCAACCAAAAAACCCAGTATGCTTCTCTATGAAGAGGTGTTTGATGGCGCCCCCCCATGCACCCTGACAGGATGACTGACCGTCTGACGCCGGTATTGTGGAGAAATGCGCAGAAACTGTAGAAACCTCGCTGGACGCCCCGTTTGGTGTATCGGAGATATGGCGTCTGATACGTGTTTTTACACAGCAGGTCATGTGGCCGACATACTGCGCTGACAAGACACAAGTGGTTGGATACACGACAGACGGGGGTGGGCTGTACTAGTAATATATAATATCCAATGAATTCCCGCTGACACGAGATAAATGTTTCTGAGAGCACACACATCTACGCCCCGCGGTGCCGGAGCTCATATTATTATATCTCAGTAAGGCCTCCTCCACACTGGCGAGGGTGAGATCAGGCTGTGATTCACGACCCGCTATCGCCCTCGCCATCCGTGTGAAATCCCCGGGAATGTGAGGTGGTATCACATGGAAATAAAATCGCACCCCTGCGGGGCTGAAGGCTCCCCGGCGTGGCCAGCGCAGAGGACCACGATCTTCTCCCACTGTTTTGAGTGGGGCCGGTGGTGATGCTGCATTGAAGACAATGGACGATATCTAAAAAAAAAGGAGATGCTGGGATTTTTTTGCCCCCACAGCACCGCAGGAGCGAAAACATCGCAGACGGGAATGAAACCATTGAAGACCATTGGTGTCACAATCATGCGCTCTCGCTCAGTCTCGCAACGTGAAGGAGCCCTGAAGCTGTGATCTTCTGGATCCTCCTCTTATTCTCCTCTACAATTGGTTCTAGTTGCGTCGGCGCCTCCTGGTGGTGAGCTGCGTCACTTTACTTGGGCACATACTGTATGGCACTTATGGACACAATAACAGATACAGACGGCGATCCCGGTTACAAAGTGGATCCCGCCAGGAGATGCGGCTGCCGGCGGACGCTGTTTCAGCATTAATAGTCATGGAATCTTACGCTTTATTAAAATCTTACCAACATCTTAGGCCCCCTGTCCACGGCCGTGATGGAATAACGCTAGTGATATTCCGCCGCGGGGGAGGAGAGCTGTCAGGTCTCTGCGGTGAGCCTATCTGACAGATCACCATGGAGAATCGCTGCAAATTGCTGCATGCCGCAATTTGAATCCCGCGAACGGAGAATCGTTATGGATAAAATAGGCCGCAGTGTTTATTTAACAGGGTTACAAACAGTATTATTGTACCTTGATGCCACCGGAAGCTAGGGGTGTGACAGGGCTTCCATGGAGGGACGGCCGTGCCATACCCGTAGCTCCTGATTGGCTGCCAGTACCTCTCCTGTGCCCCCTCCTTCCTCTGTGTTCCCCCTTCTCCTGTGCGTCCTCCTATATCTCCTCTGTGCCCCTGTTTTGCAGTATGACCCGTACAGCGTCTGTACCTGTGTTCCTCGCTGTGGCCTCATCTTCCTCTGGTGCGAGGTGCTGTTCTCCCGATGCGGCCCACTCTTCCCCCAACTTTCCAGATCTTCAGTGTGGGGCATCAGTTTCCAGCCCCCTCTTCCACCTGTGTTCTGAGTTTGCTAGCCAGGTGTGGAGCGTAGTAGCAGGGCCGGGATCCTGTGACCTTCCCCCGTCTGTTGCGTGCTCCCCAAAGACCACTAGGCTGTCATCTTGGTCCCCGGTCGTGCTCGGCTGCCGCAGCGAACTTTGACCTCAGAGCAGACAGAACTTAGTGGCAGCTGGGAAGTCGCAGGATGGGGCCTGGGGGAGCTGCCTGGTCGTCCTCTGCTCCGTGACAGCTGCCGAGACTCTCAGCACACCTGGCCGACCTGTTCTGGCGACACTAATATCAGCAGCAGCGTCTGCAGTGCCTTACTTTTACAGTGAGTTTTACATTATTTCCTGTTAATGCTTCCATGTGACACCTGGAACATGGAAGCACTTACAGCTCATAATGTATGACTCACAGGAAACGTCACCGTAACCCTCCAGGGCACCAAAAATTTACTGGAGACGCTGCTGCTAGGAACTTCAAGGACCTTCAGCTATTGACCCTATCGGGAGCTGGGGGTGTGGGAGGGGCGTTCCTCCTGTCAAACTCCTAGCTTCCTGTTGGTGTCAAGATGCAATAATACCATTACAAACATTGGGGAGAAATATAACCATAACAGTTCATGTAAACTCTGCCTTACAGACACGAGTTTACCTCCACCAAACTCTTCCCAAGTTAACCTGCCCACTGACTAATGCGGGCGACAATCCCCCACTAGGCCATGGCATCCACTAATGACATGGCCCCCCCAACACCCGCAGCCTCCTCAATCATCTACACAAATCCATATTAAAACTATCCAACGCAATCTCTGACAAGTATAGTAGATCATTCCTATAGAAGCCTGGAACCAAACCTTCCAAATCAGCATATCTAAAAAGACCCTTCCTGGCATGAGCTCTACCACCGGGGTAACCCTACACCGAATCCTCTCGCTATATACAGACCTCGGCAATGACCATAATAATCGAGGAACAACATCTGAAAACACTATCACCGTATCTGGAACCTTGTTCTAATGCTCCACATCTCCCTTTCAATGTCCCATGACATATCAATGTGTTCTCTCTTCCTATGTCATTAACTCCTAAGTGTAAAATGACAACGTCTAGACAAGGCCTATGTGACCCTTTATACATCAGTTCAGCCATTAATCCCCTCCACCTCATACCTCTACGACCGCACCAAACTGTGACCTGTCAGAATACCAGCGATCCGCTGCCCTTGTCCGGCCCAGTGACCAAGGAGGGTCCAACAATCCGCACAATACTTTCCTTAATTCCTAAAATGAAATAGGAATTAGTCACCATATTCTTGGGCGCATGTACAATTGTAAAACCAGCTGACCCCCATCTGCCTGTCTGTTTGATATTGTTCCTCAATAAATCCACACCCGGACACCTCTGTCGCTCCAATTCTAAAGGAATGGGCTGTGATTTTAGACCCCCCACATCCTCACACCTGTAAGCCATTTTAAGCACTATTATACATGGGAAGTGAGATAATGATTGTCCATTCACCCTGCTTCCCCAAAACAAGACAGGTTCTTGTATTAATTCGGATCCAGAAGATTTTAATTTTGACATGTATAGCTACCTAGATACTATTTACATAGAATTTTTTTTAATTAACTGTTAGCAGGGCTTAATTCTGGAGTAGTGCATATAGTTCAAGCATCCTCAAAAATCCTGAAAAATCATTCTGCATCCTCAAAAATCCTGAAAAATCATGCCAGGGCTTATTTTGGGGGCAGGTTTTATTTTCATGGAAACAGAGAACGTGGATCAACAAAGAACCTAATGCCTGCGGGCGTAGACACATAAACACCTGCAAACTCCTAACCAGGGATATATTCTCATGCAAATTAGCAAACAAGCAAATCCGCACCCCTTTACCCATTTATCTGTCTTTTTTACATTTTTGGTTATAAATTTACCATGGTTTGACACATCCTTAATGCCCCAAAGTATGCCAGCCCAAAGTCACATCTAAACAGCTGTGCCGCATATGCTGATCTATATACTTCAGGCCATACTTTTACCAACCCGAACTTAGATCATGGGCTGCCGTCTTACAGCCCCTGATCAATTGCTTTACTTGAAAGAAAGCCATACCCGACAAAACTGAGCTATATGAGCTGCATCCTAAGGGCTCATGTCCACGGGGAAAATAGGATTTAGGATCCGCAGCGGATTTCCTGCATGCGGATCCGCACCCCATAGGGATGCATTGACCACCCGCGGGTACATAAATACCCGCGGATCGTCAATAAAAGTGATTTTAAAAAAAATGGAGCATGAAAAAATCTGGACCATGCTCCATTTTCATGCGGGTCTCCCGCGGGGACGGCTCCCGCGGGCTTCTATTGAAGCCTATGGAAGCCGTCCGGATCCGCGGGAGACCTAAAATAGGAATTTAAAGCATTTACTCACCCGCAGCGGACCGCGAAGCTCTTCTCTTCCTCACGGCCGCATCTCCCTTGCTTCGGCTCGGCGGATGTGCCCGGCGCATGCGCGTGGCACGTCGACGACGTGCCGGCGACGTGCCGCCGGCGTCAGGAATTCATCCGCCGGCCGAAAATGAAGATCCGGCCGTGAGGAAGAGCAGAGCTTCGTCGCCCGCTACGGATAGGTAAATTCTTTTAAATTGCTATTTTCGGCGCTCATGTCCGCGGGGCAGGAGGGACCCGCTGCAGATTCTCCATGGAGAATCTGCAGCAGATCTGATTTTCCCCGTGGACATGAGGCCTAAATGTTGGGCTCTGCTTCCCTAAATTGCTGCATCCGCAAACAAGACTACAAAATCGCAGCCACATTAATCTCACACCGACCATCACTAACCCTCAATAAGATGCTACGTGTTACACATAATCGGACTGGCATACAAACTAAATCCGTCACCGGCTCAGATTTTGAGGATAAACAATTAATCGCCCTTTGCACCATTTTATTTACAGAACATGAACATATCGGCCTATTGCAGAGCTGGTCTCCCCCAAAATACAAGATCACCACAATAGGAGGCAACTCCATATGTAGTGTCCCAGCGGGCGCTACAGAACACTCACAGCACACCTGTCCTGTCTTTCCTGTCTGTATGCCATCCTTGGATACAGAATGTGCCGCCTGTGGGAGAGACCCTGTGTGTCTCCCCTTCTGCTCCAAGTAATGAGCTCATCTCTGATGTCAGCTGGCTCCCCATTGGCTGATAGTCAGGTTGAATCTTACTGGTGCAGAGTCCAAGGGCGGGAAGCAGCTCTATTAGTCCCTATGAAGGAGGAGGAGTTTAGAAAGTGCGGGAAGGAAAGTGAGAGGTGCTAAATAGAAGAAGACAGAGCAGTTAGTCAGTTGTCATCAGAGTCAGGAAGGAGGAGGACGTCAGACAGGGAGAGTAAGCAGTGCAGCACGGTTTGCCCCAAGGTCGAACGCGGTTAACACCTGTTCCCTTGGCATCCCACAGCAGAGGATGAGCAGCATCTCTCCGAGATCCACTTCTACAAGAATAGTGAGTCATAACCTTCTGGTGAAGTCAAAGCCATGATCAGTCTTCCAGCCACTTACCCTTCTGCTTCAGTTACTACTCAGTTATCCAAATCATTTCTTCAGTCAAGTCTTATAGTGTGGTAATTGTCTAGTTCATCAATTTACAGTGAAAATAATAGAGAGAGCGTTGAAGCTCAAGTGTCGTCATTACATGTACTTCGCCTGCTGCTGCATCTGTATCCGTGCTCAACTGCATTTTCACCAAGTACTGTAATCCACTGTGTTCATTGCAAATTACTCCAGTTAGTAAATCTGCTCACTCTTGGATTACTAAATTAATGGACTCGTTTCCGTTATTTCTGTGGCATCTTATCCGGAGAGTCTAATTAGAGTATGACGTCACCGTGACAAGGACTAGGCCTCCAGCCATATGCACAGTAAGTGTATTAGACACAACGAAGGAGTCAGCAGCAAAGAAAGCATCCGTATCTGGTTGAACGGGTTTGTCTGCAATCGCCTACTGTGGTCTAGATCCGAGTTCAACCACCAGAAGTCATCACATAGAAAGAAAAAGATGTAGGCAGCAGTTGCGGTGCAAACATAAATGTTCTTTATTCCTCCCAAAGCATGACGTTTCGACTAGAAGTCCTTGTCAAATATACAAAGTGTGTAACCAACAGACATACATATAATGGTCCACCTCCCAGATGGACCAATCACAGAACAGAACAAATTTAACAGAATTAAAATCACCTGTGATCGCATCAGTCGTCATGGCATGCTGCTGTGAACTCCACACTGGAGTTTAGTTACACTTCCGGGTCTGCCGATCAAACACATGACTCGATGCAGTATCACATGAGCAGTAAAGGTCATGTGCAGCAACAGAGAAAGTAAACATTCATTCGGCCCGGTGGAAACCATCATCTGGGAGTCATCACACTTGCAATGACATGTTGGAGCCGTCCCTCTGCTACCTCGGCGTTCCGGCTGACGTCATCACGCCGCTGGTCACGTGATCGGGGCGTGTTTTGTCCGCTTGTGCACCACTGGGTAAGATGGCAGAAAGGGGCGTTCCTGCTCCTCAATTCGTAATGTTTATAAACATCATTACTATAGAGAAGTAACATATCCAAAACTTAACAATATTGTATTTAGATATTAGCAGTGATAGCCAGGCTCAATGGCTATATAATCAATACAGTCGATCAGATCGTTTGGTATATGTTACTGATCTCTATAGGTCAGTGAGTGTGCTAGATAGCTACAAAGCGGGTAGCGTAGGAGCGAGGGACTGGGGGGCGGGAGATTAGGACAGGAAAGGGTTAAGCGACCAGAGGAGGTGGGAGGAGTTAATACAGGAAGAAGAGAGAGGGAGAAGGAGAGTGTGCCATTCCACGTGGAGTAAGAGAAGAAGGAAGACGTGTGAAGGAAGGCAGAAGATTAAAAGAGAAGAAACATGGACCAGCTCATTCTGCAAATCAAGGAAGCTGTTGCCAGCCAGGGACCTGACTGGCTGATGAGGATGGCCGCGGAGTTCGGAGCTACGCCGTCGGGAGAAGCCGGGGCAGGAGAAGAACAGCCGGTGCAGATGGTTTCCAGTGCGCCCCGCGGAAGACCCCAGAGAAGGAGGATTCCCCCTACCAGGCTGAGCCCGAGCCCAGCCGTGAAGAAGGGGGGCCAGCACGCAAGCCCGAGACCTGCGCGTTCAAGTATCGGTGGCGGAGCGCGGCCGCAGCGAGCCGCGGCAGGAAGCAACATGGGCGCGACCGGAAGAAGCACCGGAAGAACAGGAGAAACCCCCGAGGTACTTACCGGGACGTCAGCAGCGGCATCAGGAGCGGGTAAGTCCAGCGCGGGAAGGGGTTGCCCCGCGGCTGTCCAGCGTCAGGCAGAGAGAGAAGGGGGACGGCCTGCGCGCCGTGCCGGCGGCGGGCGGATGGATCCGCGGACCGAAAGAAGTTCCGGCGCCGGGACTCCCGTGCAGAGGGAGATGAGCGCCAGCGGCAGCAGCGAGGCCGGCAACAGCGCAAGCGGCCGCAGCAGCGAGAGCGCAGTACAAGGGGGGTGGGGGTGGCAAGGGAATAGAAAGAAGAGGCGCAGGGCGGGAAAACAGAGGAGGGGGAAGGGGGGGGAGTACTATTAGGCAGTATGGCCCCTTTGTCGCCCCAGGGCTCATGCCCTAATATGAGGGGCAGCGGTATGTACTATAAAGACGCCTCAGGCCGGCAAGGGGCTTACGGGGTATGAAGGAAGGAGGGAGGGGGAGGAGGGGCAGCGAGCAGCGGTCACATGTCGCCACGGGGTTTTTTCCCTTCTGGAGAGGACAGACGAGTGCAAGTAATCGAAGGCACTTCAGGCCGGCAAGGGGCTTACGGGGTGGAGCAAAGTGGGCAGGCGAGACAGAGGAAGGGTAAGAGGGGAGGGGGAAGCTACGTGCCCGGTAGTCAAAGGGCCGGTAGCGGGACAGAGGGGGGGTTAGGCGGCAGGCGGGGGTTTGGCAGCATGGCGCGAGGAAGCTGGCGCAGCGATGCAAGGATAGATAGCTCGTCTTCGGAGTCTGGTGAGCATTGTACACGTCGGGAGGCGCCCCATTTCGCTAGAGGGTACAGGCGTACGGAAGCGGTGGACAGGAGTGGTAGGCGCAGCGGCCATGGGACTTTGGTTTGCGCTTCGCAGCAGGCTTTACCATGTTCACCGGCTTCCTCCACAGATGAGAGGCGGGCCTCACGTACCGAAAGGCTGGGCGAACGGGCCGCAGCCTCCAGGGCGTCCTATGGCTATAGCATGCTACCCCGTGGTGTCTCCCGTAATAGGGACAGGGTACGACACGCGGTGGCGAGTCCGGAAAGGAGCCAACCGGGACCGAGTCACCCGTCTTTCCCCTCGGCAGGGCCGGAGGACGAATTGGAGGGTGAGTCCCAATGTGATAGAGTGTGGGGTGATTCGTCGCCCAATAACGTGAATAATTTTATGGTAGCGCTGAAAGCGCTGGTGAATGAGTTTGATAAAGGTAAAGGAACGGTGTCGTGTGTCAACCCGGGGAGACGAGACTCGCCCATGGTTGGTGATGTGGCTCACGCTACCGGGTGTTCGCCAGCGGTGGCGACCGGAAAAAGCGAAGAGTCGGTAAAAGATGGTCTACGTTTTTCAGATTCTCTATTTTGTGGCGTGGCCCCGCTGGGGGTGGGCCTCGCTGAGGACACAATTGAGAAAATTAAAAGTGGTATATACGTGGATATTTGCTCGCTCCTATCGGTGGAGCATGTGTCGGTTGATAAGGAGCGCTTCGCTGAACGGGACAAGAAGCCCAAAATAGCTAAAACATTTAGCAATTGGCTACAAGCCATGTTGACCCTGGCTCACGTTATATGCCAGTACCAGCCGGGAAAAGGCCCGGAGCTACTGGTATATATTAACACTATTCATAGCGCTTACAAGCTGCACGGCGGTGCGGCATGGTGGCGCTATGACGAAGATTTTCGTCGACGGATTTCGGGAATGAGCAACGTGAGTTGGGTGACAAAAGCGACGGATGCTTGGATCCAGTTGATCCTGGCGCAAAAGCCGGCGAAGCCCCTTTTTCAGAGCAATAACGCGGTAACGGGTGGACAGCAGGCACCCGGGGCACATAAGCCCTCGGGTTCCTGCTGGGCATTCAACGAGGGTAACTGTCGGTTTCTTGCAGCATGTAAGTTCCGGCACGAGTGCTCCTTTTGCGGCGGTGCACACGCAGCGGTACGTTGTTTTCGGAGACAAAAGCAAAACTTGCCCGCGGCCACAGCGTCGCCCGGGGGCAACGCCAGTGAACGCGATGTTTCTGGAGAAGTGGTTAGGCAAGTACCACAGGAGACGGGAAGCAAACCTTCTTAAAGAAGGTTTTAACATGGGTTTCGTCATTCCACATCAACCGGGTTCAGCGTTAACGCTTAGTCGCAATTTAAAATCGGCGTATGATAATAAAGAGATGGTGATGGAGAAGCTGTTAAAGGAGGTAGAACTGGGTCGGATGGCGGGGCCTTTTCAGGAACCGCCATTCGAGAACTTACGCGTTTCACCTTTGGGCTTGGTACCAAAAAGGGAACCGGGTAAGTTCCGGCTTATCCATCACTTATCCTACCCGACGGGCGAGTCAGTCAACGACGGGATCTCCAAGGAGCAAACAGCCGTATCGTATACTTCCTTTGATAGGGCTGTCTGCTTAGTACGGCAGGCCGGAAAGGGGGCTCTGTTGGCAAAAGCTGATATCGAGTCCGCTTTTCGACTATTACCGGTGCATCCAGATTGCTTTCACTTGTTGGGCTGCCGCCTGGACGGCTTATATTTTGTGGATATGTGCTTACCGATGGGGTGTCCCATCTCTTGTTATTACTTTGAAGTGTTCAGTTCATTTTTGGACTGGATGCTTCGATACGAGACGGGCATCCGATCGGTGTTACATTATCTGGATGATTTCCTTTTCGACGGGCCATCAGATTCAGAGGTATGCGGGTTGTTATTGGCATCATTTCAGGATCTGATGGGAAAAGCGGGAGTACCGCTGTCACGCGAGAAAACGGTTGGTCCGGTGACATGTCTTACATTTTTAGGCATTGAAATCGATACTATGGAAATGGTATTTCGTTTACCGGACGAGAAGGTAGCGCGGTTGCGACAAGAAGTTAAGTTGGCTGGCAGTTCTAAGAAAGTTACACTGCACCAGCTCCAAGTAATTATAGGCTTGTTAAATTTTGCGTGTCGGGTCATTCCGATGGGCCGCCCGTTTGCAAGGCGGCTGTCATTGGCGACAGTCGGGATAAAAGAGAAACACCACTTCGTCAGAGTGACAAAGGGTATGAAGGAGGACTTGCACACATGGCAAGTCTTTCTTCAAACGTTCAATGGTCAGGTGATTTGTCAAACTGCGGAAGTTGCAAACGAGGAGCTGGGACTGATGTCGGATGCATCGGGCTCCTGTGGTTTCGGTGTAATTTTGGAGGACAGTTGGTGCAGTGCACCATGGCCCAGAGAATGGTTAGAAAGACGGTGGGTGAAGAACATAACACTGCTGGAGATTTTTCCGCTAATGGTGGCGGTGGAGATCTGGGGGCCGGTTTTGGAAAACAGGAATATCTGCTTCTGGTCGGATAACCAGGCAGTAGTAACAGCGGTGAACAAGCAGACATCCAGATCTCCCTTGGTCTTGGCAGTTTTACGCCATTTGGTCTTGAGATGCCTGCAGAATAATATTAAGCTGTAGGCGAGACACGTACCCGGAGTAAACAATAACACGGCTGACGCTCTTTCTCGTTTCCAGATGGAGAGATTCAGGGAACTCCACCCGACAGCGGATGTCAAAGGGGTATGTTGCCCAGCGATCTTATGGGAAATAGTAGAAGAGAGCTCACGACTCTGATTCGCAAATCCGTTGCGGAATCGACGTGGAAGCGATATAATGCAATATGGAAAAGGTGGTTGATGGCAGCAGGGGGACAATTCCCTGATGGAGCGCGGGCAAGAGCGGTGACGTTAGACATTATGGCGGAGCTGCGGCGTCGGGGTGCATCGGCGAGCTCGGCGCGCAAGCACTTATCGGCCATTGCGTTTTTGTTGCGCCTGCACGGACGGCGCAATGTGACAAAGGATTTTGTCTTCGGACAGATACTTAAAGGTTGGAAAAAAGAAAGGTCGTCAAGAGACGACAGGCGGCCGATAACTTTTGAGCTGTTAAATGCGATGCTGAACGTTTTGGGAGCAGTGTGCAAAGATGAAAGTGAGGTGCTGCTCTTTCGGGTTGCGTTTTCGTTAGCGTTTTTCGCAGCATTGAGACTGAGTGAAATAGTGGCTCCCAGCTGTAGAAAGCTGGGGTGGTTGCGTTTCGAGGATGTGCTGTGCAGTGAGTCGGATATAAAGTTATGCATCAAAAAGTCCAAGACTGATGTGTATGGCGCAGGCGAGTGGCTGCGCTTGTCGGCGTTGGGGACAGCTGCGTGTCCTGTGGCGTTGCTGAAACAGTTTTTGTCGCGGCACAGTGGAAAAGGACAACTGTTGGCGCATGCATCAGGAGCCCCACTAACCAAGTTCCAATTTGGGGCGGTGATGCGCGCATGCTTGAAGAGATTAGGTTTCGAGCCCAGCGAGTTTGGCACGCATTCTTTCAGGATTGGCGCAGCAACGTCAGCGTTTGCTTGCGGATTAAGAGGAGACGAGGTGAAGCGGGTTGGACGCTGGAGGTCGGAGGCGTACAAGTCGTTCGTCCGACCAAACTTGAGAGTGTTATAGTTAAAGTTACATTGTGGTGTGCCATTATGTGTTTATTTTGCAGGTTCGGAGTGGACGGTTTGGGTGGTGGGCCACTCTTTCATTCATTGGGCAGAGAAAAGAGCGGGGACCTGGCCCATTGGCAGGAACCTGGGCCTAAAAGAGGTCCAGGTGAAATGGCACGGGATAAGAGGTCTACAATGGGCCAGGCTGCTACAAGAAATATTGTGTTCAGCAGATGGTCCCAGGGGAAAGTGATATTGGTAATTCATGCGGGTGGCAATGACTTGGGGAGGGTAAGGGTAGCTGAGTTAGTGACGCTTATGAAGGAGGATATGTTGAGGTTCAAGAAATTTTTTGAGGAGACCATTATAGTATGGTCCGATATAGTCGCCAGGAGAGTGTGGAAAGAAGCAAGGGACGTGGAGGCTATCGACAGGATAAGAAAAAGTGTAAATTTTAAAATTTCTAAATTCGTTAAGGCAATAGGAGGGGTAGCCATTAGGCACTGGGAGCTGGAGAAAAAGGTGCCAGGTATGTGGAGGAAGGATGGTGTCCATTTAAGTGATATAGGTATGGACACATTCCTATCGGGGTTGCAGGACGGGGTGGAGGCGGCTCTGTCGCTGGCATGTGGGGGGGCGGATGGCAGCGTAGGCAGGCTGCATCCTTCATGACGGTTTAGCGGTATTTCCATGCCAGCTGGAAGATTGAGGGTGCGCACAGGCCGTAACGGGCTTTCTCACGCCTCGAAAGGTTTAGAGCATTAGATGTTAAGAACAGGCGATAGGCATGGAAAGAAGGAAATAAGTTGATGTTATATACTAATAATAAATAAGCTGTGGCCTTCCCACATAATTTATGCCAACATAGAGTGATATACATGTCTAATAAAGAATTTTGGTTAATAAAGAAGTTTTGTTACTAAGAAGTGGTCACGTGTTTTATTGGAAGGGAGCGGGAAGTGTGGGGAGTCCCCCCAGTCTCAACTGACCCATCAGGTATTGACTCCCATCATAATGGATAATAAACGTCTACCACAATATGTGCAATCATGACTGAGAAACAGCCAATACACTGTTCATACATAAACCGGACCCTATCATGTTAGTTCTGTTATGCTATAAATTAGGAAAACACCAGGAAAGGAGTCCCAATAAAGGTACAATGTAACATTGTCTTGCATGCCATGATGACTTAGACGAACATTCTGTGAAAACAAAACAAACATGTATGTGAATTAAAAACACTAAAACTGGTATCCAATGTATGCAAGGAAAATCACAAGAACATAGAGGCATTGTATTCGTGATTAAGGCCTTTAGGTACCATGGTGTCTAAAGTGAATATCCACCGAAGTTCTTTTTTTAAAAGCAACCCTAATCTGTCTCCCCCCCTTGGCAACTCAGGGACAGAGTCAATAATGCAAAATTTTAACTGGCAAGTTGTGTGTCCCCTCTCATGAAAATGGCGCGGTACCGGAAGGTCAAGTTTCCTGGTTCGTATAGAGCTTTTGTGGCTTGAAATTCTGTTTCTGACCTCTTGAATCGTTTGCCCAACTTATTGTAGGCCGCAGGGGCACGTGAGAAGATACACAACATAGTTTGAAGAACATGTATATCTTCTCTTAATCTGATACGTCTCCCCAGTATGCGAGTGAGAGAATCTGTCACCCTTGACCAAATTTGAGCAACAAGCACATGCCATGCAGGGATAATTTCCCCTCTTCATCGGAAGAAAGGTTCTTGATTGCATGGACACGGCATGATCAAAAGTAGTGCGTACCAGTTTGTCACACAAACTGGGGCACCGTCTGTACGACATAATAGGATATTCAGAAAAATTAGATGTATTAGAGGGAGTTTGTAAGATGGACCAATGTTTCCGTAAAATGGATGAAATATGTCTCCATAAACATTACCCACTGATGTCAGCACCTCATGATAACTCCTCCGCTTCCACAAACTCCCATCACCAAGCTGACTAACCATTAAAGTCTGTCGAAAATACCAGCCATACACTAATTCCTGCTTTAGCTCCCTTGACATCCGCCCATGCGATGTATGGGACTTCAAACAGCACAACGCAAAACCTAACTGCTGCAACTCCCTCAATGTAACCTTCCTTCTATTTAATGTCTGACTAATTAGACCCGTTAAACTAAACACCATTGACATTGGTAATTAGAAAAAACCATCACAATGCTATCAATTGGAATACCTAAAAACCAACCGAGTACATGCCAATACCATTTTTTACGTGCGCCAGCCGCACCCCAAAATCCTCCATTCTGACCACATGCCCTCTAAAACTTGTGCCTACCCTCATTACCCTGATGCCCCATAAACAACAATCATCTAAGTAGAGCATCACACCTGCATCAGGAAGTTCAGAATAATAACCGGATGCCTTAAATCCCATCGGTAACGCCATGGCAAAAATAAAACTGACCCTCAAACTGGAAACCCAAAGAATGAAAACCCCAATAAGGAGCCATCCGAATAATTACTTACCTGACCGAAATGCTACAATAAAGCCAATGCAGAGTCAAATGTTGCATGTCTTAATGACAGCAGCTCCGGAGCGCCTCGACATTCAGAGGCAACAGCTTGGGGCGAGATAAATGATAAATCACCCCGAGGAGATAAACTACTTTTTCGGTATCACCCTTAAAGGGGACAACCTCAACTTGAAAAAGGGATGGGGGGGGGGGGGGGATCAAAATGACCGGCAACTCAGCCCTCATCTATCTGCTTATCAATTTAACTACCTCAGAATAGGAAATAATGGAAATTAAATGATTAACCCCTTCACAGCCAAGTCCCTTGAACTCATGTACATATAAGTCGTAATGGGAGCCTTCTTTAACCCCTTAAGGACCAGGCTGTTTTGTACCTTAAGGACCAGACACTGTTTAGGGATTTTACCCATGTGGCGGTTTTACTGCCCTATTTTGGTTCTTTTAGCTACCAAAATTATTTTTACTGCGTTTTTTTTTCGTGACATATAGGGCGATTGTTAAAATATTTTTTTTACTGACTTTTTTTCAGTTTTATTTTTTAACATGTATAGTTATTTTTTTTTTATTTAGTACATTTATGCTAAAATAAAGTATGGGAACGGGTTCCTCTATTTGTTTCGGACGTTCTGATATACAGTATGTATGGTTTTGGTTTACAGGGCGCATACAGCGATGGTTTTGGTTGGCGTCGGCTTTGTGGTATTTTCTTTCTTATGTATATATTGTTGTTGTATTCTGTTATTTAGTTTTACTGATGTATGTTATTATGTTTTTTACTATCATTTATTTATTTATTTTTATTTAACCCTTTCCCACTGTAGCTGAGGCATCCATAGGACCCCCAGTTACAGGGGGAAACAGCCCCTGCAGTGACATTAGTCACTGGCAGAGCTGGCCAAGGTCTAGTATGACCCTCCAGCTCTGCTGTAGCAGGGAGCCCCAGTGGTTACATGCCACCCCGCCCCCCCCCCCCCCTGGGCTCCCGTAGTGAAAGTTGCACTTTACTTCCACTTTCTAGTACACAGTGCTCATTGAGCGCTGTGTACTGGTGGAAGGAAAAGGCAGGAAGGGTTAAAAACCTCTCCTGCCTTCTCCTCTGGGTTATCAGCTGTTAATGACAGCTGATAACCCGTCCTGTCTCTAATTGATTGCAGAGGCTTAAAGCGCCACCGTAATTTTATTATCAGCGGTGCTTTAAGCCCAGGACCAGGCGCCGTAAATTTACTGTGCCTGGTCCTAAATGGGCTAATGAGCCGGGCTTACTTCTGATATGATAGCTCACTGGCTTTTTGCCTTTTTGCAAGGAATGCAAGGAATATGAACACTCTTGAACATTGAGGTAATGTGTGCAGGCGTACAAGGCGGGTGGGGTCAGTGGAAGCAGTATAATTCTAATCCGTTCTAGCCTCTCTGCTTTTCACTGTTTTTGTCATAGAAATGATTCAGAAACCTGAGTCGCCTGGCCAGGGCCAACTTGCAGAAGGGGAAAAAGAGGGAGATAGGCAGGTTTTGGGGGAGGGAGGGGGGGAGGGTCTTCTCTCATGGGGCAGCAACCCAAAGAGGAAGGGATCCCCAAGGTTAGCTTTCGGGCTCTGTATTTATAGTGCAGTTGAGGTGCCAGCCCCCACTGTACGGAGGGCGTAATCTATCCACGGGGTCCAAATATTTAGAAATCTGTTGTACCTATCCTCTGATATTGATGTTAATTTCTCATTAATCAGGTACCAATTCATTTGGCGTTTAACCTCAGAGAAGTCCAGTGAGGTTTTTTTTGCCAGAGTCGAGCAATAGTTTATTTTGTGGCTAGAAAAAAGAATCAACTTTCTAGAGTTTGGAGATATGTTTGTAACCCTTTTGTTCAGTAGGGCTTCCCATGGGTTTTTACGCAGGTTATGATTAGTTACTGTATCCATGAGGAAGTAGACCCTAATCCAGAGTCTTTGACTTGAGGACAGGACCATCATATGTGGAACATATCTCCTGGGGAGGAGCATCCCCGGAAACAGTCGTGAGTATTCCTTTTCTTTGGGTAGTGTAGCTTCCGCTTGCATTTAGCGCTGCAAAAACACGGTACCAAGTTGTGCCACATTTTCAGCAGCGCTGAAACCACTGCCCATTCATTTCAATGGGCGACACATGGCTAAAAACGGCCAAAGGTAGAACATGCATCGCTGTCAAAGAGCAACGTTGAAGACACTTGTGCTAACAGCCCCATTTAAATGAATGGAAGCACTGTACAGATTTTAGTGCAGCGCTGAATGCTGTACAAGAACACCTGTGTGAGGGAGGCTTTAATGGAGCAGATAAGTAATATGTTACTGACATCAGTAAGTGCGGACTTGGAAAAACACAAAATACTTCATCTAAAAAGTATACATTGGCCGTCTGCCTGTAAGTTGTTTATCCTCCATGTGATGTGATTTCTCTTTGTCCTTTTCTTCCCGGAGCTCCGGTACCGGCCGCCACCTCCAGCTTTATACTCCAGGACTAAGATAAGGCTTTATCTTCCCCCAGGTATGACGGCTCCGCTGCAGGCAGATATCTTACTGCGTCTCCTCCGGCTGCTGCACACGGACATCTCCCGGACCCCGTGTAATGTATGAACCAGAGGGGGTAAGGAGAGCAACATATTACATGCTCTTAGTTATGTGTGATGGATGTGAGCGCTGATGATATAGATGAGGGCCAGTTTAGACAGCAGCTCACGGGTCACATGAATTGAGGTGGCAGGACGGATTCAGCCTAAGGACCTTATGTTGGACATGTGCTGTAGCTCATACAAACTCATAGGCTGTGGAGTTTGCATCCCAGATGGTCCCATGCATGTTCTATTGGTGATAAATCTGGTGACCAGGCAGCCACTGAAGTGTGACAATGTTGTGGGGGCCCCTGTGACCCCCTTGTGTGTGCGGCCAAGCATTATCCTGTTGGAAGCCGCCATGGGAGGAACACGTGGCTGCAGGATGTACTGAACATATCGCTCGGGTATCATTGTCACAAAGGCCGTACATGTAATGGGGGCGACTGAGGGGTCAGAGGCCGGACACGTGATGGGGGCTGTGAGACCAAATATCCTTCAGCCAAGCACCTGGAAATGGTTCTGACAGACACAGGGGTGTAGCAATGGCACCCCTATCTCTGGATGATGGATAACGGAACAGCTGAAACTGCTGGCACTTGTCAAATGATCAAACGCTCCTCTCTACTGGTGGTCCACTAGTCCCAACACCTATTAACAGTTTGGTCAGACGCTCTTCTCTACTCTTGGTCTGTAGGGGGGATTTTGAGCCTGGTCACCTTGTGTGCCCCCATCCACTGGTCCTAACACCTCCTAACAGTCATAGAATTATAGAATGGTAGCGTTGGAAGGGTCCTCCAGGGTCATCGGGTCCAACCCCCTGCTCAATGCAGGATTCACGAAATCATCCCAGGCAGATATTTGTCCAGCCTTTGTTTGAACACTTCCATTGAAGGAGAACTCCCCACCTCCTGTGGCAACCTGTTCCACTCATTGATCCCCCTCACTATCTAATATCTAATCTCTGTCTCCTCCCTTTCAGTTTCATCCCATTGCTTCTAGTCTTTCCTTGTGCAGATGAGAATAGGGCTGATCCCTCTGCACTGTGACAGCCCCTTAGATATTTGTAGACAGCTATTAAGTCTCCTCTCAGCCTTCTCTTCTGCAGGCTAAACATTCCCATATCCTTTAACCGTTCCTCATAGGACATGATTTGCAGACCTCTCACCATCTTGGTAACTCTTCTCTGAGCTTACTCCAGTTTGTCTATGTCTTATTTAAAGTGGGGTGCCCAGAACTGGACACAGTATTCCAGATGAGGTCTGACTAATGAAGAGTAGAGGGGGATAATTACCTCACATGATCTAGACTCTATGCTTCTCTTAATACATCCCAGATTTGTGTTTGCCTTTTTGGTAGCTGCATCACATTGTTGACTCTTGTTCAGTCTATGATCTATTAGTATACCCAAGTCTTTCTCACGTGTGCTGCTTAGTCCAATTCCTTCCATTCTGTATGCGTTTTTTACATTTTTCTTTCCCAGATGAAGGACTTTGCATTTCTCCTTGTTAAATACCATTCTGTTAGTCGCTGCCCACTGTGCAAGCTTTTCTAGCTTTTTGAATCCTCTCTCTCTCTCTTCCCTAGTGTTAGCTATCCCTCCTAGCTTTGTGTCATCAGCAAATTTGGTCAGTTTACCATCTATTCCCTCATCATTTATAAACATGTTGACCAACACTGGGCCTAGGACAGAGCCTTGTGGTTCCCCCCTTGATACATTCTTCCACTTGGATGTGCCACCATTTATGACCACTCTTTGAGTACGATCACTCAGCCAGTTGTGAATCCACCTAACAGTTGCCTTGTCAATCCCAGATTTGGTCATTTTTTTAATAAGTATGGTATGAGATACTTTGTCAAATGATATACTATATCCACCACATTTTCCTGATCCACCCAGTCGGTGATTCGGTCATAGAAGGAAATTAGATCCGTCTGGCATGACTTGTTTGTTACAACCCCATGCTGGCTCTGGTTAATTACTCCATTTCATCCAAGTACTTGCATACATGCGGTTTAATAATTTGTTCAAAGATCTTTCCTGGTATAGAAGTCTGGTCAGACGCTCCTCTCTACTGGTGGTCTGTAGGGGGCATCCTGAGCCCAGTCACTGTTAGGACTGGCAGTGGCAGATGGACAGGGGATCCCTACGCCAGCCCTCTCCTGTGTCCATACCTTCTTATTCCCCTGGGCTAGGCCCCAGGGCGACAACTGGGTGACGGTGCCTGCGCTGCACTAGTGACAGGAACCCCAAAGAAGGAGGGACAGGGAAACTGGCAGGTGTGCACACCGTAACTGACGGGAAGCAACAAATGAGGAGAACAGAGAGTAGTCGTAAACAAGCAGGGTCAAACTGAAAGAGACGTGCGGAGTACAGGAGGGCAAAACAGAGTCAGAGTCCAAAGGAAGGCCGAAGTCAAAACACACAAGGGTCAGGTCAATAAATGCGGGTGTAGGCAGAACGAGTGAGAATCAAACACTGGCAACCTGTGTCTAGGCCAGCAAGGCACAGATGCAGAACTCCCCACACAGAGGGTGGGGAGAAGTCACACAACGACCGGAGGGAATCATAAAGTCGCCTCCCCCCAGCAGAGCACACTGACCGGAGCGCCACGCAGCCCACCAGCGGACAAGCGCGCCCACGCACGTGGGACGCGCCGCTAGCTGCTGAGACCAGCCACCAAAGCAAGGGAGCCCCGGACAGAGCTGCCAGGATGGGAAGCCCGCAGCCCGTGCCATCCGGACACCGGCGCCCCCAGTGGGAACCCTATTTCTAACAGTCATCTTGTGTGCCCCCATCCACTAGTCCCAACATCTCCTAACAGTCTGGTCAGATGCTCCTCTCTACTGGTGGTCTGTAGGAGGTGTCCTAAGCTCGGTCACCTTGTGTGCCTCCACCCATTGGTCCCAACACCTCCTAACAGTCTGGTCAGATGCTCCTCTCTACTGATGGTCTGTACGGTGTCCTGAGCCCAGTCACCTTGTGTGCCCCCATCCACTAGTCCCAACATCTCCTAACAGTCTGGTCAGATGCTCCTCTCTACTGGTGGTCTGTAGGAGGTGTCCTAAGCTTGGTCACCTTGTGTGCCTCCACCCATTGGTCCCAACACCTCCTAACAGTCTGGTCAGATGCTCCTCTCTACTGATGGTCTGTACGGTGTCCTGAGCCCAGTCACCTTGTGTGCCCCCATCCACTAGTCCCAACATCTCCTAACAGTCTGGTCAGATGCTCCTCTCTACTGGTGGTCTGTAGGAGGTGTCCTAAGCTCGGTCACCTTGTGTGCCTCCACCCATTGGTCCCAACACCTCCTAACAATCTGGTCAGATGCTCCTCTTTGCTGTTCGCCTGTATGGGGCATCCTGAGCCTGGTTGCCTTGTGTGCCCTCACGCAACCACTGGTCCCAACACTTCCTAACAGTCTGGTCAGACACTCCTCTCTACTGGTGGTCTGTAGGGGGCGTCCTGAGCCCAGTCACCTTGTGTGCCCCCATACACTTGTCCCAATTGAGCCCGGTAACCTTGTGTGCCCTCATCCACTGGTCCCAACAGCTCCTAATGTAGTGGCCCGAAGTGCATATATCTGGCTCCTCCATAACTGTCATACATGTCATGTCTTCCATGTGGATGCTCTGTGCAAATTGTCTTGTCTTTAGTTATGTGTATTGCACAGCTGCAGCATGTAAGAGGTTAATGTCTGTGAATGTCTGGGATATGTCAGGAAATTGTAATGAGTTATGTTGTCACATGAGTATGCAAGATATATACGTGGGTGAAAGAAGAGAAAGAGGGAAGGTTTCCATTGCTTCAATGGTTGAGTGTGGAAGGAGAGTGCAAGCCACTTGGGGGTACCTTCAACCCTCATATGGTGAAGAATGTAAGAGGAGGAGAGGTACCCTGATGACTTAGTTCCAGGATCTCTATCCTAGGAGACAGAGAGAGACCACCGTGTAGTGTTCAGAAACCCGTCTAAAAGTGAGTGTCAGTGGAGTGTGTTGTGCTCCTCCGGTGTGTGTCCAGGAGCGGAGTCATACAGAAAACTAAGACTGTAGGCCCAGTGTCATCCTGTGTCCCAAAGTGTGTGTGTCCAGGAGCGGAGTCATACAGATAACTTAGACTGTAGGCCCGGGGTCATCTTGTGTCCCAGAGTGTGTGTGTGTCCAGGACCAGAATCATACAGATAACTAGGACTGTAGGCCCGGTGTTATCCTGTGTCCCAGAGTGTGTGTGTCCAGGAGCAGAGTGATACAGATAACTAGGACTGAAGGTCCGGTATCATCCAGTGTCTCGGAGTGTGTGTATCCAGGAGCGCAGTCCTACAGATAACTAGGACTGTAGGCCCGGTGTCATCCTGTGTCCTGGAGTGTGTGTGTCCAGGAGCAGAGTCATACAGATAACTAGGACTGAAGGTCCGGTGTCATCCAGTGTCCCGGAGTGTGTGTATCCAGGAGCGGAGTCCTACAGATAACTAGGACTGTAGGCCCGCTGTCATTCTGTGTCCTGGAGTATGTGTATCCAGGAGCGGAGTCCTACAGATAACTAGGACTGTAGGCCCGGTGTCATCCTGTATTTTCCTCCCTGACCTTTGTAATTTGTCCTTCCTGCACTGGTGTGAGAATTTGTTTATCCTGCAAGTAAAGGTTCAGTCATTAGCCATTCCCAGTGACTGAAGTTGTCAGGCTATCTGTGTGTGGACTCTCTTACTTTTCCCAAACATCCTGCAGGATAAGGAACAGTGGTATCACCCGTGACATATTTCTTCAAGTCTTTGCACGCGTCCCTCAGGAGAGGAGTTGATAGTGCCACCGTGAAATCCGTGACAACTGCCCCATCATCTCCTCAGTGGTGTGCCTCGTGTCTCGGTCGTTGCACTAACAGTCTGGTCAGAACGTCTGGTGGCGGACAATTCATCGATACAACCATCCAGCTTCTCACATCCCAATAATGCGCCCCCCGCTGGTAATGGGGTGAAATCTCTTCTCTATGTTGTAGAGGCATCTAGTCGTCTACAAGCTCTACACAAGCGGAAGAAGAGGTCACTACACACAAGGAGCCTCCGAGAGCCTCTTATAGGCCGAGGGGGGAACCACATTTAGGGCCTCCGGTGACAAGACCGATCATCTAATCACCACAAGTCTCATTATTTACAGATTTGTCTGAGATGGAACTGCAGGACGGGGTCTGCAGCAACATGACAACTTCTGGGGGCGCAAGAGGGTTTGTGACAAGGAATGTAATTGCTGTTATGTGTATCTTCTACCTGGTATATACTGGTAATCAGCACTTTCTCCTTAGATACCGCAGACACATTGTGACGGCTCCAGTCTCACAGCTGCAGCGAACGGAGGAGGTGGAGGTCAGCAAGGCCCAGAAGTAAGTGACCCCTCTGCCTGCCAGGTTCATAACACTGAGTGTACTGGGGGCATTCTGCAACAGAAAACCGCAGCAATGATGTTGGAAAACCACAGTGGCCAAATCTGCACCTAAATACCGCAGTTCTTGTAACGGATCTGCTGACGGATTTAACCCTTGTAGTTCAGGGCACGAACTCCACTCCATAAGTCCGCAGAGTCAAGAATGCTGTAGATACGTTGCAGAAATTTTCCACCTCATGTGAAGCCGATATTAGAAACCTCCTCCGCATGGCTTGTTCTGTAAATGCCCTGGAGGAGGGTAAATATGGGGGGTGGGGAGGTGGGGCACTTCTAATATCCAACCATCTGACTCTCCTGCCCGGCTGATACATTAGACTGTTAGAAGATGTCCCCCAAGTGGGTCAAACTCATCTGTGCTGGTTTATAGTTCTGTGACTGTTGGGCTTGTAGTCCTCTAGAGAGTTCTCCCAGCGTTACGTAGTAATTGACCCTAGAGTTTATGTCTGTATCAGGGGGCTCTTCTGCCTATGGGGATCTTAAAGGGGTTGTCCTGCAAAATAAAGTAAAGTTAAACACTTCTGTATGGCCATATAAATGCACTTTGTAATATACATAGTGCATTAAATATTGGCCATACAGAAGTTATATACTTACCCCCCCCCCCCCCCCGGTGTTGGCGTCCCCGTCGCCATGGCGCCGACCGAATCCTTCTTCTGGCTCGATTAGACGCGCTTGCGCAGTCTGCCTCTTCTGTCTTGTTGAAGGGGCCGCTCCAGCTGGACCTGTGTCCCCTGCGAGCTGTATACGTGATATATAATCTCCGTTTTAAGCATAACTTGAAGCTCCTGGCCCCCAATGCAAAACCTGTTACAGGCCCCCCAACCATAATGCTGTATTGATAGTACTGGGCTCCCTGTATGGAGAAGAGAGGCCTTATGGGCCCCTAAGGTGCAACCACATCCCCTATAGTTACGCCAGTGGTCTCCGCCCTCTATGGCCCGTTTACTGTGTATATGTGATATATATGCAGCATCCGAGGAGCGGACCCACAGCCGAGGAGATGGTGGGGTAGATAAAGATTTCTGTCACAGCACTCTACTATCTCCTCCCCTGAGGGCAGCTCGGGACCCGTTCAAGTTACTACTGGGGTAGGTCACAAGGAAGGGTAACTAGCATTTACCTTAAAGTCTGTTGTCACTCGTGATGCCACCCGAAGTTGTAATAAAGCAGTCCACACACAGGGATAACTTTCTGGACAAACCGGGAACGGACGGTAAAGCCCATTTACTTAACTCCAGTAAAGTTCCAACAAAACAACAGCAGTTCAGCACAAGTTACACTTCCAGAAGGAGGTGCGACAGGGAGGACTGTCGGGTAATCCGGACAATCCACAGTCCCAGTCATCTGTTTAATCCTGCTCCCGGCAACACTCCAAGCATACCAACATATATATATTAAACAAAGTCACATGACATACAACAACATACATAACCCATTCAGTGCTGCAGAGGTGCAATACACATCAAATGCACACTACATAAAAGACACTGACAATACCATTGCACAAGACGACACATAGGCTCTGCCCTCCCCAGGCTGTATACTGACTGACATATGATATATAGGCTCCGTCCTCTACGGGTCGTATACTGACTGTATATGTCATATATAGGCTATTCCCTCCTACTAGACATAATTGATTGTCCGCAGCTGATTGGTGGGATACAATCCTGCAGTGCACGTAGCAAACGTGACTGTAC
Source organism: Eleutherodactylus coqui (assembly GCA_035609135.1). Taxonomy (NCBI): domain Eukaryota; kingdom Metazoa; phylum Chordata; class Amphibia; order Anura; family Eleutherodactylidae; genus Eleutherodactylus; species Eleutherodactylus coqui. The sequence goes on from CM069405.1 coordinate 17,150,140, forward strand.
AGATCCGGAGGATGCACTACTTCTATCCACCCCCCTCCACCCCCCACACATATTGTGCGGTGGAGGATTTGGGGGTCAGTTGATACGGGGGGGGGTCAATAGTCTCAGCAATGTACAGCGGTCATGCAATGCCTCAACTGGCAACCAAGACACGAGGCCAACGCTGAGGAGCTGGCGGGTTAGAGTTGGCACTTGTCACGGAGGGACACACGGAACCTCTCAGCCAAGGTACCGCCAGGCCTCTTCCAGGCAACGCTGGGACAGACAGTCCTTTCTCACTGTAAATTATCCAGCGGTTGAACAAAGAGAGTTCGCAGACTGATAGACTGAATACCTCTGTCACGTACAGACGAGGAGGGAGGCCTAGACTGTGGAGCGACTGGTTCCCAATTCACCAGACGAGCGGCCATCGCCTACGGCCACATTCCTACAGCGCTCCGCCTGACCCTGCGCTGCACACTAATTTGTCATGTACCGGACACAGGAGAGGGAGAGGGGGGACCATACCTATTGATCCCACCTCAGTCCTCGATCATTCTAGCGGTATTGTAAGCGTGAAGTCATTAGAATTCAGGCTGATTTATACCCAGCTTTCCCGGGCTTCTGCATGCATCCAAAGTGAAAGCTCAAATCACCGCCTGATTTGTTCTAACGCACTTCAGTGCACTACAATGCCCATACACAGCTGCCACCACCAATATTCACGGGCATTGGACCCAATCTATAAATTATTAACGCAATCTTCGGAGTATTATGGTTCGTTGTTAAAACAGACAAGGCTTGAACTGATAAATTGTAGTTTTATTCTAGAAAAGGTCTAGCAGTGCAATATATACAGGATGTACAAAGGTACACAAGGAAAAAGGTTGTTACATGGGAGAATAAGGAATACAGTATGAATACACGCTCAGCAGATTTAACATAAAACTGGAGAAATTAAAAGAAAGTTACCAGAGTTAAAAGGGTCCCTAGTACACACCTCCTCCCCGCCCCCTCTGAGGTCATACAGAGAATGGAGGGTTGGTCCTGTAGGAGCTCTAAGGAATCATATTTATTTATGTTTGCTCATATCTCGGCAGGAGAGCCTCCGATCGTGAGGATATGCCCGCCATATTTCTGTTTATGATTTTAGCTACGTGTGAGTACCAAATGGACAGCCGCAATCCCAACCAGTGATGGGGTTACGTAATTTGAAAGGGTTCCTGAGCACGTAACGCACCGTGAGTGGATGCCTTTTGTCCGTCTGGGACACACGATTTTGAAAATCTAAATCATATGCGGCTAGGACCTTCACACGACCAAATGTTCTTATTAAAGGTGTCCCCAATATGAATTCTTTCGGTCCCAGCTAGTCTGGAAGAGGAAGGGTCTAGTCCGCTAATAGAAGAATGTTTTTTCTAAAACTCAAGACATACATGGTCTGTATCCTCATGCTAATACCACCCAACAAACACAGGTGAGAGAGAGAGAATGGGGGTTATTTACCCCGCTGCACAGCTCTTGTCCAGGCAGGTGAGACAATGCTTTTCCTGCATGCAGAGAAACAGCACAATTAGCGGCAGCATCCATGGCATTCCATGATGAAAAGGAACTTTATTCCATCCAGGTCCCACATACAGCAATAAACAGATGCAGTAATGCAAGCGACGTTTCGATCCTAGTGGATCTTTGTCAAGCCTGTGCGGAGTTACTTTTCCTGCATCCACATATCAGCAGGTTGGTAGAAAAGCTGCTAGACCTGTCGCTTCTTTCCAACTATTCAGGGATTATACAGTAGATACCAAATGGATTGCTGGATATAGGATGAATATAAGGCAGGGTACACAGAACAAGATGGCTGACGGCCTAACCATCTCTATATCTATCTTATACATCATCACAGTAGATTCAAGAGGGAAAAGGATGCCAGCTCAACTTTCTAGTGTCCTGAACGGCAGCTGATTGATACTGGACAGATGGGGGGACACTTTCTCAATCTCTTTATATGACAACCTCAATCACTGGGAACGGGCAGAGAGTGGAAACTTTACTGAAGACACCTGGTACAGTACAGCTTAAGACAAGTTGCTAGAGCTAGGTCAGCGAGATAACTCAGGATGATATTGGGCCTGCAGTCTCAGTTATCTGCAGCGCTCCGCTCCTGGACAGGGAACACTCCGGAGGAGGGAAAACTCCACTGACACTCACTCAAAACTCGTGAAGACGACTGCACGGCGGACTCCTTACTCCTTCCTCTCCTCAGAGGTGCTTCCTGGCATGGAAGGACTCAGGGTAAATTTCCTATTCTTCCATTACTTCACTACATTAGGGTTGAAGGTACCCCCATGTGGCCGGCACTCCTCCTCCACTCACAACTGTAGAAGATGATGAAAGACACATCTCAATCACTCACATTTATAGAAGGGAGACATCACATGACTAGACAGATTTTGATACTTTCCCAGGCATATCCCAGCTACTTTCAGACATTAACCTCTTACATCCTGCAGCTGTGCAATACACATAACAGAAGACAAGACACTTTGCACAGTGCATCCACATACAAGACATGGCATGTATAATAATTATGGAGGGGCCAGAAGTAGGTGTTTGGGCCTCTATAGTCACATCACAGACTCCTTATCTCATCTGTCTCTTCTCATCTTTCAGATTCACCCCCTTATATCCTGCACCATGATGGTCCCGCTGTTATTAGTCCTCATTATCATCTGTGCCATCCTGATAACTGTGATACGACCACCGCGCCACAATCCAGGTAATATAGAATCCACATCACCGAGGGGCGTCTTATGGGGTCTGTGTGGGGTCAGAGGTCATTGGTAATAAGGGGCATCCCTGGGTCTCCCCATCTATAGGTAGGATTGGTGTTGCAGGCTGCAGCCGTTACACACAAGATGTTTGGGTCACAGGTCCGGCTTTGTTCTTTCTGTCTACTTATAACAAAGATGGCATCATTGGTGCTCTGTATGTTCCTACCATAGGCTGTAGCGGTGCACAGTTACTGGTGAGCCTTTCCCCCGCCCCCCACATTGGTGGACATTGTGGTCATGTGACATCATTTCTTTGCTATGATACATACATGGGGTCGGCACCCTCTAGTGGGGGTACATGCACAGTGTTGGGGTTGTGTCGGATCATCACTCCGAATGTATCATCATGTAAGCCGTGTACCGGGGTGGGCTCCCCAGGATACAGTGAAGTCACAGACAAGGAAAACGTCTCTGACACCAGTTCAGGTGCAAACCGAATTTTACTAAAGCCCTGTGGCCCAATTGACCACAAACAATGGGTAACCCAACAAAACTCACATACACTCAGCCAGATGGCGGAGGCCCTTGTGCTGTACAGCGCTGTACTCCCCAAAGGGCGCTACTAAAATAGACTCTGCTTTTACCTAATGGGCAGGCCTAAATAATCCTGCCCCTTGTTATCTATTAATACCGCTACTAAGGAACAAAGGAAAGGGAGAGTGATCTGAGTACCGGCGGTGCAGCACAACAGCTTACAAACTTAACACTGACTCTATACCCTAAACCCAATACAATAAGGGACGTGTATAAAGAACAGCGGCCATATAGCCAGGTGAATGTTCTCCAGAAGCTTCTTACTGACGGCTGGATGTGGCATGCCAGCCACTATGCTGATCCCACTGAAGTGTGGCCTGACACGGTCCATAACCCTACCTAATCTAACTACAGGCCAAAATGCAGTCCCAAGTAACTTGGCGCCAAAATATTGTGTCTTGCGTGCCTGTAGACCGGTCCGCTGTATGATCAGCCAAAGAGTCTAGACGGATGAGGGGCTCCTCCAGAAAAGTGTGCGGTACCGCAGAGAGCCGTTACTCACTTCCTCAGTGAAATCCAGTATTGTCCACACAATAGCCAGTCTCGCTCCGGTTGTTCAGCAATGTCCCTGGCAGCAAGTCTTCTCCCATCCAGCGGGCATCTGGTCAAATTCTGAATCCGCTGCAGCTCCGGTCCCTTCAGGATACGACCTCCTTCCCTCTTCCGCAGCTCCACTCAGATATCTCCCTCGACCAACTGTCCCCTCACAGTGTACGCACGCTTTTTATTTTTTCTCCTCCCGTGCGCACGCTGTAACCAGACAATGGGTGCTCCAATCACAGGCTACCATGGTCCTGTCACCTCACAGCTTGACCAAAATCTATTCTGCAGAACAGCGACCTCCTGTGGACAAACAATGAAACACACAGTAGTGGACTATTTACAGTAACAAGAACAATGTACACATATTGGAGGCTGTCTCACCCTCTCACAATCACTCTGTTGCCATGGTTATAGTATGGAGATCAGGCGGGCGGCACACGGGTAATAACCATCCGTCTGTTTCTTCATCAGGTATCGGAGATGATGTCATCCAGGTGAGTCTCATCACTGCGGTCCGGGGGAGAATGAGCCTGCTGGGAGTACGTGGGCAGCGCCCCTAGTGGTAAGCCAGTGCTCAGCAGGATCCCTGTCCCGCACTGATCTACACTAACGGACATGAACAATCACACCGTATCTTACTGCTGTGGTCTCACCTCCCATCTCTCCTGTACAGGATCATCCATCCACGACCTCCGACCCGCAGAGTCCCCGCCGCCTGACTGGTAAGTTCTTCCCCATCAGCTCCATCCAGTCCAGTCTGCTATGATGGCGCATCTCATGGTATTGGGCAGGTAATGGCCCCTCTGTTCACCACTCTCCCGGTGCGCCCTTTATACATGTGGTGCACACACTCAGTAGAGGGGAGTGAACCACAGAATCTCTCCCCACAGAGCTCTGATAGAGCGGCTACAACCGTGCAGCCCGGCTTTATTTGATGAAGGTTTTTTTTTTTTACAGTGAAACGCATTATATATAGCTTAGATGAAAGATCTGTCGGTCCGCACCATGATTGTGTGGTTGATTCCGCCATATTGTACGTGTGCGCCACATCTTGGTTTTCTGGTGTCTATCAAGTAGGGATTGTCCACAGCAGAGAACTCCTGTAACCCTCTTCAGGACCCCCAAAGACCCCCCATCATTAATATCTATGAGCAGGCTGGAACTATTTCCCACTCGTGCACTAGACATGACTTCTCTTTTGGCTGCTGCCCCCTTCTGGAGAACCACTAACCTGATGCCACGTCTTCCTGTCACATGCCCCCACGTGGAGTCTAATCGCCTCCTACTTCTGTACTGCAGATGAATGTGTCGTACACGAGAAGATGGCGACGTTCAATCAGAGCGCGGAATCCTGCAAGAGACGAAACTCCAGACTGCTTAACGAGCGAGATACAAAGGTGACCACAGTCTGACCTGCGGAGATGTGAGGTGTGACTGTCATGGGGCATGGTGGACTGGGCCTGGTGTCGGGGCTGTCATGGGGCATGGTGGGCTGTGCCCAGTGTCAGGACTGTCATGGGGCATGGTGGGCTGTGCCCAGTGTCGGGGCTGTCGTGGTGCATGGTGGGCTGGGCCCAGGGTCGGGGCTGTCGTGGTGCATGGTGGGCTGGGCCCAGGGTCGGGGCTGTCGTGGTGCATGGTGGGCTGGGCCTGGTGTCGGGGCTGTTATGGGGCATGGTGGGCTGGGCCCAGTGTCAGGACTGTCATGGGGCATGGTGGGCTGTGCCCAGTGTCGGGGCTGTCGTGGTGCATGGTGGGCTGGGCCCAGGGTCGGGGCTGTCGTGGTGCATGGTGGGCTGGGCCCAGGGTCGGGGCTGTCGTGGTGCATGGTGGGCTGGGCCCAGGGTCGGGGCTGTCGTGGTGCATGGTGGGCTGGGCCCAGGGTCGGGGCTGTCGTGGTGCATGGTGGGCTGGGCCCAGGGTCGGGGCTGTCGTGGTGCATGGTGGGCTGGGCCCAGGGTCGGGGCTGTCGTGGTGCATGGTGGGCTGGGCCCAGGGTCGGGGCTGTCGTGGTGCATGGTGGGCTGGGCCCAGGGTCGGGGCTGTTCTAGTCCCTCGGTCAGCTGTGCCCTGTGGCAGACAGAAGTGATGAACACTCTCATGATCCACAGATCAGTATGATTGTGCTCCACAGGGCCGGAGGGGCGTCATATTATAGGATATTACACTACAGGCTGCATCACTGGCTCTTATAAAGGTATCCTGTGTTTACAGGCTCCCTGTATTATACCAGGTGAAGACTTCTGGGCGGATCCTATGGACAGGTAATATTGTCAGTCTATAATGTGTCATAGATCAGTATGTACCCCGTATAGGACTCCACTCACAGAGCACCCCAATATTGTGAGGGTAAGGGGGAAATGTCATAAATGGGGAGAGATCTTCACCCCCATCCTTGTCATGGAGTAGTGCCCTCCATCGTTGTATCATTGTAGAGACCTGTCCCCCATAACTGCCATCCTTGGTGGAAGATAGCCCACCCCTTCATCCTTGTATAGCAGTGGAGGCCCCCAGTCTTTGTACAGTGGTAGAGGCCCCCCCCCATGTTCCTGTATGGTGGTAGAGGCCCTCCACGTTCTTGTATAGTGGTAGAGGCCGTCCACGTCCTTTTATAGTGGTAGAGGCCCCCATGTCCTTGTATGGTGGTAGAGACCCCCATATGTCCTTGTGTAGTGGTAGAGGCTCCCCATGTCCTTGTATAGTAGTAGAGGCCCCCATTTCCCGCTCTTCTGCTCACTTTCTGTTGTCTTGTAGGGATCCTGCTGGTTGTTTAATCTACAACAAGGATCACGGATTTGTCAGGATGGATTGTCTCGCCCGTCACTGGTTCATATGTGTGGAGGACTAGACTGACGAGGCGCTCCGGTGGTACGTGTTCTCTCCTTACACTGATATATCCACAGTGCTCTCCACTGACGCTGCCTGTGTGGGCCGTCTTGTGCTTCATCTTACCTCCGTCTAGTGTTTCCCCCCCCAAGGAGTATTCTCGTATTTTCATGGCTGAAATGGGAAGATCCACCCCCTGCTGGGGAGAGCCGAGCGCAGCGCTGTGTCTGTAGTGAATGGGAGCTACAGCAACGGTGTAACACACAGCGCTACATTGTTTCCGGGACTCGGGGGGGGGGGGGGGGGCTGTGACATGTGGCTATGGAAGCAGCGCTGCACTGAGTGCTCGGCTCTCTCCGGCGAGTGGTCAGTAGCCACAGCAAGGGTTTTCCATCTCTGCTATAAAAAGCTAAGCAGGGAGAGACCCTTGTATCTAATAGAAGTGTGGGTGGTATATACAGCGGGTAGTGGTATGTGGAGAATGCATAAACTATACTCAGAACTTAGCTTTTATTTCATATATTAATCCCTTAAGGAGGCGGTCCTTTTTTCCCATTTTTGTTTTTTCCTCCCCAAAAATTCATAACTTGTTTGTTTCTCCGTCGCTGCCTGAGGCTTGTTGTTGTTTTTTGCGGGACGAGTTGTATTATTCAGTGTTATTATTTAATGTACCAGATGGAAAAACCTTTAGAAATTCAAAGTAGAGCGTACATACTGCGGCAGAAGTGACCGATACCTTCATTCTGTGGGTCGGGACGATGATATAAAATGTATGTTGTTTTTTAATTTATTTTTTGCTGTACTACTCTAACCCCTTAAGGACATAGCATGATATATACGGTGCTTGGTTCTGGGCTTTAACCTTTTCCAATCCAATTTGTATCCTGGTTTCCCTAGGGGGCTTTCTCTTTTTCTGCCGTTATACAACGGTGCTATCTGCTGGCTAAAGCCAGTACTGCATGAGGTGACACATTGGATAGGCTCTGACAGCAGAGAGGCTGGCAATATACAGTAAGAGAACCCCGACGGACGTCTTCCAACATCGGAGCTGTACAGCCTTAAATCAAAATGTCTTCAGACATCACACAGGGGATTGGAAAGGGTTAATCCCTACTGATAGCAGATATACGGCGCGGGATTAAAGCCTCTGCTAGAGCAGTTCGGGGTCACAGCTGTCGGACACAGCCATGGGCTGGGAGGAGAAAGGAGAGGCAGTTTTTAACCGCTTCTGCCTTCCGCTTTCCTGGGTACATGGTGCTCAATGCGAGCTATGTACTAAAGAGTGAAACATTTTTGGTATATTTCGGGCCAGCGCCTACAAAGAGAATGGTGCAATTTGCCTCCACAAGGAGAAGGACTTACCTGGCACCAGCGGGGAAATTCTTACTAGGGGACACAACCCGCTGGCACCCAGAATCCTTCTTCGCTCTCCTATTGGATGCCTTACAGCCCACAAGACATCCAGGAGGCGGAGGGCAGCAGGAGAAATCCAAACCCAACACCTTCAAAGTGTGCAAGGGACATAAGAAAAAACGTTTCTTCGCACTTGTAAAGGTTTTTTTCTTGTATATCTTTAAAATGGAACAAACGCTCCAGATTAGGGATCTTAAAGGGGTGGTCTCGCGGCAGCAAGTGGGGTTCAGCACTTCTGTATGGCCATATTAATGCACTTTGTAATATACATCGTGCATTAATTATGAGCCATACAGAAGTTATTCACTTACCTGCTCCGTTGCTAGCGTCCCCGTCTCCATGGATCCGTCTAAAATCGCTGGCAGGTTGCTTTTTTAGACGCGCTTGCGCAGTCCGTTCTTCTGCTCTGAGCACGAGCAGCTTCAGCGTGCTCGCCGCTACAGCTCTTCTGCGCATGCGCAGACGAACTGTAACTTCTCGGGAGCGCGCTGGAGCGGCCATTCTGCTACCATCCTCTGTTACAGAATGGTGCAGAAACTTGAGCAGCCCAGCCGAGAAGCCCAGCCCAGCCCTGCCGTGAAGCCGCCCATGTAAGTGAGGGGTCGGGGGTGTTAGCGCAAAATTCGCTATTTCGATATACTGTGCGTTTCCAAATTAAGATAATATGTGTACAGGCGTGGAGAGCCTTCAAAGACCACACGGCTACATCATGTGTTCCCAAAAGAGTCTCTCTTTATTATCCGCGCATAAAACTTAAATAAAGTTTCAACACAGGAAGTCAGGCAATTTAGCAGTTACAGTGAGCTGATAGGCCATTTCTCAGAGGGAGGTATTTGTGAGGTAGCTTGTAATGTCATCCATCTGGGAGGAACTTCAGTGAGCACGCTCAGTTCATTCTTGAATTTGGTCTCATGAGAAGAACATCCTGTTTCTCCTCTCTGCTGTCCAAGACAAAGCACTCCTAAAAAGGTTTGGCCAGTTAGAACTGGTTTTACCAGTTCTTGAGCTCCTCCAATTCTTGTGGAGGTGGGGGGGAGGTGATGTTCCCTTCCTCCAGAGGTTCAGACCATTATAGACAAAATACAGTATATACACAGTTGACAACAGAAAATACATACAAAATGGTGAACATATAGGATATCTCCCACAGGGGTGATGTGTGCGCTGGGGGGCCTGCCGCCGGGCCCCGGAGCCTTTGTCTGTTGTCAGGGGCCTGCCGCTGGGCCCCGGGGCCTAGCGCGGGGGAGCCGGGGCCTAGCGCGGGGGAGCCGGGGCCTAGCGTCGGTTACCTGCTGCCTGGCGGTGGGTGACTGTGGCCCAAGAGCGTGTGCCGTGGTCGGCGGCCGCGGTGGGTCCGGTCGGCGGCTGCGGGGCGTCTGGTTGTCAGGGAGACACAGCTGGTAGCGTCTCGGGAGCGCGCACGTCGGGCTACAGCAAGCGACGGGAAAAGAGCCGGCGGCCATCTTGGGGAAACTTTTTATAAATTGCTGAAACGCTGGAACTGTAAGTAGAAACCGGCTAGAAAAGTCATTTACAGGGGGGGCTTAGTAATGTATGCTTAATAAGGGGGACTGGGTGAAAAAAAATTTTCACTGCTTCCTCGAGACAACCCCTTTAATAAAAACTTATATAAAAAGTTCTAGTTTTTAAAGATGTTCACTGTTCTGTTGTGAACTATAGATAAAGTTTGTTGATTTTCTGGGTTACAGGACCCGGTGTGAGAGTGCGGTGACATCATTCTGACGTCCCGCCCCTCTTGTGCAAGCGCAGTACAGCACTATCAGCTGGTGGGACACTTCTTGCTTCCATATAGGGGCCATCTTGGCCTTACGCCACAGTCCACTGCCAGGTGACGCTCCGCACCAGCGGGGGGATGACCGGGTTATAGGTAAAGCTTTAAATTCCATATACTATATCTTAAATAGCATGTATGTTAATTCAAGAAGGACATTCTTTGTTCTTCCACCATCAAACGTAGCCAGTAAAGCGGGGGGGGGGGGGGGGGGGGAGAGGGAGAGAGAGATCTCCCCTCCGTTCCTCCCCGCTCTCCCCCGCAGCTCCCTGCCCGCCGCCAGCAGCCGAACCTTTTCTCTGCTAAGGGCAATGCTCACTCATCACTAGTAGACAGTAACGCTTCGATCCCTACAGCGGGAATCTTTCTCAACCTGTAATGGGGATCGAAGCGTTGCTGTCTGCATTTGATGGTGGAAGAATAAAGAACGTCCTCCTTGGATTAACATACATGCTCGGTGCAGCCCGCTGCCGATACCTTTCTATCATGGAGGACAAAGATGGTGAAAAAAAACTACAAAATAAGTTTTCTAAAATTACAGAATAAAATAAAAATATATCCATGAAAAAGAAAAATGTCCCCAAACCGTCGCCGTCTGCGCCCTGTGACCCACAGCCATACATACTATATATCAGAGGGTCCAGCACATAATAAGGAGCCCGTCCCTGTACTTCATCTTAGTGTAAATATACTAAGTGAAAAAAAACAAAAAAAACTTTAAATCAAAAATAATCAGTGAAAAAAAGAGATGTGTCACAGAAAAAAACAGCAAAACTAATTTTGGCAGCTGAAGAAGTAGGGCAGCAAAACCACAGGATGGGGCGATCCGTGAAAACTGTCCGATTTCTAAAAAAATGAAATATATTTGGAAAGACAAGATTATTTTCTGCAGCCATCAGTGTTGTAGTTTCCACTGACACAGTCGTGGGGCTCGTTGTGGGGCGTCCTGCAGCTTCTATTGGTGCCATCATGGGGTTCAGGAGACTTTTAGATAGGTTTTTGCTACATTTTTTTCTTGGAGTTGGGTGACCAAAAAGTGTAATTCTGGCGTTGTGTTATTTTCTACTCAGCGCCGTTCACCGATAAACAATGTTACTCTGGTAGATCCGACTTTTGCGGACGCAGCGATACCAATTATGTGTTCGAGTTTCTTGTTTTGATTTTTTAAAATTATTAACCTGAAAAAAGGAGGTTAGACTTTTACTACCTTGTATTTCTCTTTCTCCAGAGGCCCCCAGCTGACATGGTGACCGACCGTCTCCCCGCGGAGGGAGGGGCCCTTACTAGCCTTGGCTTCACAACAATTGTGGCTCCCAGGAACAATACAGTGAATGCCATCAATGCTCAGTTTCTGAGAGACCGCCAAACACACAGTCACATAGACTTCTGCTGACCCCACTATCCATGCTGGGGGGAGCACATCACCCTGCTGACCCCACTATCCATGCTGGGGGGAGCACATCACCCTGCTGACCCCACTATCCATGCTGGGGGGAGCACATCACCCTGCTGACCCCACTATCCATGCTGGGGGGAGCACATCACCCTGCTGACCCCACTATCCATGCTGGGGGGAGCACATCACCCTGCTGACCCCACTATCCATGCTGGGGGGAGCACATCACCCTGCTGACCCCACTATCCATGCTGAGAGCGTACATTACTCTGCTGACCCCATTATCCATGCTGAGAGCGTACATCACCCTGCTGACCCTACTATCCATGCTGAGAGCGTACATCAACCTGCTGACTCCACTATCCATGCTGAGGAGCGTACATCACCCTGCTGACCCCACTATCCATGCTGAGGAGCGTACATCACTCTGCTGACCCTACTATCCATGCTGAGAGCGTACATCACTCTGCTGAGCCCACTATCCATGCTGAGAGCGTACATCACCCTGCTGACTCCACTATCCATGCTGAGGAGCGTACATCACCCTGCTGACGCCACTATCCATGCTGGGGGGAGCACATCACCCTGCTGACCCCACTATCCATGCTGAGGAACGTACATCACCCTGCTGACCCCACTATCCATGCTGAGGAGCGTACATCACCCTGCTGACCCCTCTATCCATGCTGAGGAGTGTACATCACCCTGCTGACTACACTATCCATGCTGAGAGTGTTCATCACCATACTGACCCCACTATCCATGCTGAGGAGCGTACATTACCTTTCTGAGCTTCTGAATTCCCTGGAACCACCCAGTGCCTCCACATTGCTTGTAACTGAATTTTCCACTAATATATTTTATGTGGCCCACCAGCCGTGCATTATGCCCTAAAGGGCTTATCCAGGCAGCACCTGCCAGGGGTCAGAGCGGAAGCGTTGCTCCAATCCCTGTCTATGGTCAGTGTTTGTAATTGCAGGCGCAGTCCTCATTGAAATCAATGAGACCCCAGCTTGCAATAACAAGCACCGACCACTACATACCTCCCTTATATTACAAGCCCTCCACCCGGCCCCCATGGAAAATCAGTGTAGGGCTTATTATCGGGCCAGATCTTAGTTTTGTTGATTGGCTGAGCTGCGGCGCTCGAGAACCAATCAGAGCCAGCGCTCAATAAACCAATCAGAGCAATCACTTGGTGGAGGCAGGGTTTACAAACCCCGTTACCAGCAAGAGATATTTTGTCGGCGCTGAGAACTGCAAGCCTGCTGGAGCGCGGGAGACCAGCGGGAGGGAAACGGACGGCGCCTGCTGGGTAAGTATAAGACATCCCTTGAAAATAATACCCTGTACCTCTTTTGGGGCAAACATTTTTGGGGAAACACGGTTGCAGTCAGAGCATTGGCTTCCACTCCACCCCCAGTGTATCCTGGTGGACCTCTACTTACCCCACCAGCAGCTCAGATTCAGCGGCGGAGTGCAGGTCAGGGGTCACAGACTTAGCAGCCGCTGCTGGACCGGAGCTGCGGGCTGGTTGAGTGTAAAGCCTGTAGGGATGCTGCTCAGCCACAGGCAAGTAGAGGAGGTTGCTACTACCCTCTGGCCGGGCAGCATCCCTGCGACTACTGCGGGGGTCACTATCCCTACCACTACTATCAGCGCTCGTTCCCACAGACGTAAACGCGTCTCGATTGTAAGAATATGCTATTTATTTGCGTGACCAAAAGTCACTTGTGATCGGTGTTTTCCGGGCGCTCTGATGTGTATTTATGTGCACAGATACTATGCGAATTTGCGAGGGCATAAAAGACCGCAGACCGGCTCATTGCAATGGTGCACAAATTTGTGCCCGCCCATTCATCTCAGTGGCCTATCGTGGGGCGTAATACACCAAAATGGGTCATGCTGGGAATTTATTCACACTCATGTGAACGAAACCATTGGAATCAATTGGTTCTACTCATTACTAGAGATGAGCGAGCACGCTCGGATAAGGCGGTTACTTGGGTGAGCCTCGCTCTTTTCAAATAACTGCATTCTTGTCCGAGTGTCCGATCTTTCTCTCCCCCCCCCCCCCGCTGCCCTCCGCCGCCCCCCTGAGCACGCTCAGATGAGAATCCAGTTATTTGAAAAGAGCGATGCTCACCTAAGTAACTGCCTTATCCGAGCGTGCTTGCTCATCTCTACGCAAAAACTGTTCACGTAATATCCTGCACAATGTGATTGTTCTCAGTAAGAGAAATCAAGTAATCCTGTAGATATGAGATCTGTTAATGGCTAACAAATACATGATGTTACAGCGAGCTTCTGGACCTACACAGGATTCTACCGCAGGCGTATGGAACAGATCCGAAGACACATACAATTATACATACAGATGACAAGGCACAGACAGGATGTGATAAATTTACACTTCTGACAGGATGAATAGAGGAGTAAATACTTAATTTGTCCACTGATGTGAGAGTTTTATGGTCTCTGAGCCATAATCATCACGTATAAATGGGCCTTAATTCAAACAACTGAAAATTAGCGATTGTTACATTAACCGCGGGCATCGTGCAATTTTTGCTTGAACGATGATTTTAAGGTGAACTTAAAATCCATCCTTCAGTCACTGAGAGATAAAATGTCTCAATAAACCGCATGCTGTGTTCTTCCATTGTTAGCTGCCCGCAGACATGAGGAGAACAATGCAGCTGTGTGCACAGCTGGGCCTGTGATTAATCACACACTGGACTCTGCAAACTGCTCCAGGAGGACCATTTACATGCAAATGAAGATGATAAAGTGTTAATGGCCATTAATGCTTTATGCAAATGAAAAGTCTTTCAATCTTTTGAAAGATTATCTTTGCATGTAAAAGGGCCTCAAATGTTAGGGGGTCACCAGGCCAGAGTGTTATATGTGCTATAGATTTCTCATACTTCCCAGTCACGCATAAATCCTCTTGAAGAATTCAGGCCTCTGCTGAAATGTCAGAGATGGTTATAAACTCGTACTCCCAAATTCTTCTATGGCTTCTATGGTTAATATAGTAACAGTCATATGTTGTCTGTTGTGTCTGTGACTAGAAAAATGCTCGGCGCAGGTACTTCTGTCTGTCTCCCTGTAATAAGGGCGCCTTCACACCTGCGATTGCGATATCGCTGTTTTTGATGCAAATGTCGATAGGACTTTCTAATGTTAAAAACACATCACACAAAATCACAAGTTTAGGGTTTATAATTGTTGTATGATGTGTTTGTAACATTAGAAAGTCCCATCGACATTTGCATCAAAAACAGCGATATCGCAATTGCAGGTGTGAAGGCGCCCTTATCGGGTGGCGATGAGATCTCATTCTCGCTCTCAGTTTTGTCCTGTTTCCCCGATATAAAGCCCCCCAGCAGGACATTTACTGCCCCAGATCAGGTACACAACATTGGACGAGGAACATGTGACCATACCCCGGGATCTCATAGTCCTGCTGTGTGTTGGGGATCCGTATCCTGACTCAGAGACCATAGGACTTTCACATCCTTATCAGCGGACTGTTCTGGTATTGTTTTTATGTGTAAACTAATCACGTTGTGTCTGTGCCTTTTTTTTTTCAACATTAGTTTTTTTTAATTGAAAACAACTTTAGATGATATATAATACAATAGCTTATATTCAGGCATAAAACGTACACTGATATAAACATACGGATACAATGTCTATGGAGGACTGACACGTACATGCAGCATATGACTTATATATTTATGTACCCCTTAGGGCTTATTCAGATGTGTGTATATCAGATGGGTTTTCATACCTGGCCAATATACGCTATCCCTCCCACTCACCAGCTCTCTGCTCCTCCCCTCCCCTCCGAGTGGTTTGCAATGGGAGTGGGCGGGATGGGGTCAGAGCTAAGCTCCCACCCCCTCCCCGCCTCATGTCCATAGCCAGCAATGGGAGTGGGCGGGGCAAGGGCAGAGCTAAGCTCCCACCCCCTCCCCGCCTCATGTCCATAGCCAACAATGGGAGTGGGTGGGCCTGGGGCAGAGCTAAGCTCCCACCCCCTCCCCGCCTCATGTCCATAGCCAGCAATAGGAGTGGGTGGGACTGGGGCAGAGCTAAGCTCCCACCCCCTCCCCACCACATGTCCATAGCCAGCAATAGGAGTGGGTGGGACTGGGGCAGAGCTAAGCTCCCACCCGCTCCCTACCTCATGTCCATAGCCAGCAATGGGAGTGGGCGGGGCAGCGGCGGAGCACAAACTTTTAACATTAAAAAGTCTCATTGAAAAAAATGCAGCGATATCGCAGCGTTTAAAAAAAAAAAAAAAAAAGGCTAGTGGATAAAAGCTCTGAGGGATTCCATGTGAACGTCGCTGCCTAAATAGCACAGATCTCAGAAAGCAAATGGTCCAATCACTAACAGTTCCCGGGTGTTCATTTCAGTTCCCCAGGTACTGCCCACTGACAGCGGGCGTGACACTACCTCTATTATGTGTAACGAAACCTCATTTCTATCTCCACGTTGAACGGGGTGTGTGTATATAATATATATATTGTAGACTTGTGCAAGGAGGAGTACATTTCACCCAAGTGCTTATCCTGGGTGTGATGAATCTCCAGGTCTTCCTTCTGGATCCCGGTGAACTCAGCCGGACCCACGGGGGGAATCACCGGGACATAAAAGGCTGCAGGGTCCGGCCGTCCAAGCCCAGAGGAGCGCTTCTACCTGCTGGACGGCTGTTGGCTAGTCGTCGCCTGGACAGGCAGCTGTTAGTTTTGTGTCCGCGCTGCCGGGGGCTGTTGTTTGTTTTGTGTCTGCGCTGCCGGCGACTGTGGTTTGTTTTGTGTCTGCGCTGCCGGCGACTGTTGTTTGTTTTGTGTCTGCGCTGCCGGCGACTGTGGTTTGTTTTGTGTCTGCGCTGCCGGCGACTGTTGTTTGTTTTGTGTCTGCGCTGCCGGCGACTGTTGTTTGTTTTGTGTCTGCGCTGCCGGTGGCTGTTATTTGTTTTGTGTCTGCGCTGCCGGTGGCTGTTTGTTTTGTGTCTGCGTGGCCGGTGGCTGTTGTTTGTTTTGTGTCTGCGCTGCCGGCGACTGTGGTTTGTTTTGTGTCTGCGCTGCCGGCGACTGTTGTTTGTTTTGTGTCTGCGCTGCCGGCGACTGTGGTTTGTTTTGTGTCTGCGCTGCCGGCGACTGTTGTTTGTTTTGTGTCTGCGCTGCCGGCGACTGTTGTTTGTTTTGTGTCTGCGCTGCCGGTGGCTGTTATTTGTTTTGTGTCTGCGCTGCCGGTGGCTGTTTGTTTTGTGTCTGCGTGGCCGGTGGCTGTTTGTTTTGTGTCTGCGTGGCCGGTGGCTGTTGTTTGTTTTGTGTCTGCGCTGCCGGCGACTGTTGTTTGTTTTGTGTCTGCGCTGCCGGTGGCTGTTATTTGTTTTGTGTCTGCGCTGCCGGTGGCTGTTTGTTTTGTGTCTGCGTGGCCGGTGGCTGTTGTTTGTTTTGTGTCCGCGCTGCCGGCGGCTGTTGTTTGTTTTGTGTCCGCGCTGCCGGTGGTCGTTGTTTGTTTTGTGTCCGCGCTGCCGGTGGCTGTTTGTTTTGTGTCCGCGCTGCCGGTGGCTGTTTGTTTTGTGTCCGCGCTGCCGGTGGTCGTTGTTTGTTTTGTGTCCGCGCTGCCGGTGGCTGTTGTTTGTTTTGTGTCCGTGCTGCCGGTGGTCGTTGTTTGTTTTGTGCCTGCGCTGCCGGTGGCTGTTGTTTGTTTTGTGTCCGCGCTGCCGGTGGCTGTTGTTTGTTTTGTGCCTGCGCTGCTGGTGGCTGTTGTTTGTTTTGTGCCTACGCTGCCGGTGGCTGTTGTTTGTTTTGTGTCCGCGCTGCCGGTGGTCGTTGTTTGTTTTGTGTCCGCGCTGCCGGTGGCTGTTGTTTGTTTTGTGTCCGCGCTGCCGGTGGTCGTTGTTTGTTTTGTGCCTGCGCTGCCGGTGGCTGTTGTTTGTTTTGTGCCTACGCTGCCGGTGGCTGTTGTTTGTTTTGTGTCCGCGCTGCCGGTGGTCGTTGTTTGTTTTGTGTCCGCGCTGCCGGTGGCTGTTGTTTGTTTTGTGTCCGCGCTGCCGGTGGTCGTTGTTTGTTTTGTGCCTGCGCTGCCGGTGGCTGTTGTTTGTTTTGTGTCCGTGCTGCCGGTGGCTGTTTGTTTTGTGCCTGCGCTGCTGGTGGCTGTTGTTTGTTTTGTGCCTGCGCTGCCAATGGCTGTTGTCTGCTTTGTGCCTGCGCTGCCGGTGGCTGTTGTTTGTTTTGTGTCTGCGCTGCCGGTGGCTGTTTGTTTTGTGTCCGCACTGCCGGTGGCTGTTGTTTGTTTTGTGCCTGCGCTGCCGGTGGCTGTTGTTTGTTTTTGTATCCGCGCTGCCGGTGGTCGTTGTTTGTTTTGTGTCTGCGCTGCCGGTGGCTGTTTGTTTTTGTATCCGCGCTGCCGGTGGTCGTTGTTTGTTTTGTGTCCGCGCTGCCGGTGGCTGTTTTGTGCCTGCGCTGCCGGTGGCTGTTGTTTGTTTTGTGTCCGTGCTGCCGGTGGCTGTTTGTTTTGTGCCTGCGCTGCTGGTGGCTGTTGTTTGTTTTGTGCCTGCGCTGCCAATGGCTGTTGTCTGCTTTGTGCCTGCGCTGCCGGTGGCTGTTGTTTGTTTTGTGTCTGCGCTGCCGGTGGCTGTTTGTTTTGTGTCCGCGCTGCCGGTGGCTGTTTGTTTTGTGCCCGCGCTGCCGGTGGCTGTTGTTTGTTTTGTGCCTGCGCTGCCGGTGGCTGTTGTTTGTTTTGTGCCTGCGCTGCCGGTGGCTGTTGTTTGTTTTTGTATCCGCGCTGCCGGTGGTCGTTGTTTGTTTTGTGTCTGCGCTGCCGGTGGCTGTTTGTTTTTGTATCCGCGCTGCCGGTGGTCGTTGTTTGTTTTGTGTCCGCGCTGCCGGTGGCTGTTTTGTGCCTGCGCTGCCGGTGGCTGTTGTTTGTTTTGTGTCCGCGCTGCCGGTGGCTGTTGTTTGTTTTGTGTCTGCGCTGCCGGTGGCTGTTTGTTTTGTGTCTGCGCTGCCGGTGGTCGTTGTTTGTTTTGTGTCCACGCTGCCGGTGGTCGTTGTTTGTTTTGTGTCTGCGCTGCCGGTGGCTGTTTGTTTTGTGTCCGCGCTGCCGGTGGCTGTTGTTTGTTTTGTGCCTGCGCTGCCGGTGGCTGTTGTTTGTTTTTGTATCCGCGCTGCCGGTGGTCGTTGTTTGTTTTGTGTCTGCGCTGCCGGCGGCTGTTGTTTGTTTTGTGTCTGCGTGGTCGGCGGCTGTTGTTTGTTTTGTGCCTGCGCTGCCGGTGGCTGTTGTTTGTTTTGTGTCCGCACTGCCGGTGGTCGTTGTTTGTTTTGTGTCTGCGCTGCCGGCGGCTGTTGTTTGTTTTGTGCCTGCGCTGCCGGTGGCGGTTGTTTGTTTTGTGCCTGTGCTGCCGGTGGCTGTTTGTTTTGTATCCGCACTGCCGGTGGCTGTTGTTTGTTTTGTGCCTGCGCTGCCGGTGGCCGTTGTTTGTTTTTGTGTCCGCACTGCCGGTGGTCGTTGTTTGCCGTGGAGTTTTCTGTTATCTCTGAATATTCATGAAAGTAAAGTTCTATATTTGTAATTTATTTGAATATCTTTTTGTATAATCACTGTAATAAACCCGTTTCCTCCAGCGGACGGCGAGGGACTCCATTCTGTGTGTGATTTCTTGGCTTCTTATCAGTAACAAGCAAAGCGTGAAACTTACTAAGTTCAGCATTTCTTGCTCCAGGTTTGGTATGATTTCCGCTGAATACATGCAGAGCTGCGCCTCCTGTACTCAGTGCGTCCCCAGAAGCTCCATGCACCGAGGCAGACCTGTACATGAGATCCCACCTGCGGACCAGTATAATTTACACGAGTTTTTAGCATAAAACACCCCGTCTTGGTAAACCCCGCCCATTTTTGGTAAGTCCTGCCCATTTTTCAAATCAGTGGCAAGACCGAAGCAGAAGGGATAAATGTAACAAACTGTTATGCAAATACTCTTTTGTGCAAAAATTTGACTTTTTATGGCAGAAACTGGGTTATAACTTTCATAAATGTTTCATAAGTTTTTAACCACAGAAGCAACAGCGGTTCGTTACCTTCTAGAACCCGGCAGCTCCGCCCCCTCCCCCGCCCGCCA
Organism: Eleutherodactylus coqui; assembly: GCA_035609135.1. Lineage (NCBI taxonomy): Eukaryota > Metazoa > Chordata > Amphibia > Anura > Eleutherodactylidae > Eleutherodactylus > Eleutherodactylus coqui. Next base: position 17,169,597 of record CM069405.1, read on the forward strand.
CACATGGAGGAGCGTACAGCTTGTGAGCCAGGAAACGTTTGGACTCTGAGGACGGTCCGCTGCACCACCAGTTCTGTATCCTGTTGGAGCAAACATCTCCAGTCTCGTGTCCAGAGAAGGGATGGTTGCCATCAGCAGACTCTGAGGGGCACCAGGCATCTGTGCCCAGTGTGAGGGCGCAAATGGCATCCTGGAGATCTCCGAAATCCGTGGCTGCAAGTACATAAATTAGGTGAACGAGAACTATAACAAGTATATGAAATACCCCTCCGGTCCCGTCACAGGCCTCTCACCAACCAAGCCAGGGTCCAACAGCTCACTGATGAGGGGCAAAAACCCTCAACAGCTGTCTGTGTATTCTGGCTTGGTTTATAATTCCCAATCATTGTTTTAAAGCAGTGTTTCCCAACCAGATACCTCAGGGACCCCCAACAGGTCGTGTTTTCAGGATCTCCTATAGTAAGAATGGAAATGGCAATGTTTGAGGTACAGACAATAATTACATGACCTGTGCAATACTGAGGAAATCCTGAAAATATGACCTATTGGGGGGCCTCGAGGACTGGAGTTGAGAAACACTGTTTTAAAGGGTCTGACATTGATTTGTAGAAATGGTGCCATCCAATAGGTGGCGCTGCAGAGTTAGGGATCCATCTTCCTTATTTGCATATATTTCCCAGAGTCTCCTCACTCTTCTATGTGCTCTCCTTAAGGAGAGATGTCACCCCTCTTGACCCATGAAATATCAAACCACACAGGAGCCGGACACTAAATGCTGCATGTCATACAGCAGTAGAAATGCAGTAAGCTCTTGCTCACAACCTGAAGGTTGCAAGTTTAATCCCCGCCTGGTTTAGGTAGATGGGTCTAGGTTGACTCACCTTTTTTTTTATCCTTCCGAGGCCGGTAAAATGAATACTCAGCTTGGAGGGGGTAATAAATTACTTGAAAGTGCTGTGGAGTAAGTTGGCATTATACAAATATCATGATAATCAGGGTATTGGGACTGCGGAGGCCAAGGGATGCCAAGAAGGAACATCCTGTTCGCTACACGTTCAACCAGGAGATAGTAACATAGTATGTTAGGCTAAAGGGAGACAATGTCTAGCTAGTTGAGCCTGTTTTAACCCCCCTTGTTGATCCAGAGGAAGGCAAAAAACCCCAAGAGGCAGAAGCCAATTTAGCCCATTTGGGGGAAAAACTCCCAGATCCAGATCAACAACCGCACTGGTTATTTAATGTCTATATCCTGTAATATCATAGTCCTCTAGAAAGGCACCTAGTCCCTCTTAAACTCCTCTATGGATTTTGCCATCACCACGTCCTCAGACAAAGTTCCACAGTCTCGCTGCTCTTACAGTTAAGAACCCCCTTCTATTTTGGTGATGGAACCGTCATTCCTCTAAACGTCAAGAGAATGCCCTCTTGTTCCCACAACAGTTCTGGGTATAAACCGATCCTAAGATGTTATAAGAGTACTTGAATAAAAGGTGATCACATTGTATTAAGACTGTTCTCCACAAGATGTCATAAGAGGACATGTCTGTGATGGTTTACATTGTATTACCTCTAGTTGTCCACAAGATGTCATGAGAGGACATGTCTGTGATGGTTTACATTGTATTAAGACTGTTCTCCACAAGATGTCATGAGAGGACATGTCTGTGATGGTTTACATTGTATTACCTCTAGTTGGCCACAAGATGTCATGAGAGGACATGTCTGTGATGGTTTACATTGTATTACCTCTAGTTGGCCACAAGATGTCATGAGAGGACATGTCTGTGATGGTTTACATTGTATTACCTCTAGTTGGCCACAAGATGTCATGAGAGGACATTTCTAGTATGAATCAAATTGTATTACCTTCAGTTGTCCACAAGATGTCATGAGAGGCCATGTATGTGAGGGTTTTCAGTTTATTACCTTTAGTTGGCCACAAGATGTCATGAGAGGACATGTCTTCAATGGTTTACATTGTATTACCAGTAGTTGGCCACAAGATGTCATGAAAGGGCATGTCTGTGATGGTTTACATTGTAAACCCATTTGCCTTGTAATAACGGATTTCCACATGAAATCCCCTATTGCCTGTGTTCCCCATGCCTCGCTCCTCCCCCAACCCCTTGCACCTCCTGTATCACCCCAACCCATTTGTGTCAAACCCAATGTACCTCACATTGTAATTGTTGTATTGTTTTGCATTTATCCATGCCTGAAAGCGCTGCGAAATAAGTTGGCGCTATACAAATAAAGATCATTATTACTATTACCTCTAGTTGGCCACAAGATGTCATGAGAGGACATGTCTATGATGATTCGCATTGTATTACCTCTAGTTGGCCACAAGATGTCATGAGAGGACATGTCTGTGATGGCTTACATTGTATTACCTCTAGTTGTCCACAAGATGTCATGAGAGGACATATCTGTGATGGTTTACAATGTATTACCTCTAGTTGGCCACAAGATGTCATGAGAGGACATGTCTATGATGATTCACATTGTATTACCTCTAGTTGGCCACAAGATGTCATGAGAGGACATGTCTGTGATGGCTTACATTGTATTACCTCTAGTTGTCCACAAGATGTCATGAGAGGACATATCTGTGATGGTTTACAATGTATTACCTCTAGTTGGCCACAAGATGTCATGAGAGGACATGTCTATGATGATTCACATTGTATTACCTCTAGTTGGCCACAAGATGTCATGAGAGGACATGTCTGTGATGGCTTACATTGTATTACCTCTAGTTGTCCACAAGATGTCATGAGAGGACATGTCTGTGATGGTTTGTATTGTGCAAAAGGAAAAAAGTTTAGTAAGGTGTTTGCCAGTAGCTATATGTAGTGGTGTCTGCGCTCCGAGGAGGTGAATATGCATAGTAATAAAATAGTTATATAGTAACAAGTAGTGTATATGTGGACTTACGTGGTATAGAGCCCGTCAGGTAACAGGGCTCCAAATATTTGGTCCACGTTAGCGTCGAAATTTTATGTGCGGAATGTAATTTTTTCACTTTCCGGTGTCATAGAAACGTGAAATTTGGCAGGAGCATTGATTATGTCATAAATAGGAAAAGCTAATGGGTCCCAACACGATTATTCAATTCTATGCGCAAAATAATTAGCATCCAAATTTTATGTACGTAATCTAATTCTCTCACTTCCTGATGTCATTTTATATGAAGGAAACGTTGCATGGTTACCTCCACGTGGTGTTTCCTGGGTAACGCAGAGAACTATGCAAAATGGTGAACATATGTTTTTCCTCAGTATCTCTAAAGAAACCATGACTTCATAAGATTTTCCGTGTGAACACCAGATAAACACCAGTACCAAATTAACTCGGGCGAAGCCGGGTATATCAGCTAGTATATCTATATAAAGCTGAAAGCCCTCACTGACTGACTGACTGACTCACTGACTGACTGACTGACTCACTGACTGACTGACTGACTGACTGACTGACTCACTGACTGACTCACTGACTGACTCACTGACTGACTCACTGACTGACTCACTGACTAGCCAAAAGTTCTCCAACTTCCCGATGTCGTAGAAACATAAATTTGGCAGAAGCATAGATTATCTCCAAAATAGGAAAAGCTAATGGGTCCGAACTCGATTATTCAATTCTAGCGCAAAAGAATTAGCGTCCAAATTTTACGTGTGGAAGGTAATTTCTTCACTTTCCGGTGTCATAGAAACGGGAAATTTGGCACGAGCATTGATTATGTCATAAATAGGAAAAGCTAATGGGTCCCAACTCGATTATTCAATTCTATGCGCAAAAGAATTAGCGTCCAAATTTTATGTACGTAATCTAATTCTCTCACTTCCTGATGTCATTTTATATAAAGGAAGCGTTGCATGGTTACCTCCACGTGGTGTTTCCTGGGTAACGCAGAGAACTATGCAAAATGGGGAACATATGTTTTTCCTCAGTATCTCTAAAGTAACCATGACTTCATAAGATTTTCCGTGTGAACACCAGATAAACACCAGTACCAAATTAACTCGGGCGAAGCCGGGTATATCAGCTAGTATATCTATATAAAGCTGAAAGCCCTCACTGACTGACTGACTGACTGACTGACTGACTGACTGACTGACTGACTGACTCACTGACTCACTGACTGACTGACTGACTGACTGACTGACTGACTCACTGACTGACTGACTGACTCACTGACTGACTCACTGACTGACTGACTGACTCACTGACTGACTCACTGACTGACTCACTGACTAGCCAAAAGTTCTCCAACTTCCCGATGTCGTAGAAACATAAATTTGGCAGAAGCATAGATTATCTCCAAAATAGGAAAAGCTAATGGGTCCCAACTCGATTATTCAATTCTAGCGCAAAAGAATTAGCGTCCAAATTTTACGTGTGGAAGGTAATTTCTTCACTTTCCGGTGTCATAGAAACGGGAAATTTGGCACGAGCATTGATTATGTCATAAATAGGAAAAGCTAATGGGTCCCAACTCGATTATTCAATTCTAGCGCAAAAGAATTGGCGTTGAAATTTTACGTACGGAATGTAATTTTTTCACTTTCCGGTGTCATAGAAACAGGAAATTTGGCACGAGCATTGATTATGTCATAAATAGGAAAAGCTAATGGGTCCCAACTCGATTATTCAATTCTATGCGCAAAAGAATTAGCGTCCAAATTTTATGTACGTAATCTAATTCTCTCACTTCCTGATGTCATTTTATATAAAGGAAGCGTCGCATGGTTACCTCCCGTGGTGTTTCCTGGGTAACGCAGAGAACTATGCAAAATGGTGAACATATGTTTTTCCTCAGTATCTCTAAAGTAACCACGACTTCATAAGATTTTCCGTGTGAACACCAGATAAACACCAGTACCAAATTAACTCGGGCGAAGCCGGGTATATCAGCTAGCCTATATATAAAGACGAAAGTCCTCACTGACTCACTCACTGACTGACTGACTCGCCAAAAGTTCTCCAACTTCCCGATGTCGTAGAAACATGAATTTGGCAGAAGCATAGATTATCTCCAAAATAGGAAAAGTAATTGGGTCCCAACTCGATTATTCAATTCTAGCGCAAAAGAATTGGCGTCGAAATTTTACGTGCGGAAGGTAATTTTTTCACTTTCCGGTGTCATAGAAACAGGAAATTTGGCACGAGCATTGATTATGTCATAAATAGGAAAACCTAATGGGTCCCAACTCGATTATTCAATTTTATGCGCAAAAGAATTAGCGTCGAAATTTTACGTGCGGAATGTAATTTTCTCACTTTCCGGTGTCATAGAAACGAGAAATTTGGCACGAGCATTGATTATGTCATAAATAGGAAAAGTTAATGGGTCCCAACTCGATTATTCAATTCTAAGCGCAAAAGAATTAGCGTCCAAATTTTATGTACGTAATCTAATTCTCTCACTTCCTGATGTCATTTTATATAAAGGAAACGTCACATGGTTGCCTCCACGTGGTGTTTCCTGGGTAACGCAGAGAACTATGCAAAATGGTGAGCATATTTTTTTCCCTCAGTATCTCTAAAGAAACCACGACTTCATAAGATTTTCCGTGTGAACACCAGATAAACACCAGTACCAAATTAACTCGGGCGAAGCCTGGTATATCAGCTAGTACTATATATAAAGACGAAAGCCCTCACTGACTCACTCACTGACTGACTCGCCAAAAGTTCTCCAACTTCCCGATGTCGTAGAAACATGAATTTGGCAGAAGCATAGATTATCTCCAAAATAGGAAAAGTATTTGGGTCCCAACTCGATTATTCAATTCTAGCGCAAAAGAATTGGCGTCCAAATTTTACGTGCAGAATGTAATTTTTTCACTTTCCGGTGTCATAGAAACAGGAAATTTGGCACGAGCATTGATTATGTCATAAATAGGAAAAGCTAATGGGTCCCAACTCGATTATTCAATTTTATGCGCAAAAGAATTAGCGTCGAAATTTTACGTGCGGAATGTAATTTTCTCACTTTCCGGTGTCATAGAAACGGGAAATTTGGCACGAGCATTGATTATGTTATAAATAGGAAAAGCTTATGGGTCCCAACTCGATTATTCAATTCTATGCGCAAAAGAATTAGTGTCCAAATTTTATGTACGTAATCTAATTCTCTCACTTCCTGATGTCATTTTATATAAAGGAAGCGTTGCATGGTTGCCTCCACGTGGTGTTTCCCGGGTAACGCAGAGAACTATGCAAAATGGTGAACATATTTTTTTTCCTCAGTATCTCTAAAGTAACCACGACTTCATAAGATTTTCCGTGTGAACACCAGATAAACACCAGTACCAAATTAACTCGGGCGAAGCCGGGTATATCAGCTGGTATCTATATATGTAAAGGTGAAAGCCCTCACTGACTCATTCACTGACTGACTGATTCACTCACTGACTGACTCACTGACTGACTGACTCGCCAAAAGTTCTCCAACTTCCCGATGTCGTAGAAACATGAATTTGGCAGAAGCATAGATTATCTCCAAAATAGGAAAAGTAATTGGGTCCCAACTCGATTATTCAATTCTAGCGCAAAAGAATTGGCGTCGAAATTTAACGTACATAATCTAAATCTGTCACTTCCCAATGCCTTAGAAACTTAAAATTTGGCACGGGCATTGATTATGTCATAAATAGGAAAAGCTAATGGGTCCCAACTCCATTATTCAATTCTAGCGCAAAAGAATTAGTGCCCAAATTTTACGTATATGAAATCTAATTCTCTCACTTCCTGATGTCATTTTATATGAAGGAAACGTCGCATGGTTGCCTCCACGTGGTGTTTCCTGAGTAACGCAGAGAACTATGCAAAATGGTGAACATATGTTTTTCCGGTATCTCTAAAGTAACCACGACTTCATAAGATTTTCCGTGTGAACACCAGATAAACACCAGTACCAAATTAACTCGGGCGAAGCCGGGTATATCAGCTAGTATACATATATAATAAATAGAGATGAGCGAGCACACTGGTCCAAGCTTGATGCTTGTTCGAGCATTATGGTTCTCGAGATGCTCGTTACTCGAGACACACACCACGCGGTACTAGAGTCGTTTGCATTTCCTTCCCCGCATGTTTAACGCCATTTTCTAGCCAATAGACATGCAGGGAAGGCATTACCACTTCATGCGGTGACATGCCAGCCCTATCCCACCCCGCTGCAGTGAGTGGCTGGCGAGATCAGGTGACCGCCGAGTACTTAAAATGGTCCCGCCCGCGGCTCGCCTCAGACACATGCTGGCAGAGGTTAGGGAAAGTGCTGCTGCTGATATAGGGAAAGTGTTAGAGTAGGATCCAGTCTTCAAGAACTCCAACGGTCCTTCTTAGGGCTACATCTGACCGTGTGCATTATAGTTGTGGCTTGCTGGGAGCAGTAGTGCATCAATTTTTGTATTTCGCATCTAGGCCTGTTCCCTGCCTTTCAGTAATAGCGTTCTCAGGCTGCAGTGCCGTACAACCAGCTCTCACCGTGAAACTGCACTCTAACATCTCCTAGCCTACTGCAAAGTACTTCGTTTACACCATTCTCTGTCTGCAGTGCATTAGACAGAGGTCTCCCCGCTAAACAGTACTGTAACATTACCGGGGCCACTGCAAAGTATTTTAGTTCTGCCGCTGTGCAGAGAGTCTCACAATACCCTTTCCTTGGTGGAAATCACAAAAAAAAGTATACCCAGATAGCGCCTCAGGATCGTCATTCAGCTGTGTACACCAAAGCAATTCTGATCCTCCACAGGGGGGGAGAGCTGCGGAAATAATTGGGGTCTCTCGTGAGAGAGTGATCCCAAAGAAATACAATAGAAAGTAGCTATTAGCGAAAAAAAACTTTTCTGCGCTCAAAGAATTGTTCGTTTCCACAAATGGTGATTGTCAAAAATACATAGGAGTTACACTTACTCGGGAGGAGGGGAGTATGAAGACCATGAGCCCCCTCCTTGAAGTGATGTCCTTTCTATCCAAGTGAACGTCACGTCCCAAGCGTTTAGATAGGATAATAACACTTTTTAAAAAGTGGGCAACGCGTTTCTGTGCTCACAGGCACCTTTCTCAAGCCATATTTAGATAATACAATAGTCATACATATATAGTATTACAAGGTCACTTACATTTCAGAGTCATCGGTGTCTAACGGTGGTAGCGGCGATATTGGGGGCGTGTTCAAAGAAGATGCAAAGAACGTCACACGTCGATCACATGACGACCGTGATGACGTCGGAGATATTCGACACGCCTCTAATAATATCTTCTATGCATTTTGATTGCAGGAGCGCCACACACATGACATGACGGCCGTGATGACGTCTGATACGTCTGACACGGCTCTAGTGATACCCCCTATACATTTTGACCGTGGGGGCGTTGCACGCCGATCACGTGATGACCGTGATGACGTTTACAAACTCGAACACGCCTCCAATATTGCCACTACCACCGTTAGACACCGATGACTCTGAAATGTAAGTGACCTTGTAATACTATATATGTATGACTATTGTATTATCTAAATATGGCTTGAGAAAGGTGCCTGTGAGCACAGAAACGCGTTGCCCACTTTTATTGCATATTGGAATAAAAAGTGTTATTATCCTATCTAAACGCTTGGGACGTGACGTTCACTTGGATAGAAAGGAGGCATCACTTCAAGGAGGGGGCTCATGGTCTTCATACTCCCCTCCTCCCGAGTAAGTGTAACTCCTATGTATTTTTGACAATCACCATTTGTGGAAACGAACAATTCTTTGAGCACAGAAAAGTTTTTTTTCACTAATAGCTACTTTCTATTGTATTTTCTTGGTGGGGTTGAGATCACCGCAGTTACCAGCACTATCCACTGGCTTTAGAGTCTTCTCCCACTGCATACAGCCTCTATTATCTACAGGTCTCTGTGAGCAGTAAATTACCCCTAGGTATCAGCGCAAGACAGCGGGTTAATTTTTTTTAATCACAGCATAGAGCCTCCGCTATCTACAAGTCTCTGTGTGCGGTGAATTAAGGACCAGCTGTCAGTGCTGTACAGTGGGGTAATTCATTTGGCCCCAGCTCAATTCTTAATGTGCCATGATGAGGAGTAGGGGTAAGGGTCGAGGATGAGGACGTGGACGTGGACGCAGAAGCGGACGTCCAAGTGAGGGTGTGGGCACAGGCCGAGTTCCTGGTCCAGGTGAATCACAGCCGGCTGCTGCAGGATTAGGAGAGAGGCAAGTTTCTGGGGTCCCCAGCTTAATATCACAATTTACGGGTCCGCGTGGTAGACCTTTATTACAAATAGAGCAGTGTGAGCAGGTCCTGTCGTGGATGGCAGAAAATGTGTCCAGCGATGTATAGACCACCCAGTCTTCTACGCAGTCCACTACTCCCGACCTAAGGACTGCAACTCTGAATCCTCTGGCTGCTGCTCCTCCTTCCTCCCAGCCTTCACACTCCATGAAAATGACACATTCTGATGAGCAGACAGACTCCCAGGAACTGTTCTCGGGTCCCTGCCTTGAGTGGGAAAAACTGGTTCCTCTCTCACCTGAGGAGTTTGTCATGACCGATGCTCAACCTTTGGAAAGTTCCCGGGGTCCGGGTGATGAGGCTGGGGACTTTCGCCAAGTGTCTCAAGAGCTTTCAGTGGGTGAGAAGGAGGATGATGATGAGACACAGCTGTTTATCAGCGAGGTAGTAGTAAGGGCAGTAAGTCCGAGGGAGGAGCGCACAGAGGATTCGGAGGAAGAGCCGCTGGACGATGAGGTGACTGAGCCCACCTGGTTTGCTAAGCCTACTGAGGACAGGGCTTCAGAGGGGGAGGCAAGTGCAGCAGCAGGACAGCTTGGAAGAGGCAGTGGAGTGGCCAGGGGTAGAGGCAGGACCAGAGCGAAGAATCCCCCAACTGTTTCCCAAAGCACCCACTCACGGCAAGCCTCCGTGCAGAGGGCTAGGTGTTCAAAGGTGTGGAGGTTTTTAGTGAGAGCACGGACAACTGACGAACAGTGGTGTGCAACCTGTGACACACCAAGATCAGCCGGGGAGCCACCACTACCAGCCTCACCACCACCAGCATGCGCAGGCATATGATGGCAAAGCACCCCACAAGGTGGGACAAAGGCCGTTCACCACCTCTGGGTCGCACCACTGCCTCTTCCCCTGTGCCCCACCCTGCCACACAGATCCAATACCCCTCTCAGGACACAGGCACGAGCGCCTCCCGGCCTGCACCCACACCCTCACCTCCACCAACCTCCACTCCATCCAGCAATGTCTCTCAGCGCAGCGTTCAGCTGTCGCTAACACAAGCGTTGGAGCGAAAGCGCAAATACTCTGCCACCCACCCGCACGAACAAGCTTTAAATGTGCATATTGCCAAATTAATCAGCCTGGAGATGCTTTCGTACAGGCTTGTGGAAACGGAGGCTTTCAAAAACATGATGGCGGCGGCGGTCCAGCGCTATTCGGTTCCTAGTCGCCACTATTTTTCCCGGTGTGCCGTCCCAGCCCTACACCAACACGTCTCCCGCAACATAAATCGTTCCCTCACCAACACGGTTACTGGGAAGGTCCACTTAACCACGGACACGTGGACAAGTACTGGCGGGCAGGGCCACCATATCTCCCTGACGGCACATTGGGTGAACTTGGTGGAGGCTGGGACCGAGTCAGAGCCTGGGACCGCTCACGTCTTACCCACACCCAGAATAGCGGGTCCTACCTCGGTGCTGGTATCTGCTGCTGTTTTATGCCACCTCCTCCAAACCTTCCCCCTCCTCTTCCACAGCGTCTACCTCTCAATTAAGAAGTGTGAGCACATCGCCAGCAGTCAGTAGCGTGTGGTGCGGCAGCACAGCGGTGGGCAAGCGTCAGCAAGCTGTGCTAAAACTAATCAGCTTAGGTGACAAGAGGCACACGGCCCCCCAGCTGTTGCAGGGTCTGACAGAGCAGACCGACCTCTGGCGTTCGCTGCTGAGCCTCCAACCGGGCATGGTTGTGTGTGACAACGACCGTAACCTGGTGGCGGCTCTGCAGCTCGGCAGCCTCACACACATGCCATGCCTGGCCCACGTCTTCAATCTAGTGGTTCAGTGGTTTCTGAAAAACTACCGCCACTTGTCTGACCTGCTCGGCAAGGTGCGCCATGTCTACGCACATTTCTGCAAGTCCACCACGGACGCTGCCATCCTGAGGACCCTGCAACGTCGGTTTCAGCTGCCAGAGCACCGACTGCTGTGCGACGTGCCCACACACTGTAATTCTACACTGCACATGTTGGCCAGGCTGTACGAGCAGCGTAGAGCAATAGTGGAATACCAGCTGCAACATGGACGGCGGAGTGGTAGTCAGCCACCGCAATTCTTTATTGAGGAGTGGGCATGGATGGCAGATATCTGCCAGGTCCTTGGAAACTTTGAGGAGTCTACCCAGATGGTGAGCGTCGATGCTGCAATCATTAGCGTTACCATCCCGCTGCTATGCCTGCTGAGAAGTTCGCTGCAAAGCATAAAGGCCGACGCTTTGCAGTTGGAACAGGAGATGGGGGATGACAGTATGTCGCTTGATAGCCAGACCACCGTCATGTCTATATCTCAGCACGTTTTGGAGGAGGAGGAAGGGGAAGAGACAGCTGGGCACACTGCAGAGGGTACCCATGCTGCTTGCCTCTTATCTATTCAGCATGTATGGGCTGTAAGGGAGGAGGATCCGGTACGTCATCTTCCTGTTGAGGACACCGATGTGTTGCGTACTGGGATCCTGGCACACATGGCTGACTTCATGCTAGGCTGCCTTTCCCGTGACCCTCGAGTTTGACGCATTCTGGCCAACACGGATTACTTGGTGTACACCCTTTTCGACCCATGGTATAAGGAGAACCTTTCTACTCTCATTCCCGAAGAGGAAAGGGGTACGAGAGTGATGCAATACCACAGGGCCCTGGTGGAAAAAGGGATGCTAAAGTTCCCATCTGACAGTGCTAGTGGCGGAAGACGCAGTTCCGAGGACCAAATAGCAGGGGAGGCGCAGGAATCAGGCAGCATGTCCAGCGCAGGCAGGGGAACACTCTCCAAGGCCTTTGCCAGCTTTATGGCTCATCAGGAAGACTGTGTCACCACTCCCCAGTCAAGGCTGAGTCGGAGGGAGCACTGTAAAAAAAGGTGAGGGAGTACGTAGCCGATCGTACCACCGTCCTCCATGATGCCTCTGCTCCATACAACTATTGGGTGTCAAAGCTGGACACGTGGCACGAACTTGCGCTGTACGCCCTTGAGGTTCTGGCCTGCCGCTAGCATCTTGTCAGAGAGGGTGTTCAGTGCAGCTGGGGGAATCATCACGGATAAGCGTACCCGCCTGTCAACTGCCAGCGCCAACATGCTTACACTCATAAAGATGAGCAAAGGCTGGATTTCCCCAGACTTCTCTTCTCCACCGGCTGTAAGCAGTGGAACCTAATGATTCTTTACGCTGCAACAGGAGAAAAAAAACATTCTCTATTACCGGAAAAAAGGGGGAATTAGCTTTGCCAATCACTCTTGGATATTATTACTACTCCTACTCCTCCTCCTAAAACAGCATGTCATCACGCTTAACTGCCAATTTTTCAGCGGCCCAAAATGCTCTGTTTAAAAGTTTTTTTTTTACAATTTTACAACGTTTCAAAAGTATTGATACTTAAACAGAAACCAATTTTTTTCACAGGGCTGCCTCCAGGCTCTGTTACAAATTAAGCAACAGCGAGCTGTATCTTTAAAAAATGTTTATGGGTTTCACCTGCTCTCACGGTTGAGCAATTTTTCAGGGCTGGACTTGTACTCTTGGTACACTAATTTTTCTGGCCCTCACCTATACTGTTATCTAACTAATTTTTCCCGCCTTTGCCTATACTCTTGGTAACCAAATTTTTTCAGGGGTTCGCCTGTACTCTTGCTACAGAAATGTTACAGTGGCCTGCCTATACTTCTGCTACAGAAATGTTACTGGGGTCCACCTATACTTTTGCTAAAGAAATGTTACTGGGGTCTGCCTATACCTCTGCTACAGGAATGTTACAGGGGTCTGCCTATTCTTTTGCTACAGAAATGTTACTGGAGTCTGCCTATACTCTTGCTACAGAAATGTTACTGGGGTCTACCTATGCTGTTGGTGCACAAAGACTTCGTACTGTGGTGTTTTATCTATCTGGTACAAATACACTGACTGACTAGGGCAGAAATGTGGGCCGAGGCCGAGGTCCTTGGCGGGATGAAACTCTGCCATGTTTGGGCACTCTGATTTCTTCTTATGTAATACCATCTTTGTGCACTGACAGCATAGGCGAGCCCAAGGAACTCAAAGACTTCCCATTGCGGTGTTGAGCTATCTGATACCTACACAGAATGAATAGTGTTTGGACACATGGATATCCCATTGCTATGTAACTTGCGGCACCTTGGGTCATGCAAGGTGGAGGCTGGGACCGAGCCTGACCCAGGGCCCACTCACGTACTTCCCACACAGACTATTGCGGGTCCTACCTCAGTCATGGTTTCTTGGCCTTGTTATGCCACCTGCTCCTCCTGCTTTATGCCCATGATTGCCGGGGGTGTGTGTAGAGGCCTATGTCCTGGGGGAAATGCAACTGCGCCAGGTTGGGCCCGTGGAACTTGTTCCTGGTTAATCCAGTCTTTGTAGCGGTGAAAGCAACCAAAACTAATTAAATGAGACGTTCACTGCTGTACTAGCATTGGAGTCCGCTTTATGCCTACCATTGCTGAGGGTGTGGGCAGAGGCCTATGTCCTGGGGGAAATGCAACTGCGCCAGGTTGGGCCTGTGGAACTTGTTCCTGGTTAATCCAGTCTTTGGAGCGATGAAAGCAACCGCAACTAATTAAATGTGACGGTCACTGCTGTACTAGCATCAGAGTCTGCTTTATGCCCACCATTGCTGAGGGTGTGTGCAGAGGCCGAGGTCCTCGGCGGAGTAAAAGTCTGCCATGTTTGGGCACTGTAATTGCTTCATGTTTAATACTTTCCATGGGTTCCTTTGGCTCGCCTATGCTGTGAGTGCACAAAGACTTCCAATAGCAGTGTTTTACCTTTCTGACACTAATACACTAACTGCTTACTTTTCTGCCCTAGTCAGACGCCCTTCGCAGGGTGAAACTCTGCCATGTTTGGGCACTCTGATTTCCTCATGTGTAATACCATGCTTGAGTTCCTTGGGCTTGCCTATGCTGTGAGTGCATAAAGACTTCCCATTGCGTTGCTTTTCCTGTCTGGCACAAATACACTGACTGACTAGGGTAGAAATGTGGGCCGAGGCCCTTGGCAAGGTGAAACTCTGCCCTGTTTGGGCACTCTGATTTCTTCTTGTGTAATACCATTTTTGTGCACCGACAGCATAGGCAAGCCCAAGGAACTCAAAGACTTCCCATTGCGGTGTTGAGCTATCCAACACCTATACAGAATGAATAGTGTGTGGACACATGGATTTCCCATTGCTATGTAACTCGTGGCAGCTTGGGTCACACAAGTTGGAGGCTGGGACCGAGCCTGACCCTGGGCCCGCTCATGTGCTATATGCATATATCATCATCATGGATAGTAACTAAGGCTATATAGTTACTAAATGTTACTAAGGCAGACCCCTTTAACATTTCTGTAGCAGAAGTATAGGCAGACCCCCAGTAACATTTCTGTAGCAGATGTATAGGCAGATCCCTGTAACATTTCTGTAGTAAAAGTATAGGCAGACCCCTGTAACATTTCTGTAGCAGACGTATAGGCAGGCCCCAGTAACATTTCTGTAGTAAAAGTATAGACAGACCCCAGTAACATTTCTGTAGCAGAAGTAAAGGCAGACCCCAGTAACATTCCTGTAGCAAAGGTATAGGCAGACCCCTGTAACATTTCTGTAGCAGAAGCATAGGCAGACCCCAGTAACATTTCTGTAGCAGAAGTAAAGGCAGACCCCAGTAACATTTCTGTAGCTGAAGTTTAGGCAGACCACTGTAACATTTCAGTAGCAGAAGTATAGGCAGACCCCTGTAACATTTCTGTAGCAGAAGCATAGGCAGACCCCAGTAACATTTCTGTAGCAAGAGTATAGGCAGACCCCAGTAACATTTCTGTAGCAGAAGTAAAGGCAGACCCCAGTAACATTTCTGTAGCTGAAGTTTAGGCAGACCACTGTAACATTTCTGTAGCAGAAGTATAGGCAGACCCCAGTAACATTTCTGTAGCAAGAGTATAGGCAGACCACTCTAACATTTCTGTAGCAGAATAAAGGCAGACCCCAGTAACATTTCTGTAGCAGAAGTATAGGCAGACCCCAGTTACATTTCTGTAGCAAGAGTATAGGCGAACCCCTGAAACATTGGTGTACCATGAGTATAGGCGAAGGTGGGAAAAATTACTTAGATAACAGTATAGGCGAGGGCCAGAAAAATTAGTGTACCAAGAGTACACGTGTACCCCTGAAAAAATTGCTCAACCAAAAGGGCAGGTGAAACCCATAAATATTTTTTAAAGATACAGCTCGCTGTTGCTTAATTTTTATCAGAGCCTGGAGGCAGCCCTGTGAAAAAAAATTGGTTTATGTTAAAGTATCAATACTTTTGAAACTTTAAAAAATTGTAAAAAAATTGTAAGCAGAGCCTTTTGGGCCGCAGAAAGATCGGCAGTTCAGCGCGAAGACATGTTGTTTTAGGAGGAGGAGTAGGAGGAGGAGGATTAATATCCGAGAGTGATTGACAAAGCTAATTCCCCCTTTTTTCCGGTGAAAGAGAATGCTTTTTTTTCCATTTGCAGCGAAAAGAATCGTTAGGTTCCGCTGCTCTCCGCCGGTGGAGAAGAGAAGTCTGGGGAAATCCAGGCTTTGTTCATCTTTATGAGTGTAAGCATGTCGGCACTGGCAGTTGACAGGCGGGTACGCTTATCTGTGATGATTCCCCCAGCTGCACTAAACACCCTCTCTGACAAGATGCAAGCGGCAGGGCAAGCTAGCACCTCCAGGGCGTACAGCGCAAGTTCGTGCCCTGTGTCCAGCTTTGACACCCAATAGTTGTATGGAGCAGAGGCATCACAGAGGACAGTGGTACAATCGGCTACGTACTACCTCAGCATCTTTTTACAGTGCTCCCTCTGACTCTGCCTTGACTGGGGAGTGGTGACACAGTCTTGCTGGGGAGCCATAAAGCTGGCAAAGGCCTTGGAGAGTGTTCTCCTGCCTGCGCTGTACATCCTGCCTGATCTCCGCGCCACCCCTGCTACTTGGCCCTCGGAACTGTGCCTTCTGCCACTAGCGCTGTCAGATGGGAAGTTTAGCATCACGTTTTCCACCAGGGCCTTGTGGTATAGCATCACTCTCGTACCCCTTTCCTCTTCGGGAATGAGAGTGGAAAGGTTCTTCTTATACCGTGGGTCGAAAAGGGCGTACACTCAATAATCCGTGTTGGCCAGAACGCGTCTAACGCGAAGGTCACGAGAAAGGCAGCCTAACATGAAGTCAGCCATGTGTGCCAGGGTACCAGTACACAAGACATGGTTCTCCTCACTAGGAAGATGACATTCAGGATCCTCCTCCTCTGCAGCCCATACACGCTGAACATATGAGAGGCAAGCAGCATGGGTACCCTCTGCAGTGTGTCCAGCTGTCTCCCCCCTCCTCCTCCTGCTCCTTCCCCTCCTCCTCGTCCCCCAAAATGCACGAGATATAGACATGAGGGTTTTCTGGCTATCAAGCGACATACTCTCATCCCCCATTTCCTGTTCCAACTGCAAAGCGTCAGCCTTTATGCTTTGCAGCGAACTTCTCAGCAGGCATAGCAGCGGGATGGTAATGCTAATGATTGCAGCATCGCCGCTCACCATCTGGGTAGACTCCTCAAAGTTTCCGAGGACCTGGCAGATATCTGCCATCATGGCCCACTCCTCGGTAAAGAATTGGGGAGGCTGACTACCACTACGCCGTCCATGTTGGAGTTGGTATTCCACTATTGCTCTATGCTGCTCATACAGCCTGGCCAACATGTGCAGCATAGAATTCCACCATGTGGGCACGTCGCACAGCAGTTGGTGCTCTGGCAGATTAAACCGATGTTGCCGGGTCCGCAGGGTGGCAGCGTCCATGGTGGACTTGCGGAAATGTGCGCAGACGCGGCACACCTTGCCGAGCAGGTCAGACAAGTGGGGGTAGTTTTTCAGACACCGCTGAACCCCCAGATTGAAGATGTGGGCCAGGCATGGCACATGTGTGAGGCTGCCGAGCTGCAGAGCCGCTACCAGGTTACGGCCGTTGTCACATACGATCATGCCCAGTTGGAGGCTCAGCGGCGAACGCCAGAGGTCGGTCTGCTCTGTCAGACCCTGCAACAGTTCAGGGGCCATGTGCCTCTTGTCACCTAAGCTGATTAGTTTCAGCACGGCCTGCAGACGCTTGTCCACCGTTGTGCTGCCGCACGATACCGACTGCTGGCGACGTGCTGGTCACACTTCTTAATTGAGAGGTAGTGTAGAAGGAGGAGGAGGGGGAGGGTTTAGAGGAGGTGGCATAAACAGCCGCAGATACCAGCACTGAGGTAGGACGTGAGCAGTCCCAGGCTCTGACTCGGTCCCAGCCTCCACCAAATTCACCCAATGTGCCGTCAGGGAGATATAGTGGCCCTGCCCGCCAGTACTTGTCCATGTGTCTGTGGTTAAGTAGACCTTCCCAGTAACCGCGTTGGTGAGGGCACGTATAATGTTGCGGGAGACGTGCTGGTGTAGGCCTGGGATGGCACACCGGGAAAAATAATGGCAACTGGGGACAGAGTAGCGCGGGTCTGCCACTATCATGTTTTTGAAAGCCTCCGTTTCTACAAGCCTATACGGCAGCATCTCCAGGCTGATTAATTTGGCAATGTGCACGTTTAAAGCTTCTGCATGCGGGTGGGCGGCGGCGTATTTGCGCTTTCGCTCCAACGCTTGTATTAGAGACAGCTGAACGCTGCGCTAAGAGACATTGCTGGATGGGGTGGAGGACAGTGGAGGTGAAGGTGTGGGTGAAGGCCGGGAGGTGCAGGCTGGGGCACAGGGGAAGAGGCAATGGTGTGACCCGGAGGTGGTGAACAACCTTCGTCCCACCTTGTGGGGTGCTTGGCCATCATTTGCCTGGGCATGCTGGTGGTGGTGAGGCTGGTAGTGGTGGCTGCCCGGCTGATCTTGGTGCGACACAGGTTGCACACCACTGTTCGTTGGTCGTCCACGCTGTCACTGAAAAACATCCACACCTTTGAACACCTAGCCCTCTGCATGGAGGCTTGCTGCGAGGGGGCGCTTTGGGAAACAGTTGGGGGATTCTTCGCTCTGGCCCTGCCTCTACCCCTGGCCACTCCACTGCCTCTTCCAATCTGTCCTGCTGCTGCACTTGCCTCCCCCTCTGAAGACCTGTCCTCAGTTGGCTTAGCAAACCAGGTGGGGTGAGTCACCTC
This sequence comes from Eleutherodactylus coqui, assembly GCA_035609135.1. Lineage (NCBI taxonomy): Eukaryota > Metazoa > Chordata > Amphibia > Anura > Eleutherodactylidae > Eleutherodactylus > Eleutherodactylus coqui. The sequence goes on from CM069405.1 coordinate 17,188,040, forward strand.
ATCGTCCTGCTGCTCTTCCTCCGAATCCTCTGTGCGCTCCTCCCTCTGACTTACTGCCCTTACTACTATCTCACTGACAGACAACTGTGTCTCATTATCATCATCCTCCTTCTCACCCATTGAAAGCTCTTGAGACAGTTGCAGCCAGGGCTAAGAAGGACCATTGGAGTTCTTGAGGACAGGATTCTACACTAACACTTTCCCTATAGCAGCAGCACCACTCTCCCTAATCTCTGCCAGCGTGTGTCTGTGGCGAGCAGCGGGCGGGACCGCTTTAAGTACTTGGTGGTCACTTCATCTCACCAGCCACTCACTGCAGGGGGGTGGGATAGGGCTGGAACGTCACAGGAGGAAGTTGTAATGCCTTCCCCGCATGTCTATTGGCTAAAAAATGGCGCTAAACATGCGGGGAAGGAAATGGAATTGACTCGAGTACCGCGTGGTGCTCGTCTCGAGTAACGAGCATCTCAAGTACCCTTATACTCGAATGAGCATCAAGCTTGGACAAGTGTGCTCGCTCATCTCTATTGGTAACTAAGGCTATATACATATATCATAAACATGGATGGTAACTAAGGCTATATACATATATCATAATCATGGATGGTAACTAAGGCTATATACATATATAATAATCATGAATAGTAACTAGGGCTATATACATATATATAATAAAGATGGATGGTAACTAAGGCTATATGCATATATCATAATCATGGATAGTAACTAGGGCTATATACATATATCATAAACACGGATGGTAACTAAGGCTATATACATATACAATAAACATGGATGGTAACTAAGGCTATAAACATATATCATGATCATGGATGGTAACAAAGGCTATATACATATATCATGATCATGGATGGTAACTAAGGCTATATACATATATCATAAACATGGATGGTAACTAGGGCTATATACATATCTATATATAAAATTGAATGTATGCGTGTATGTCTGTCTGTGTGTCCTTTATGCGCTACTACGCCATTCATCCGATCGCCATGAAACTTTGGGAAGTTGTTGAGTACACTCCTGGGAAGATTATAGGCATAGTACATTTATGCTACGATAAATGGCGCGCGTGCGTGCGTCGTCGACAGTCACGCCCCCCACGTAGATCGTTCGATTTCCATCACTGCCACTAATTCTCTCACTTCCCGATGTTGTAGAAACATGAAATTTGGCACGAGCATTGATTATGTCATAAATAGGAAAACCTAATGGGTCCCAACTCCATTATTCAATTCTAGCGCAAAAGAATTAGCGTCCAAATCTTACGTACGGAATCTAATTCTCTCACTTCCTGATGTCATCTATATATATATATATATAAATGAATGTCTGTCTGTCTGTCCTTTATGCATTACTACACCATTCATCCGATCGCCATGAAACTTTGGGAAGTTGCTGAGTACACTCCTGGGAAGATTACTGGCATAGTACATCTATCCTACGATAGGTGGTACACGTACGAGCATCGTCGACAGTTATGCCCCCCAGACAAATATCGTTTGATTTCCATCTCAAGCACGAAAACAAAAGGCATTACGAGCAACAGGATGAGTGTTCAACTACAAAATGATGCATCCGCCGACCGTATCACAAGACAATTCCTGGATATTGAGAATGCTGAGGTAAAATGAAAGCTGTGCTGTGATTGGTTGCTATTTCTTATACTGCTGAGGTAACATGAAAGCTGTGCTGTGATTGGTGGCTACTTCTTATACTACTGAGGTTGCATGAAAGCTGCGCTGCGATTCGTTGTTATATATTATACCACTGAGGTAACATGAAAGGTGCGCTGTGATTGGTTGCTATATATAATACCGCAGAGGTAACATGAAAGCTGCGCTGTGATTGGTTGCTATTTTTTATATTGCTGAGGCAGAATAAAAGTTGCGCTGTGATTGGTTGTTATTTCTCTTACTGCTGAGGTAACATGAAAGCTGCGCTGTGATTGGTTGTTATATTTTATACTGCTAAGGTAACATGAAAGCTGCGCTGTGATTGGTTATTTCTCTTTCTGTTGAGGTAACATGAAAGCTGCGCTGTGATTGGTTGTTATATATAATACCACTGAGGTAACATGAAAGCTGCGCTGTGATTGGTTGTTATCTAGATATATAAAAACGAATGAATGTATGTCTGTCTGTCTGTCTTCGCAGCAACACGCGACGGGTAAGCTAGTATATAATAAAGATGGATGGTAACTAAGGCTATATACATATATCCTAATCATGGATGGTAACTAAGGCTATATACATATATCATAATCATGGATGGTAAATAAGGCTATATACATATATCATAAACATGAATAGTAACTAGGGCTATATACAGATATCATAATCATGGATGGTAACTAGGGCTATATACATATATCATAATCATGGATGGTAACTAAGGCTATATACATATATCATAATCATGGATGGTAACTAAGGCTATATACATATATCATAATCATGGATGGTAACTAGGGCTATATACATATGTCATAATCATGGATGGTAACTAGGGCTATATACATATATCATAATCATGGATGGTAACTAGGGCTTTATACATATATCATAATCATGGATGGTAACTAGGGCTTTATACATATATCATAATCATGGATGGTAACTAAGGCTATATACATATATCATAATCATGGATGGTAACTAGGACTTTATACATATATCATAATCATGGATGGTAACTAGGGCTATATACATATATAATCTTGAATAGTTACAAACAGATTATAGGCTGTTTAAAATTATGGCCTAAAAATGAATAGCCCGCTGTCACCAGTAGAGGGATGTGTGATTGTTATCAGTGAGATAAACCACATAATCCTGTAGATATGAGACCCTTCACTGGCAAAAATACATGATGTTATAACAGCTTTCCAACCTCTCAGGGGCTTTTCTCAGGCATAAATAGGCAGATGCAGCACCACAAGGTCCAGCAATCCCTGTCTATATCACAGAGCATGCCAACAACACTCATATAATTCATTAGGTGATATTCACAGCTCACCTCCTCCCCCTCCTCACACAGGTCACAGTGCGGGCCTACAACTGTCCCGTTTATGCCAATAGGTGATGGTTAGAGCACACCTCCCCTTCTTCCACAGATAATACCCACAACACTCTACCATAGTACTCTATGGTTACAGCTCACCTCCTCCCCCTCCTTGCATGGGCCACATAGCAGACCTACAACACTCTCCCATATAATTCAATAGGTGATGTTTACAGCTCACCTCCTCCCCCTCCTGCAGAAGTCACAGAGCAGGCCTACTCTCCCTTAGAAGTCAATGGGTCTCCTCTTGTCCATTGTTATATCCCCACTCATGGACACTCTTTAAGCCCCGCCTTGATCTTCCAGGGAATGACCACAAAACACAAGAAATGCCAATTTGTATATAAATGTATACCCAAGGAATGGCAAATTAAGACTCTTACTGCTCTAGACCACCATGAATGATGACATGATCCCCTTACTGCTCTATACCACCAGGGAACTGGCATGACATTAAATAATAGAATGACATATTCTATTATTTAATGCTATGGCATGTTTGTTAGGCATTTCTAGTCTATTGGACCCCCTATTAGCAGACGGACCCCCATCAGTCAGTAAGTGCTGCATAGTCTAGTGATATGTCACATCTTACTTTATTAGGGAAAACTTCTTTAAAGCGGTTAAGTTAGGACATTAGTATATGGCTTGGTGATGCTACAGTGAAGCACGGCGGTGGCTCGGTGATGCTACAGTGAAGCATGCCGGTGGCTCGGTGATGCTACAGTGAAGCATGGCGGTGGCTGGGTGATGCTACAGTGAAGCATGCCGGTGGCTCGGTGATGCTACAGTGAAGCACGGCGGTGGCTCGGTGATGCTACAGTGAAGCACGGCGGTGGCTGGGTGATGCTACAGTGAAGCACGGCGGTGGCTGGGTGATGCTACAGTGAAGCACGGCGGTGGCTCGGTGATGCTACAGTAAAGCACGGCGGTGGCTCGGTGATGCTACAGTAAAGCACGGCGGTGGCTCGGTGATGCTACAGTAAAGCACGGCGGTGGCTCGGTGATGCTACAGTAAAGCACGGCGGTGGCTCGGTGATGCTACAGTGAAGCACGGCGGTGGCTCGGTGATGCTACAGTGAAGCACGGCGGTGGCTCGGTGATGCTACAGTGAAGCACGGCGGTGGCTCGGTGATGCTACAGTGAAGCACGGCGGTGGCTCGGTGATGCTACAGTGAAGCACGGCGGTGGCTCGGTGATGCTACAGTGAAGCACGGCGGTGGTTCGGTGATGCTACAGTGAAGCAGGGCGGTGGCTCAGTGATGCTACAGTGAAGCAGGGCGGTGGCTTGGTGATGCTACAGTGAAGCAGGGCGGTGGCTCGGTGATGCTACAGTGAAGCAGGGCGGTGGCTTGGTGATGCTACAGTGAAGCATGGCGGTGGCTTGGAGATGCTAGAGGAAAGCACCAGGGATGACAGCCATAGATTAGCGGGGGAGGGGGATGGGTAATTGTGATAAGGCACGGGTCAGTAAAAGTAGCATTTTGCAGTGATTCTGTAGACCCCCTCGTTATATTAGTCGTCTACAGATATTTGAATAGTTCTTGCTTGTTTTATTGGAAACAGAATCAAAGGAAGGCGGGACGAGAGGAGGAGGAGTCCTGTGTGTGTCCTGTGGAAGGACGGCGGCACCACCGCATGCACAACTACGCTCGCCGCAGCGCAATGTGTTTGTGCAGGTACCAGGGTGGATGAGGCAGATTTGCGCGTGTCTGCACATAGTACTGTACTTTTTGCGCACGGAGGGCCAGTTCACGAGCGACACGACCCTTCTGTGGATCAAAAGGCTATTTAACCAATGGAGGTCCAGATGCGTTATGTTCCCTGCGTTTTGCGCAGACTCCCATCGGGGCTTGCGCTGCACAAGACGCAGAAACGCATGTAAACACGTCCGTGAGAAGCAGCCAATAAAATCAATGGCTTCCATTCTCTGTATTTTACACGCTCACATGCAAGCACGGTCATGTGATGCCGCCTTAAGGCTGTACTCACACCGACAAGCGCAATATCAGTCCTAGAAACCCAGACAAATATCATGCTTGTAAGCATGCCATTTACTATGGGAGTGCGACGCATTTTGCAGGAAAATACATGGCGGTGCGAGGGATTGTCACGTGCGTGAAGATTAAATGTTATTTCAGTAGGGGAAAAAAATTGCATTTCCAGGTGAGTGCGACGCGGGTTTATTTTGTGGTCCCATAGAAAATCCTTAATCAGTCCACCGGGCAGGAATGTGACGGTTTGTGATCTCTAAGTTGGTGCTCAGAGGTGACAGGATTCTGAGAGGATCTGAAAAGTTGCAAGAAGATCATAACAGATCTCAGATCTACGGGATTACTTGGCTTCTCTTACTGATAACAATGACATAGTAGGCTTAGATACACCATCTGGGTATCACACATCTGTATCCTGACTCTCTGCTGCACAGACTCTGTACATCAGGTGGTCGGCGCCGCGGCACGTGTTACGAGAGCGCAGTTATGTCTCCCCGGTGCGCCGTCAGCTCCTTTATTACCTGCGGTGGAGACACCCGGCACATGCAGAGCACAGAGTATGAGATCCCATAAACTACAGATGGCGGATTATTGCTGAGCTCACCCATCGGCTGCTGGATCAGCGCCCCTCCTTAAGTGTGACTACCCACTAGCGTTTTTTTTCCGCTGCGAATTGCGAATTCGCAGCGAAAAAGAAACGCTAGTGGGTAGTCAACCTAAAGCTGGATTGGCGCCCCCCATTACATCTGGATCGGTGCCCCACACCATTACAGCTGGATCAGCCCCCCTACTTACAGGTGGATCAGCCCCCTCCTTACAGCTGGATCAACCCCCCCCCCCCCCTTACAGCTGGATCAGCGCCCGAACCCCCCACTTACAGCTGGATCGTCGCCCACCACCACTTACGGCTGGATTGGCGGCCATCCCCCCTTACAGCTGGATCGGCACCCCCGCTCCCCCTTATGGCTGGATCAGAGCCCCCCCCTCCTTACGGCTGGATCGGTGTGTTCCTTCCCCCCTTATGGCTGGATCAGCACCCCCCCTTATGGCTGGATCGGCGTCCCCCCCTCCTTACAGCTGGATCGGTTCCCCCCACCTTACAGCGCCCCCCCCCCCCCCTTACAGTGGATCAGCACCCCCGCCTTACAGCTGGATCAGAGCCCCTCCTCCTTACAGTTGGATCAGCACCCCCCCCCCCACACCTCCTTACAGCCTGATCGCTCCCCCTCCTCCTTATCGATTTTATAATATTACATGGGCGGTGGGGGTGGGAAATAAGAAAAATAAATAAATAGAATACAATATAAAGGGAGAATTCAATAACATGTCTAATGAGTGGGGCAGGTGAGGGGGGAGGGAGGAGAGAGAGATAAGCATTGTCTCCCAGCTATCAGATGGTGTGTCCTTATTAGGCTAATGATGTCACTATACTGTGTGTCCTTATTAGGCTAATGATGTCACTATACTGTGTGTGCTTATTATGCTGATGATGTCACTATACTGTGTGTCCTTATTAGACTGATGATGTCACTATACTGTGTGTCCTTATTAGACTGATGATGTCACTATACTGTGTGTCCTTATTAGGCTGATGATGTCACTATACTGTGTGTCCTTATTAGGCTGATGATGTCACTATACTGTGTCCTTATTAGGCTGATGATGTCACTATACTGTGTCCTTATTAGGCTGATGATGTCACTATACTGTGTCCTTATTAGGATGATGATGTCATTATACTGTGAGTTCCTTATTAGGCTGATGATATTATACTGTAAGTTCCTTATTAGGCTGATGATGTCACTATACTGCGTGTCCTTATTAGGCAGATGATGTCACTATACTGTGTGTCCTTATTAGGCTGATGTCACTATACTGTGTGTCCTTATTAGACTGATGTGACTATACTGTGTCCCTATTAGGCTGATGATGTCACTATACTGTGTCTTTATGCATCGGCTGCATCTACATATCACATGGATGCCCACTGATGTTACTAAACTGCAAGTAATGCTACATTTTTCGTTCAGTGTCACTTTCATAGCTTTGTGTTGCCCTGAAAATACAACAATCCCTTGTTGGGACCCCAGAAATTAGTTTAGTGATAAGACCTTCCAATTCAGGCTCAAAGTGTAATACTCTGGTCTGCCTGCGGGGGAGCTGCTGGGAAAATCAGCATGAACAGCTTTGATAAAATAGGTTTACAGCACATTCAGGCAGTTAAGTGTAGATCTTCAGGCCTTCAAGGGTCGTCAGAATCCATCAACCTCACCGTGCGCAATGTGCCATGTACCCCGAGTGGCATCATGCTTATGTCTGTGGTAGAGGGCGCTGGCAGGACCAAGGGTGCCCATCTGCTGTATAATAACCCTGCCTATACACAGGCATGACAGCGCCCTGGGTGGTGCTTATAGAGGGCACACTCATCATATTATATATATATATAACAGTCATGTAGCGCCTCTCTTAAAGGTGAGCTGACCCTGATGTTAGGAAAACCCAACAAATGTATTATAATCACTGACGGCCAAAAGCGCCCCCCCCCCCCCCCCCCCCCCCCTGCCTGATAAACACAGACACTCCTCTCCCTAACTGCAGACTAAACCTACACGTAACAGTCAGTAACTCTGCTGATCCTCTAGTCACACCCAAAGCTGCAGCATCTGCTTCCCTGTGGCCTGTGCTCCTTCCTCGCCCCGCAGTGAATGACCCCCAGTACCACATCACATCCCGGGGAGAGGAGAGCGGAGCATTAACTGCGGGATCGATCGCTCCGTCCGCTGAAATGAGGCAGGCGAGAAAATCATTAAGCGGGCGGAGGGGAAATAATAGTTCTGACCCGTCAGCCTGTCGCCATAGCAACGCCACTACTGTAAATAACAGATATCAGACAGTCAATATGGTGTTAATTTATAGGGCGTCTGCGTCCTGCTGTACATACAGCGCAAGAAGGGAGTGCGGTGCTGAAGTGTACTACCGGTGTATCACACAGGAGAGGATTAGATACATAGCTCAGCAGACAGTATCACACATGATAGGATTAGATACACATCAGCAGACAGTATCACACATGATAGGATTAGATACACAGCTCAGCAGACAGTATCACACATGATAGGATTAGATACACATCAGCAGATAGTATCACACAGGAGAGGATTAGATACACTGCTCAGCAGACAGTATCACACAGGACAGGATTAGATACACATCAGCAGATAGTATCACACAGGAGAGGATTAGATACACGGCTCAGCAGACGGTATCACACAGGATAGGATTAGATACACGGCTCAGCAGACAGTATCACACAGGATAGGATTAGATACACAGCTCAGCAGACAGTATCACACAGGATAGGATTAGATACACAGCTCAGCAGACAGTATCACACAGGATAGGATTAGATACACAGCTCAGCAGACAGTATCACACAGGATAGGATTAGATACACAGCTCAGCAGACAGTATCACACAGGATAGGATTAGATACACAGCTCAGCAGACAGTATCACACAGGATAGGATTAGATACACAGCTCAGCAGACAGTATCACACAGGATAGGATTAGATACACAGCTCAGCAGACAGTATCACACAGGATAGGATTAGATACACAGCTCAGCAGACAGTATCACACAGGATAGGATTAGATACACGGCTTAGCAGACAGTATCACACATGATAGGATTAGATACACGGCTCAGCTGACAGTATCACACAGGACAGGATTAGATACATAGCTCAGCAGACAGTATAACACACAGGATAGGATTAGATACACAGCTCAGCAGACAGTATCACACAGGATAGGATTAGATACACTGCTCAGCAGACAGTATCACACAAGATAGGATTAGATACACAGCTCAGCAGACAGTATCACACAGGACAGGATTAGATACATGGCTCAGCAGACAGTATCACACAGGAGAGGATTAGATATACGGCTTAGCAGACAGTATCACACACAATAGGATTAGATACACGGCTCAGCAGGCAGTATCATACAAGATAGGATTAGATACACGGCTCAGCAGGCAGTATCATACAAGATAGGATTAGATACATGGCTCAGCAGACAGTATCACACATGATAGGATTAGATACACAGCTCAGCAGACAGTATCACACATGATAGGATTAGATACACAGCTCAGCAGACAGTATCACACAGGATAGGATTAGATACACGGCTCAGCAGACAGTATCACACAGGATAGGATTAGATACACGGCTCAGCAGACAATATTACACACAATAGGATTAGATACAAGGCTCAGTAGACTGTATCACACACAATAGGATTAGATACACATTTTAGCAGACAGTATCACACAGGACAGGATTAGATACACGGCTCAGCAGACAGTATCACACAGGATAGGATTAGATACACAGATCAGCAGACCGTATCACACAGGACAGGATTAGATACACAGCTCAGCAGACAGTATCACACAGGAGAAGATTAGATACACAGCTCAGCAGACAGTATCACACAGTATAGGATTAGATACACTGCTCAACAGACAGTATCACACAGGATAGGATTAGATACACGGCTCAGCAGACAGTATCACACAGGATAGGATTAGATACACGGCTCAGCAGACAGTATCACACATGATATGATTAGATACACAGCTCAGCAGACAGTACCACACAAGATAGGATTAGATACACAGCCCAGCAGACAGCATCACACAGGACAGGATTAGATACACGGCTCAGCAGACAGTATCGCACAGGATAGGATTAGATACACTCGTCAGCAGACAGTATCACACAGGATAGGATTAGATACACTCGTCAGCAGACAGTATCACACAGGATAGGATTAGATACACTCGTCAGCAGACAGTATCACACAGGATAGGATTAGATACAAGGCTCAGTAGACAGTACCACATAGGATAGGATTAGATACAAGGCTCAGCAGACAGTATCACACAGGATAGGATTAGATACACGGCTCAGCAGACAGTATCACACAGGATAGGATTAGATACACAGCTCAGCAGACGGTATCACACAGGATAGGATTAGATACACAGCTCAGCAGACAGTATCACACAGGATAGGATTAGATACACGGCTCAGCAGACAGTTTCACACAGGATAGGATTAGATACACGGCTCAGCAGACAGTATCACACAGGATAGGATTAGATACACGGCTCAGCAGACAGTATCACACAGGATAGGATTAGATACACGGCTCAGCCTACAGTATCACACAGGATAGGATTAGATACACAGCTCAGCAGACAGTATCACACAGGATAGGATTAGATACGCGGCTCAGCAGACAGTATCACACAGGATAGGATTAGATACACGGCTCAGCAGACAGTATCACACAGGATAGGATTAGATACACGGCTCAGCAGACAGTATCACACAGGATAGGATTAGATACACGGCTCAGCCTACAGTATCACACAGGAGAGGATTAGATACACAGCTCAGCAGACAGTATCACACAGGATAGGATTAGATACGCGGCTCAGCAGACAGTATCACACAGGATAGGATTAGATACACGGCTCAGCAGACAGTATCACACAGGATAGGATTAGATACACAGCTCAGCAGACAGTATCACACAGGAGAGGATTAGATACACAGCTCAGCAGACAGTATCACACAGGATAGGATTAGATACGCGGCTCAGCAGACAGTATCACACAGGATAGGATTAGATACACGGCTCAGCAGACAGTATCACACAGGATAGGATTAGATACACGGCTCAGCAGACAGTATCACACAGGATAGGATTAGATACACGGCTCAGCAGACAGTATCACACAGGATAGGATTAGATACACGGCTCAGCAGGCAGTATCACACAGGATAGGATTAGATACACAGCTCAGCAGACAGTACCACACAGGATAGGATTAGATACGCGGCTCAGCAGACAGTATCACACAGGATAGGATTAGATACACGGCTCAGCAGACAGTATCACACAGGATAGGATTAGTCTCTGGGGCAGAAGAGTACTATAGTAAACTAAAGTCGAAGCCCTTCACAGTTCTAGACGACCTGAAACAATATTTTATTGATTCTCACCAATATAGGGCTGAGAAAGGCAGACAAGGTCATCCTCGGCACGGTTTTGGTATTGATGGGGATCCTCGGCACGGTTTTGGTATTGATGGGGATCCTCGGCACGGTTTTGGTATTGATGGGGATCCTCGGCACGGTTTTGGTATTGATGGGGATCCTCGGCACGGTTTTGGTATTGATGGGGATCCTCGGCACGGTTTTGGTATTGATGGGGATCCTCGGCACGGTTTTGGTATTGATGGGGATCCTCGGCACGGTTTTGGTATTGATGGGGATCCTCGGCACGGTTTTGGTATTGATGGGGATCCTCGGCACGGTTTTGGTATTGATGAGGATTTCTTGCTCACAGATTATATAGTATGTCGATCCTTGTTGGATTGCAGTGAGCGTTCATGAGACTGAATAGTGTCAGTGTTTCTCAGAACATCATTGGATGGCAGACTTGGTCCGATTCATCATACAATATACGTAGAAGTTGTTAATCATCAATGCCTGATATAGGGGCATCTAAGATGTAGTGACAGAGGACTGCAGGGATCCCTCCATACCCGCCCATATACTAACTGTACTTACTGCTATAGATTGTAATCAGCAGGGTGGTAATTATGGCGATTCATCAATTGTTAATTATTAGTTGGTCCATCAGGATTGTATTTATGATGATTTGTATACAATTTTGATTGATGCTTTTCAGTTGGTTCAACGTGTTTCTGTGCCAAGTGTAGGCACTTCGTCAGGAACTTAACCCTTTGCAATCCAATTTTGCATTCAGGGTTTTCTAGGGGGTCTTTCTCATTCTACCATTATACAATGGCCCCATCTGCTGGCTACAGCCAGTACTGTGGTATGGGACATGCTGGAGAGCCCCCCCCCCCGACAACAGAGCAGCCAGTAATATACAGTAAGAATACCCTGCCGGACATCTTTCGACATTGGAGCTGTACAGCCTTCAATCAGAATGTCTTCAGACGTCAGACAGTGGATTGGAAAGGGTTAAGTACATGTGTGGTTTATTGTGTGATAGTGACTGAACCCCTGGAGCGCTGTGTAAAGCTCCAGGCAGCTATAAACCTTATCTCTCTTATTATGACCCCAGTTATAATGATAGGTATGCAGCAGATGCCTGCCAGAGTGCTTGGTCTTATTGCATATTAGAGCTTGCCTGAGTATCAGTACATAATGGTGAACAGTTTTTTCTTATCTTTTAGCTAATGGTCTATTCTGATAAGGTATTGAGCTATAATAAAGAGCCCGATCCCTAGGGGATCAGCTACACAAGCAAAGCACATTAGGTAATAAATGACAGGACTGATAGACCAGAGGTATCACACAGGATAGGATTAGATACACAGCTCAGCAGACAGTATCACACAGGATGGGATTAGGTACACAGCTCAGCAGACAGTATCACACAGGATAGGATTAGATACAAGGCTCAGCAGACAGTATCACACAGGATAGGATTAGATACACATTCAGAAGACAATATCACACAGAATAGGATTAGATACACAGCTCAGCAGACAGTATCACACAGGATAGGATTAGATACACAGCTCAGCAGACAGTATCACACAGGATGGGATTAGGTACACAGCTCAGCAGACAGTATCACACAGGATAGGATTAGATACAAGGCTCAGCAGACAGTATCACACAGGATAGGATTAGATACACAGCTCAGCAGACAGTATCACACAGGATAGGATTAGATACACGGCTCAGCAGACAGTATCACACAGGATAGGATTAGATACATGGCTCAGCAGACAGTATCACACAGGATATGATTAGATACACAGCTCAGCAGACAGTATCACACAGGATATGATTAGATACACAGCTCAGCAGACAGTATCACACAGGATAGGATTAGATACATGGCTCAGCAGAGAGTATCACACAGGATTGGATTAGATACACAGCTCGGCAGACAGTATCACACAGGATAGGATTAGATACACAGCTCAGCAGTCAGTATCACATGGGATAGGATTAGATACACGGCTCAGCAGACAGTATCACACAGGATAGGATTAGATACACTGCTCAGCAGACAGTATCAGACAGGATAGGATTAGATACACGGCTCAGCAGACAGTATCATGCAAGATGGGATTAGATACACGGCTCAGCACACAGTATCACACAGGATAGGATTAGATACACGGCTCAGCAGACAGTATCACACAGGGTAGGATTAGATACACGGCTCAGCAGACAGTATCACACAGGATAGGATTAGATACACAGCGCAGCAGCAGTATCACACAGGATAGGATTAGATACACGGCTCAGCAGACAGTATCACACAGGATAGGATTAGATACACGGCTCAGCAGACAGTATCACACAGGATAGGATTAGATACACGGCTCAGCAGACAGTATCACACAGGATAGGATTAGATACACGGCTCAGCAGACAGTATCACACAGGATAGGATTAGATACACGGCTCAGCAGACTGTATCACATAGGATAGGATTAGATACACGGCTCAGCCTACAGTATCACACAGGATAGGATTAGATACACAGCTCAGCAGACAGTATCACACAGGATAGGATTAGATACACGGCTCAGCAGACAGTATCACACAGGATAGGATTAGATACACGGCTCAGCAGACAGTATCACACAGGATAGGATTAGATACACGGCTCAGCCTACAGTATCACACAGGATAGGATTAGATACACAGCTCAGCAGACAGTATCACACAGGATAGGATTAGATACGCGGCTCAGCAGACAGTATCACACAGGATAGGATTAGATACACGGCTCAGCAGACAGTATCACACAGGATAGGATTAGATACACGGCTCAGCAGACAGTATCACACAGGAGAGGATTAGATACACGGCTCAGCAGACAGTATCACACAGGATAGGATTAGATACAAGGCTCAGTAGACAGTACCACATAGGATAGGATTAGATACAAGGCTCAGCAGACAGTATCACACAGGATAGGATTAGATACACGGCTCAGCAGACAGTATCACACAGGATAGGATTAGATACACAGCTCAGCAGACGGTATCACACAGGATAGGATTAGATACACAGCTCAGCAGACAGTATCACACAGGATAGGATTAGATACACGGCTCAGCAGACAGTTTCACACAGGATAGGATTAGATACACGGCTCAGCAGACAGTATCACACAGGATAGGATTAGATACACGGCTCAGCAGACAGTATCACACAGGATAGGATTAGATACACGGCTCAGCCTACAGTATCACACAGGATAGGATTAGATACACAGCTCAGCAGACAGTATCACACAGGATAGGATTAGATACGCGGCTCAGCAGACAGTATCACACAGGATAGGATTAGATACACGGCTCAGCAGACAGTATCACACAGGATAGGATTAGATACACGGCTCAGCAGACAGTATCACACAGGATAGGATTAGATACACGGCTCAGCCTACAGTATCACACAGGAGAGGATTAGATACACAGCTCAGCAGACAGTATCACACAGGATAGGATTAGATACGCGGCTCAGCAGACAGTATCACACAGGATAGGATTAGATACGCGGCTCAGCAGACAGTATCACACAGGATAGGATTAGATACACGGCTCAGCAGACAGTATCACACAGGATAGGATTAGTCTCTGGGGCAGAAGAGTACTATAGTAAACTAAAGTCGAAGCCCTTCACAGTTCTAGACGACCTGAAACAATATTTTATTGATTCTCACCAATATAGGGCTGAGAAAGGCAGACAAGGTCATCCTCGGCACGGTTTTGGTATTGATGGGGATCCTCGGCACGGTTTTGGTATTGATGGGGATCCTCGGCACGGTTTTGGTATTGATGGGGATCCTCGGCACGGTTTTGGTATTGATGGGGATCCTCGGCACGGTTTTGGTATTGATGGGGATCCTCGGCACGGTTTTGGTATTGATGGGGATCCTCGGCACGGTTTTGGTATTGATGGGGATCCTCGGCACGGTTTTGGTATTGATGGGGATCCTCGGCATGGTTTTGGTATTGATGGGGATCCTCGGCACGGTTTTGGTATTGATGGGGATCCTCGGCATGGTTTTGGTATTGATGGGGATCCTCGGCACGGTTTTGGTATTGATGGGGATCCTCGGCACGGTTTTGGTATTGATGGGGATCCTCGGCATGGTTTTGGTATTGATGGGGATCCTCGGCACGGTTTTGGTATTGATGGGGATCCTCGGCACGGTTTTGGTATTGATGGGGATTTCTTGCTCACAGATTATATAGTATGTCGATCCTTGTTGGATTGCAGTGAGCGTTCATGAGACTGAATAGTGTCAGTGTTTCTCAGAACATCATTGGATGGCAGACTTGGTCCGATTCATCATACAATATACGTAGAAGTTGTTAATCATCAATGCCTGATATAGGGGCATCTAAGATGTAGTGACAGAGGACTGCAGGGATCCCTCCATACCCGCCCATATACTAACTGTACTTACTGCTATAGATTGTAATCAGCAGGGTGGTAATTATGGCGATTCATCAATTGTTAATTATTAGTTGGTCCATCAGGATTGTATTTATGATGATTTGTATACAATTTTGATTGATGCTTTTCAGTTGGTTCAACGTGTTTCTGTGCCAAGTGTAGGCACTTCGTCAGGAACTTAACCCTTTGCAATCCAATTTTGCATTCAGGGTTTTCTAGGGGGTCTTTCTCATTCTACCATTATACAATGGCCCCATCTGCTGGCTACAGCCAGTACTGTGGTATGGGACATGCTGGAGAGCCCCCCCCCCCGACAACAGAGCAGCCAGTAATATACAGTAAGAATACCCTGCCGGACATCTTTCGACATTGGAGCTGTACAGCCTTCAATCAGAATGTCTTCAGACGTCAGACAGTGGATTGGAAAGGGTTAAGTACATGTGTGGTTTATTGTGTGATAGTGACTGAACCCCTGGAGCGCTGTGTAAAGCTCCAGGCAGCTATAAACCTTATCTCTCTTATTATGACCCCAGTTATAATGATAGGTATGCAGCAGATGCCTGCCAGAGTGCTTGGTCTTATTGCATATTAGAGCTTGCTTCAGTATCAGTACATAATGGTGAACAGTTTTTTCTTATCTTTTAGCTAATGGTCTATTCTGATAAGGTATTGAGCTATAATAAAGAGCCCGATCCCTAGGGGATCAGCTACACAAGCAAAGCACATTAGGTAATAAATGACAGGACTGATAGACCAGAGGTATCACACAGGATAGGATTAGATACACAGCTCAGCAGACAGTATCACACAGGATGGGATTAGGTACACAGCTCAGCAGACAGTATCACACAGGATAGGATTAGATACAAGGCTCAGCAGACAGTATCACACAGGATAGGATTAGATACACATTCAGAAGACAATATCACACAGAATAGGATTAGATACACAGCTCAGCAGACAGTATCACACAGGATAGGATTAGATACACAGCTCAGCAGACAGTATCACACAGGATGGGATTAGGTACACAGCTCAGCAGACAGTATCACACAGGATAGGATTAGATACACGGCTCAGCAGACAGTATCACACACGATAGGATTAGATACACAGCTCAGCAGACAGTATCACACAGGATGGGATTAGGTACACAGCTCAGCAGACAGTATCACACAGGATAGGATTAGATACAAGGCTCAGCAGACAGTATCACACAGGATAGGATTAGATACACAGCTCAGCAGACAGTATCACACAGGATGGGATTAGATACATGGCTCAGCAGACAGTATCACACAGGATAGGATTAGATACACATTCAGAAGACAATATCACACAGAATAGGATTAGATACACAGCTCAGCAGACAGTATCACACAGGATAGGATTAGATACACAGCTCAGCAGACAGTATCACACAGGATGGGATTAGGTACACAGCTCAGCAGACAGTATCACACAGGATAGGATTAGATACAAGGCTCAGCAGACAGTATCACACAGGATAGGATTAGATACACAGCTCAGCAGACAGTATCACACAGGATAGGATTAGATACACGGCTCAGCAGACAGTATCACACAGGATAGGATTAGATACATGGCTCAGCAGACAGTATCACACAGGATATGATTAGATACACAGCTCAGCAGACAGTATCACACAGGATATGATTAGATACACAGCTCAGCAGACAGTATCACACAGGATAGGATTAGATACATGGCTCAGCAGAGAGTATCACACAGGATTGGATTAGATACACAGCTCGGCAGACAGTATCACACAGGATAGGATTAGATACACAGCTCAGCAGTCAGTATCACATGGGATAGGATTAGATACACGGCTCAGCAGACAGTATCACACAGGATAGGATTAGATACACTGCTCAGCAGACAGTATCAGACAGGATAGGATTAGATACACGGCTCAGCAGACAGTATCATGCAAGATGGGATTAGATACACGGCTCAGCACACAGTATCACACAGGATAGGATTAGATACACGGCTCAGCAGACAGTATCACACAGGGTAGGATTAGATACACGGCTCAGCAGACAGTATCACACAGGATAGGATTAGATACACAGCGCAGCAGCAGTATCACACAGGATAGGATTAGATACACGGCTCAGCAGACAGTATCACACAGGATAGGATTAGATACACGGCTCAGCAGACAGTATCACACAGGATAGGATTAGATACACGGCTCAGCAGACAGTATCACACAGGATAGGATTAGATACACGGCTCAGCAGACTGTATCACATAGGATAGGATTAGATACACGGCTCAGCAGACAGTATCACACAGGATGGGATTAGATACACAGCTCAGCAGACAGTATCACAGAGGATAGGATTAGATACACAGCTCAGCAGACAGTATCGCACAGGATAGGATTAGATACACAGCTCAGCAGACAGTATCACACATGATAGGATTAGATACACAGTTCAGTTGTCAGTATCACACATGACAGGATTAGATACACAGCCCAGCAGACTGTATCACACAGGATAGGATTAGGTACTCGGCTCAGCAGACTGTATCACACAGGATAGGATTAGATACACAGCTCAGCAGACTGTATCACACAGGATAGGATTAGATACACAGTTCAGTTGTCAGTATCACACATGACAGGATTAGATACACAGCTCAGCAGACTGTATCGCACAGGATAGGATTAGATACACAGCTCAGCAGACAGTATCAGACATGATAGGATTAGATACACAGTTCAGTTGTCAGTATCACACATGACAGGATTAGATACACAGCCCAGCAGACTGTATCACACAGGATAGGATTAGGTACTCGGCTCAGCAGACTGTATCACACAGGATAGGATTAGATACACAGCTCAGCAGAGAGTATCACACAGGATAGGATTAGATACACAGTTCAGTTGTCAGTATCACACATGACAGGATTAGATACACAGCTCAGCAGACTGTATCGCACAGGATAGGATTAGATACACAGCTCAGCAGACAGTATCACACATGATAGGATTAGATACACAGTTCAGTTGTCAGTATCACACATGACAGGATTAGATACACAGCCCAGCAGACTGTATCACACAGGATAGGATTAGGTACTCGGCTCAGCAGACTGTATCACACAGGATAGGATTAGATACACAGCTCAGCAGACTGTATCACACAGGATAGGATTAGATACACAGCTCAGCAGACAGTATCACACAGGATAGGATTAGATACACAGTTCAGTTGTCAGTATCACACATGACAGGATTAGATACACGGCTCAGCAGACAGTATCACACAGGATAGGATTAGATACACTGTTCAGTTGTCAGTATCACACATGTCTGCTCCTACGTGTCCCTTAAAGCATAACAGCCCTATGTGTCCTGTGTCCCATGATCGCACCTACATAACTGACCAGTAATATGTTATTGACTTTAGGGAAATGCCAATTGCTTTTCTTTCCAGTATTACACCTGTGTTTTTAGTCTCTGTTATCAGCCAATATTTGTTATCAGCCATTTTTTATGACCCAATATTTATCAGCCATTTCTTTCTGTACCTTGTTCTGTGTCTCTCTCCTCTTCACACGCATGCGACCTGCTGGACTTTGTGCTGTGACTAACAGTGATATTCTTCACACAAGCAGGTTTTCTAGTTAAGCGATGCGGTGTACCCGTTTTTGTAGCGGTTTCTCGTTAAGAATTACCCAATAAATCTTATGCTACAAATATTTATATTTTAAATCTGAAATAAAAACACACAAAGTCCAAACTTGGATTAAAGGCCGCGGCATGTATTTAAATGGGGTCAAAATAACATAAATATCTATATATATATATGACGTAGACTCAGTCCATCCTGCTGAAGTCTACTCACCAAATATAGTATACCCTGCAGACTCCAGTCTACAATAAACCTTTCTGTCCACCCGCGGGAGGCAAGCAACATCCCACCGGCCGTGCCCATCCTATGGCCCCCAACAGCCGCGGCCATCTCAATCACATTCTGCAAATTCATGTTAGTAATGTCCAAGGCAATATCCGACAAATGTATGTGGTCCCCCTGTGGGGACAAAACCTTCCAACTCTGTATGACGAACCGAGAAACCTCCAGTCGTTGGCAGCCATTTTATAATGATCTAACTGTACTCTAATAAAACCTTGGGGAGGGAGGAAACTCTCCGTGGTATTACGTCAGCTAGCACCATTCTTGTCTCCGGAAACACAGACTTAAAGGGGTTGTCCCGCGCCGAAACGGGTTTTTTTTTTTTTCAACCCCCCCCCCCCCGTTCGGCGCGAGACAACCCCGATGCAGGGACGTACAGAAAGCTTACCGGAGCGCTTACCTTAATCCCCGCGCTCCGGTGACTTCTATACTTACCTGTGAAGATGGCCGCCGGAATCCTCTTCTTCCGTGGACCGCAGCTCTTCTGTGCGGTCCATTGCCGATTCCAGCCTCCTGATTGGCTGGAATCGGCACGTGACGGGGCGGAGCTACACGGAGCCGGCATCCTGCACGAAAGGCTCCATAGAAGAAAGCAGAAGACCCGGACTGCGCAAGCGCGGCTAATTTGGCCATCGGAGGGCGAAAATTAGTCGGCACCATGGAGACGAGGACGCTAGCAACGGAGCAGGTAAGTAAAAAACTTTTTATAACTTCTGTATGGCTCATAATTAATGCACAATGTACATTACAAAGTGCATTAATATGGCCATACAGAAGTGTATAGACCCACTTGCTGCCGCGGGACAACCCCTTTAAGGCCATTTACACGGGACGAATGTCAGCAAAGGATGCCTGACCAATCCTCCCTGTGTCTCCACACTCCTGCACAGGAGCTAGCAGATCAGGCTGGTTCACAGAGCGGTCAGCGGGGGGGCGGGCAGTGCAGGAGATTTCTCTCCTCTCGCTCCCCCGCCCCTCTCCATTCACATAACACAGCGGCCGTTCACTACTGAACGGTCACTGTTTACAACGAGCTTTATGCTGCATAAATGATGGACAATCTGCTCATCACTCATCATTCAGCTTAACCAGCGGCTGTTCAGTACTTAACAGCCACTGCATTAGGTCAATGGAGAGGGGCAAGCGAACCAGCGATAGTAGCTCCTGTGTGGCATGGGAGCACAGACACACAGGGATGAGTGTTGGGCATAGTCGTCCCGTATGAATGGGCCTTTAGTTCTCCACAGCTCCTTTCTAATCTCCCTTATCAGAGCCTCGTGATATCGTTCCCTCTCAAGTGAATGATCAAAGGGCTCAGGATTGGTAACACTGGCTTCTTCTCAAGCAGTAATGACATCAGTGAGGACCAAGACGTACCCCTGATTCCACACCAAAAGATCTCAAAACAAGATGCATCCAAACCCAAGTTCCCCGAGGAGCTTCTTTTTTTGAGAGCCTAAAAAACAAAGCAAAGTTACAAAGCAACAGTTGGCCGAACATACAACGGAAATCGATTTGATTCCCATCTACCTATTCTCTTAATATTCTCCTTGCTAAACCCAGCCTAGCCGCCTCAGTGGCTGCAGCGATTCTGGAAGCGTGTGATGTCACTTGAACACCCCTGTAACCGGTCTTATCTGAGCACTTCTTTAGCACCCCTATAAACTGGAACCGTGACAATGAGGATCCATCCGCGTAGCACAAGGATGCCATCTGCGGAGGACAGATGCTCAAATAACCATGCAGAGCTCTGACCGGGCATAGGTTGGCAGAGGGATTCCGAAATAAGTGAATCCATATCCCTCTGCCAACGTATCTGTCTTCGTACGCCTTAAAAATAATTTCACGTGATTACTATGGCCATATACATCAGTAACGGTGAGACAGATACTTTGGATTGGGACAAAAACTCAGCACATCTCAGAGC
This sequence comes from Eleutherodactylus coqui, assembly GCA_035609135.1. Classification (NCBI taxonomy): domain Eukaryota; kingdom Metazoa; phylum Chordata; class Amphibia; order Anura; family Eleutherodactylidae; genus Eleutherodactylus; species Eleutherodactylus coqui. The sequence goes on from CM069405.1 coordinate 17,209,546, forward strand.
TCCACAGTAAGCCAATCAGAACGTGCAAGCTTGACAAACACCAGCATAGAAGGTCGAAACGTCGCTACTCTGTGTGATGTAGAGGTTTTGGCCTGTATTCCGATGGATACATAAAAGCAATTTGCACCGACAATCTGTTGCCTGACGCTTCTTCATTAATACCTGTATTAGAGATGAGCGAACGTACTCGTCCGAGCTTGATATTCGTGCGAATATTAGGGTGTTCGGGATGCTCGTTACTCGTGACGAGTACCACGCGGTGTTCGGGTTACTTTCACTTTCTTCCCTGAGAAATTTGCGCGCTTTTCTGGCCAATTGAAAGACAGGGAAGGCATTACAACTTCCCCCTGCGACGTTCAAGCCCTATACCACCCCCCTGCAGTGAGTGGCTGGGAAGATCAGATGTCACCCGAGTATAAAAGTCGGCCCCTCCCGCGGCTCGCCACACATGCCTTGTGACTTAGATGAGGGACAGTGCTGTTTGTACCGGAGCTGCTGTAGGGAGAGCGTTAGGAGTTAGTCTAGGCTTCAAGAACCCCAAAGGTCCTTCTTAGGGCCACATCTACCTGTGTGCAGGCTGCTGCTAGCAGTGGTTTTTTTTTTTCTTCTCAAAATCGGCAGTGCAGAGCATTGCACCCGGCATTAGGGACAGAAGTGGTGTATAGGCAGGGAGAGTGTTAGGAGTGAGTGTAGCCTTCAAGAACCTCAACGGTCCTTTCTAGGGCCAAATTTAACCGTGTGCAGTACTGTCCAGGCTGCTGTTAGCAGTGTTGCATTTTTTTTTTTTTCTAAAAATCGTCTGTGCAGAGCATTGCACCCTCCATTGATACTACAGGGACAGAATTGTGTAGGCAGGGCCACAACACAGTTATTGTTCATTGAATATACGCAGTGGGGCCTTTCCTTTGCAAAAAAGGGAAAAAATTATATTTGGCCTGCCTGTGTCAGTCCTAAGGTCTCCGTGTACGTGTGTGCTGCGTGGAGAACGTACAAAAATCAGACGCAACCAGCTACGGTTTACTGCAGGCTTGCGCCATTTTCTTTCCTGACTGGCAAATACCTGCTCTGCCAGAGTTAATAACTCTGCTACACTAAAGTTGTGTGACACTTTTTCAGGGCCACACCACAGTTATTAAACGTATTGTTCATTGAATATACGCAGTGGGGCCTTTCCTTTGCAAAAAAGGGAAAAAATTATATTTGACCTGCAGGCTTGCGCCAATTTATTTCCTGCCTGTGAAATCAAATCACTGGTAATACAGCATGCTGAGGGGTAGGGGTAAGCCTAGAGGACGTGGACGCGGCCGAGGACGCGGTGGGCCAAGTGAGGGTGTGGGCACAGGCCGAGCTCCTGATCCAGGTGTGTCGCAGCCGACTGCTGCGCGATTAGGAGAGAGGCACGTTTCTGGCGTCCCCACATTCATCGCCCAATTAATGGGTCCACGCGGGAGACCTTTATTAGAAAATGAGCAGTGTGAGCAGGTCCTGTCCTGGATGTCAGAAAGTGCTTCGAGCAACCTATCGTCCAGCCACAGTTCTGCGCCGTCCACTGCTGCAAATCCGAATCCTCTGTCTGCTGCTCCTCCTTCCTCCCAGCCTCCTCACTCCACTACAATGACACATGCTCAGGAGCGGGAAGACTCCCAGGAACTGTTCTCGGGCCCCTGCTCAGATTGGGCAGCAGTAGTTCCTCTCCCACCAGAGGAGTTTATCGTCACTGATGCCCAACCATTCGAAAGTTCCCGGGGTCCGGGGGAAGAGGCTGGGGACTTCCGCCAACTGTCTCAACAACTTTCTGTGGGTGAGGAGGATGATGACGATCAGACACAGTTGTCTTGCAGTGAGGTAGTAGTAAGGGCAGTAAGTCCGAGGGAGGAGCGCACAGAGGATTCGGAGGAAGAGCAGCAGGACGATGAGGTGACTGACCCCACCTGGTGTGCAACGCCTACACAGGACAGGTCTTCAGAGGGGGAGGCACGGGCAGCAGCAGGGCAGGTTGCAAGAGGCAGTGCGGTGGCCAGGGGTAGAGGCAGGGCCAGACCGAATAATCCACCAACTGTTTCCCAAAGCGCACCCTCGCGCCATGCCACCTTGCAGAGGCCGAGGTGCTCAAAGGTCTGGCAGTTTTTCACAGAGACGCCTGACGACCGACGAACAGTGGTGTGCAACCTTTGTCGCGCCAAGATCAGCCGGGGAGCCACCACCAACAGCCTCACCACCACCAGCATGCGCAGACATATGATGGCCAAGCACCCCACAAGGTGGGACGAAGGCCGTTCACCGCCTCCGGTTTGCACCGCTGCCTCTCCCCCTGTGCCCCAACCTGCCACTGAGATACAACCCCCCTCTGAGGACACAGGCACTACCGTCTCCTGGCCTGCACCCACACCCTCACCTCCGCTGTCCTCGGCCCCATCCACCAATGTCTCACACCGCACAGTCCAGCCGTCGCTAGCGCAAGTGTTGGAGCGCAAGCGCAAGTACGCCGCCACGCACACGCACGCTCAATCGTTAACCGTCCACATAGCCAAATTTATCAGCCTTGAGATGCTGCCGTATAGGGTTGTGGAAACGGAGGCTTTCAAAGCTATGATGGCGGCGGCGGCCCCGCGCTACTCTGTTCCCAGTCGCCACTACTTTTCCCGATGTGCCGTCCCAGCCCTGCACGACCACGTCTCCCGCAACATTGTACGCGCCCTCACCAATGCGGTTAGTGGCAAGGTCCACTTAACTACGGACACGTGGACAAGCACAGGCGGGCAGGGCCACTACATCTCCCTGACGGCACATTGGGTGAATTTAGTGGAGGCTGGGACAGAGTCAGAGCCTGGGACCGCTCACGTCCTACCCACCCCCAGAATTGCGGGCCACAGCTCGGTGGTGGTATGTTCGGCGGTGTATGCTTCCTCCACTAAAGCACCCTCCTCCTCCTCCTCAACCTCTGTCTCGCAATCTAGATGTGTCAGCAGCAGCAGGACGTCGCCAGCAGTCGGTGTCGCGCAGCGTGGCAGCACAGCGGTGGGCAAGCGTCAGCAGGCCGTGCTGAAACTACTCAGCTTAGGAGATAGGAGGCACACGGCCCACGAACTGCTGCAGGGTCTGACAGAGCAGACCGACCGCTGGCTTGCGCCGCTGAGCCTCCAACCGGGCATGGTTGTGTGTGACAACGGCCGTAACCTGGTGGCGGCTCTGCAGCTCGGCAGCCTCACGCACGTGCCATGCCTGGCCCACATCTTTAATTTGGTGGTTCAGCGCTTTCTGAAAAGCTACTCAAGCTTGTCAGACCTGCTCGTAAAGGTGCGCCGGCTCTGCGCACATTTCCGCAAGTCCCACACGGACGCTGCCACCCTGCGCACCCTGCAACATCGCTTTAATCTGCCAGTGCACCGACTGCTGTGCGACGTGCCCACACGGTGGAACTTTACGCTCCACATGTTGGCCAGGCTCTATGAGCAGCGTAGAGCTATCGTGGAATACCAACTCCAACATGGGCGGCGCAGTGGGAGTCAGCCTCCTCAATTCTTTTCAGAAGAGTGGGCATGGTTGGCAGACATCTGCCAGGTCCTTGGAAACTTTGAGCAGTCTACCCAGGTGGGGAGCGGCGATGCTGCAATCATTAGCGTCACCATTCCTCTGCTATGCATCTTGAGAAGTTCCCTTGGCCCACTGCTGAGGGTACCCATGCTGCTTGCCTGTCATCCTTTCAGCGTGGATGGCCTGAGGAGGAGGAGGAGGAGGAGGATCCTGAAAGTGATCTTCCTAGTGAGGACAGCCATGTGTTGCGTACAGGTACCCTGGCACACATGGCTGACTTCATGTTAGGATGCCTTTCTCGTGACCCTCGCGTTACACGCATTCTGGCCACTACGGATTACTGGGTGTACACACTGCTCGACCCACGGTATAAGGAGAAATTTTCCACTCTCATACCCGAAGAGGAAAGGGGTTCGAGAGTGATGCTATACCACAGGACCCTGGCGGACAAACTGATGGTAAAATTCCCATCCGACAGCACTAGTGGCCGAAGGCACAGTTCCGAGGGCCAGGTAGCAGGGGAGGCGCGGAGATCAGGCAGCATGTACAGCACAGGCAGGGGAACACTGTCCAAGGCCTTTGACAGCTTTCTGGCTCCCCAGTCAAGGCTGAGTCGGCGGGAGCACTGTAAAAGGATGGTGAGGGAGTACGTAGCGGATCGCACGACCGTCCTCCGTGACGCCTCTGCCACCTACAACTACTGGGTGTCGAAGCTGGACACGTGGCCTGAACAAGCGCTGTATGCCCTGGAGGTGCTTGCTTGTCCTGCGGCTAGCGTCTTGTCGGAGAGGGTGTTTAGTGCGGCTGGGGGAATCATCACAGATAAGCGTAGCCGCTTGTCAAACGACAGTGCCGACAGGCTTACACTCATCAAGATGAACAAAGCCTGGATTTCCCCAGACTTCTCTTCTCCACCAGCGGACAGCAGCGATACCTAAGCAATACGTAGGCTGCACCCGCGGATGGAAGCTACGTTCTCTCTCACCATCCAAAACGGGGACATTTCTGCTTCATCAATCTGTGTCTAATATTCCTCCTCCTCCTCCTCCTGCTCCTCCTCCTGAAACCTCACGTAATCACGCTGAACGGGCAATTTTTCTTAGGGCCACAAGGCTCACTCATCTAATTTTTCTAAACAATTTTTATATGTTTCAATGCTCTTAAAAGCGTTGAAACTTTAACTTGAACCAATTTTTCGTTAAACTGGGCTGCCTCCAGGCCTAGTTACCACTTAAGCCACATTAACCAAAGCGATTAATGGGTTTCACCTGCCATCTTGGTTGGGCATGGCCAATTTTTACTGAGGTACATTAGTACTGTTGGTACACCAATTTTTGGGGGCCCTCACCTACAGTGTAATCATAGCAATTTGTATGTTCTTCGCCTGCACTCATGGTACAGAAGTGTGTGTGGGGTTGGCCTACACTTTAGCTACATAAATGTAACTTGGGCCTTGGCTATACTGCAGCTACTGAAATGGAACTAAGACTGCGCTCCCACTATACTGCTGCTTCGGAATTGTTACTGGGGCCTGTCTTGAGTGCTACTATTGCTGACATGGAACGAATACTGCGCTCCCGCTATACTGCTGCTTCGGAATTGTTACTGGGGCCTGTCTTGAGTGCTACTATTGCTGACATGGAACGAAGACTGCGCTCCCGCTATACTGCTGCTTCGGAATTGTTACTGGGGCCTGTCTTGAGTGCTACTATTGCTGACATGGAACGAAGACTGCGCTCCCGCTATACTGCTGCTTCGGAATTGTTACTGGGGCCTGTCTTGAGTGCTACTATTGCTGACATGGAACGAAGACTGCGCTCCTCCTATAATGCTGCTAGTGATATGTTAGTGGGGCCTGTCCTAATGCTACGGCTGAAATGTTACGAATTATGGGCTCTGCCTATACCGCTGCTAATGGTATGTCTCTGGGGTGTGGAAACAGAGGCTTCCCAAAGACATGATGGCGGCGAGGCCATTTCCCACCAACGCGGTTACTGTTAAGGTGCATATAACCACGGACACGTGGAGAGGACACGTAGTGCCTCAAAAACATCCCCCTCCTCCTCCAACAGGGAAAACATTCTTGGCAAATGCCTTTGCATTGGTTCGTCTGGTCGCAGTACAAGAATTTCACCTTTACCGACACTACAAGAGAGCCCCCCCACCATCCCCCCGCCACGGCCCACTTAATCCTGGCCACATTCCGAAAACCAACAAAATAAAACCGCGCTACTAGGTCCGCGTCACCACCACATTCCCACCAACGCGGTTACTGTTAAGGTGCATATAACCACGGACACGTGGAGAGGACACGTAGTGCCTCAAAAACATCCCCCTCCTCCTCCAACAGGGAAAACATTCTTGGCAAATGCCTTTGCATTGGTCCGTCTGGTGGCTGTCCAAGAATTTCACCTTTACCGACACAACAAGAGAGCGCCCCCACCATCCCCCCGCCACGGCCCACTTAATCCTGGCCACATTCCGAAAACCAACAAAATAAAACCGCGCTACTAGGTCCGCGTCACCACCACATTCCCACCAACGCGGTTACTGTTAAGGTACATATTACCAGTCTGACTGGGGCATGCAGACACCTTGACAGAATGAATAGTGTGTGGCACATAGGTTCCCCATTGCTATGCCCACGTGTGCAGCTCCTGATGGCGGTGGCACAGGATTCTATTTCTCATTGCTTCTGTACAGCATTGTGGGCTATCGCCCCACCACTTTTAAAGAGGGTCGTTGCCTAGCCGTGCCAACCCCTCTGCAGTGTGTGCCTGCGGTTCCTCCTCATGGCAGACGCACTTATAAATAGACATGAGGGTGGTGTGGCATGAGTGCAGCTGAAGGCTGCGCAGGGACAGTTTGTTGTGCGCTGTGGACACTGCGTCGTGCGGGGGTGGTTGGGCAGCATGTAACCCAGGAGAAGTGGCAGCGGAGTGTCATGCAGGCAGTGATTGTGCTTTGTTGTAGGTAGTGTGGTGCTTAGCAAAGGTATGCCATGCTAATGAGGGCTTTTCAGAAGTAAAAGTTGTTGGGAGGGGGGGGGGGGGCCCACTCTTGCCGGTATTGTGGCTTAATAGTGGGACCTGTGAACTTGAGATGCAGCCCAACATGTAGCCCCTCACCTGCCCTATCCGTTTCTGTGTCGGTCCCATCACTTTCTTGAATTGCCCCGATTTTCACAAATGAAAACCTTAGCGAGCATCGGCGAAATACAAAAATGCTCGGGTCGCCCATTGACTTCAATGGGGTTCGTTACTCGAAACGAACCCCCGAGCATCGCGATAATTTCGTCCCGAATAACGAGCAGCCGAGCATTTTGGTGCTCGCTCATCTCTAACCTGTATCTATTAGATTAGGCTGACTGGCAGAGATTCGTCTGCGGCTCCTGCTCCCGGAGATCCGCCGTGGGATACTGCAACGCCAGTGAACAGGGGGCCTTAATGCACAGGGTGGAATCCCGCAAGATTTGACCATCAAATTCAGAAAGAAAGCTCAGCCAGATACCTAGATCTCCTCTCCCACCCTAAGATATCCTAACATGTGATGAAGGTGACAAAAGCCCTTACATCGCCACAGACAGGGGCGTAACTATAGAGGATGCAGGGCATGCAGTTGCACCCGGGCCCAGGAGCCTTGGGAGCCCATAAGGTCTCTCTTCTCCATATAGGGAGCCCAGTACTATGAAGAAAGCATTATAGTTGGGGGCCCCGTTCCAGGTTTTGCATTGGGGCCCAGGAGCTTCAAGTTCGAATATTCAGCGCAGAATTCATAATGGCTAACGTGCGGATTTTGAGGCAGAATTGAAAATAGCAGAATCCTGCAGGTAATTCCGCCTGAACATCTGCTGTTCACCGTGTGGACTTTGATGCATTCTACCAGGCTGTTCCGGAATGTTCCGCCCCGTATGGAAGGTCCCTTACAGCTGCAGTCCTGTGTGATCATGTGGGTGAATCCCAGGGATGTGCGGTCATTAATCCTCTGATGTGTAAGGCTGATTTCACACCGCCGAGAAAATTGCACGAGATTTGTGTGTTTTGCGAGTTGCACAAATTTCCCACTAATCTGGACCTCATTCTTTTTAATGGGGTCATACACGTGAGCGTTTTTTTTTTTTTTCCCCCCACATCACACCGCATCAGGAAACACAACCCGGCATGTCCCCTCTTTCGGCGTGCCTTTGCATCGCATCGCCCACTGTTTTCCACAGGGCTGGCGGCAGCATCGTGCCACATGCTAGACGCACACAATACGATACAAGGTCTCCTATTGAAAACAATGGCACAAACGTCACAATCCTCCGTCGCGGCCGATGATCACTACTTCCCCGGAGCGATGCGAGGCGGTTTTGATATAAAAATGTTGGTGAGCGCGATATCAGACCGTGACTCACAGCCCCGTATCGCACCCGCTTGTGTGCAGTTAGCCTGAGGGCTCCATTATTACCTGTGGGCGGCTAAAATAATTCTCTCTAAATTACTTATGTGTGACCGGAGTGATGTCACGGGGTGCTGCAGCCCCCCTGCCGGAGGGGAGACCACCAGAGGTCTGTTACTTGTATATCAGTGTTAGGGCTCCCACACACTTGTGTTTTTTTTTTAATGCTGCGAAATCACTGAGTTTTTTCACGCGATTGTCAATGGGACTTTCTAAAACAATGCGTTCTTAACATTAGAAAGTCTCATTGATAATCGCATGAAAAAAACCTGCAAGAAAAACGCAGGAGCCCTTATATAGACATTGTATACGCTGTCACTAGCGGACTGTCCTCACTTCACGTTATTTACTTTGGCACGGCAGAGTCTGCTAGCTTCCAGCATACAGCTCGGGGCCGGATCGGGCCTTGCAGGGGCCCATGAGAGAAGGCCCTGCATGACAGGGTTGTTAGGGAATGGAACGGGTAGGATAGGGTTAATAAATAGTAAAGTAAGCTTGGGAAAAGGGGGGAGGACATAGGAGAGTGGGTTGTTTATATTCAATTTGGTTGGCTAGGGGTTAAGTAAGGGGAGGGGTTAAAGAACGCATAAAAAGGGTAGTTTGGGCGGGAGCGCCATTTTCAAACTGGTATTAGCTGAGTCCCACCCTCCCTCCCTTGATATGGTTTGTAGATAGAATTAATTACATTATTTAACATTTTCAGGTGCAACGACGAAGTGGCAAAAGGATATGTATAACATGTCGTGGCAGCCGTTGGCGGACGGGGGGAGGGGTCCTTGGAGGCTGAGTTGGTATGTTGGGTGAAAGGAAGTATTGGTGGGGACGGCCTCACCGGTATTATCACCCTGGTGTTATGGTGTTGGGGCTGGTGTGTGGGAGAAGGCCAGGGAAGGGATCCCGGGTGGCCTTAAGATATTTTGTTTTTCTAGCATCCCGGTGGAGGGGGGCTAGTGGTGTCTCCGAGGCGGGTGACGGCTGGAGGCAAGGTACGGTTTTATTTATTTAACACCAGACCCCTTTGGTATTTTGGTATTTTTGGTTTGCCTCCAGGGCCTCCCCTCGTATTAAAAGGTTAAGAAATAATTGTATGTTTTTTGTTTAATAAACTTGGCTGCTGTGGCCAAAAATTTCCAAAGAATTTGGTCTCAGTGGTTTATTTTAGTTAAGTAAGGAAGGGAGTGGGTAACAATGGGGGAGTGAGTCTAACATACCTGGGTCAAGTGTTATATAACAGTATTATACTCATGGCGGCTTTATTGGCAGACTTTAAACTTCCTCCAGGAAAGACATATTATGGGGTTCCAGCGGTCACAGCAGCGTTAGTCGGTGTGGACGCGGCGCAGCGCTCAGGTTAAACAGTAATTCCCAATGTCCATGTGTGGATTTTATTTATAAAATCCGCACGTGGCCCCCGCACTAGAGAGCCGTGCGTCTTGCTCCCCATAGGGATGCATTAGCATTAGTGATGAGCGAGCATACTCGCTAAGGATAATTGCTCGAGCGAGCATTACCCTTAGCGAGTACCTGCCCGCTCAAGAGACAAGGTTTAGGTGTCAGTGGCGCGCAGGGAGCTGCGGAGGAGAGCGGAGAGAAACCGAGGGGAGATCTCTCTCTCCCTCTCTTCCCCCCCGCGCCAGCACCCGAACCTTGTCTCTCGAGCGGGCAGGTACTCGCTAAGGGCAATGCTCGCTCGAGCAATTGCCCTTAGCAAGTATGCTCGCTCATCTCTAATTAGCATGCATAGGGCAGCTAAAAGCATGCGGATGGCATTTCTTCCGGGCATGCGGGTCGCACTCACGGGAACAAATCGCAGCATGCTTCACTTTCCTGGGGATCTGCCACACAGACACCTCCCACGGCTTCCATTAAAACCAATGGAAACCGTCCATATCCGCGGCACGCCCACAGCTGTTTTTGTGCTCTGCTGTGCCGCGGATACGCGAGAGAGCAGGAGAATTTAGAAAATAAAAAGTGTGCACGGTGCCGGCATGCTGGGGACATCCACTGGCAGGAGAAAGAAGATCCGGCCTGCACAGAGTCCGGAGAGGTAAGAAAAATGTACTTTCCCTCTCCATGGCCGCGGGCATGCACGGATTTCTTTGCGGGATTGAGCAGTGGTATCCATGCGTGCAAGTAGGCATGAGGCCTTACAAACAACAAATAAAGGAACTAAGAAGTAATCATGTGACCAAGCAGATAAAGGGAGACGGAACAGGTAATTAACCCTTCGTAGTGCAAAATCAGGTCAGATCTCTTGTTTAAACCAAAGGGGGCGCCGGTTTTTAAACTGAAAACCCAGTATGTTTCTCTATGAAGTGATGTTTGATGGCTGACCATCCAATGCCAGCAGCCGCAGATGGAGAATTACCAGCATGTCTGGTGGAAGAATGTGCAGAAACTGTAGAAACCTCCCTGATGCCCTGTTTGGTGTAGCAGACATATGGCGTCTGATACGTGTTTTTACACTGCAGGTCGTGCGGCCGACATACGGCGCTGACGAGACACAAGTGGTCGGATATATGACAGATGGGGGGGGGGGGCTGTACTAGTAATATATAATAGCCAATGAATTCCCGCTGACACAAGATAAATGTTCCTGAGAACGCCCACATCTACGCCCCGCGGTGCAAGCGCTAAAATTATGATGTGTCAGTAAGGGCTCCTTCACACTGGTGAGGGTGATCATAGAATCATACAATGGTAGAGTTGGAAGGGACCTCCAGGGTCATCGGGTCCAACCCTCTGCTCAGTTCAGGATTTACTAAATCATCCCAGACAGATATTTGTCCAGCCTTTGTTTGAACTCCCCACCTCCCGTGGTAACCTGTTCCACTCATTGATCCCCCTCACTGTCTAATATCTAATCTATGCCTCCTCCCTTTCAGTTTCATCCCATTGCTTCTAGTCTTTCCTTGTACAGATGAGAATTGGGCTGATCTCTCTGCACTGTGACAGCCCTTCAGATATTTATAGACAGCTATTAAGTCTCCTCTTAGCCTTCTCTTCTGCTAAACATTCCCAGATCCTTTAACCGTTCCTCATAGGACATGATTTGCTGACTGCTCACCATCTTGGTAACTCTTCTCTGAACTCGCTCCAGTTTGTCTATGTCTTGTATAAAGTTAGGTGCCAAGAACTGGATCCAGTATTCCAGATGAGGTCTGACTAAGGAAGAATAGAGGGGGATAATGACCTCACGTGATCTAGACTCTATGCTTCTCTTAATACATCCCAGAATTGTGTTTGCCTTTTTGGCTGCTGCACCACATTGTTGACTCATGTTCAGTCTATGATCTATTAGTATACCCAAGTCTTTTTCACATGTGCTGCTGCTTAACCCAATTCCTTCCATTCTGTATGTGCTGTGTCCATTTTTCTTGCCCAGATGTAGGACTTTGCATTTCTACTTGTTAAATACCATTCTGTTAGTCGCTGCCCACTTTGCAAGCTTTATTTTTGAATCCTCTCTCTCTTCTCTAGTGTTAGCTATCCTTCCTAGCTTTGTGTCGTCAGCAAATTTGATCAGTTTCCCATCAATTCCCTCCTCCAGATCATTTATAAAAATGTTGAACAACACTGGGCCCAGGACAGAGCCTTGTGGTTCCCTACTTGATACGTCTTCCACTTGGATGTGCTGCCATTTATGACCACTCTTTGAGTACAATCACTCAGCTAGTTGTGAATCCACCTAACAGTTGCCTTGTCAATTCCATATTTGGTCATTTTTTCAATAAGTATGGTATGAGATACTTTGTCAACTGCTTTACTAAGGTCAAGATATACTATATCCACCGCATTTCCCTGATCAACCCAGTCAGTGATACTGTAATAGAAGGAAATTAGATCCGTCTGGCATGACTTGTTTGTTACAAACCCATGCTGGCTCTGGTTATTTACTCCATTCTCATCCAAGTACTTGCATACATGTTGTTTAATAATTTGTTCATTGATCTTTCCTGGTATAGAAGTCAGGCTCACAGGCCTATAGTTTCCTGGATCCACCTTCTTCCCTTTTTTGAAGATAGGGACAATATTTGCCCTTTTCCAATCTTCTGGGACTTCTCCTGTTCTCCAGGAATTTTCAAATATTATGGTGAGTGGTTCAGCAATTACCTCTGCTGCTTCCTTTAGTATCCTAGGATGTAATTCATCTGGACCTTGAGACTTGGATTCATTTAAGTTAGCTAAGTGTTCCCTCACCATCTCTCTGCTTACAGATAGTTTGCATTCTTTTATTCCCCCTATAACACAGGAAAGATCAGTCGATGTTCCATCTACTTTCTGAGAGAAAACAGATACAAAAAGGGTGATTATACCTACCCGATAATCGGGTTTCCAGAAGTCTCCACGACAGCACCACCTGAGATCGCCTCTTCCCGATAGGACAGGAACATACCGAGAGGTTAAAGTCTCCCCCCCTTCCCCACCTTCCTCAGTGTATTATAACGAACTGCCAGGGTAGGAGCTAACTTATTTTTTTTTACCTATCTGGTATTTTTTTTTTTAAACGTATATACCTATTAACTTTTTTTTTTTAGGGAGGGAATATACGGGTGCTGTCGTGGAGACTCCTGGAAACCCGATTATCGGGTAGGTATAATCACCCTTTTCCCGAGTCGTCTCCACGACAGCACCACCTGAGACGTACCAACTAAAGTTATTCTAGGGTGGGATTGCTGCCGAGAGGACCTTACGACCAAAGGTCATGTCCTCGTCTAGCTGCACTTTTACCCTATAGTGTCTGACAAACGTGTGTGGTTTTTTCCACACTGCTGCCTTGCATATCTGTTCCAGGGACGCCGATCTATGCTCAGCTCATGAGGTCGCTACTGCCCTCGTGGAGTGGGCTTTAAGAGCCGAGGGGGCCTCCTTCCCCAGGGTCGTATATGATTCGTTAATGGCCAGGCGGATCCACCTGGCTATAGAGCTTTTAGCTGCTTTTTTCCCTTTGTTAGGGCCTGAGAACTGACCGAACAGGTTGTCGTCCTACCTTCAGGGACCAGTGGCGTCGATTTACTTCAGGACCGCTCTCCTGACATCTAAGCAATTTAGGTCTCTCTCTCTCTCGTTTTTTGGGTTATTAAAGAACGAGGGGATTACTACATTCTGGGCCCAATGGAATGGAGACACTACTTTAGGCAAAAAGGTCGGGTCTGTTTTGAAGACTAGCTTGCTGTCAGTTATCTTGAGGAGCAGGTGGCGGATGGATAGGGCTTGTAGCTCGCTGACCCGTCTCGCTGAGGAAATGGCCACTAGGAAAATTGTCTTAATTGTGAGCATTCTTATTGAGAGCCCCTCAATTGGTTCGAAGGGTTCCGCAGACATAGCCCCCAAGACCCAATTTAGTTTCCAGTCGGGACATATATTTGTAGGTCTAGGTCGCAACCTATCTGCCGCTGTCAGGAATCTACTGATCCACTTGTCTCCCGCTAGCTTAGTGTCGAATAGGGCGCTAAGGGCTGCCGTCTGGACTCTTAGGGTGCTCGGGGAGAGGCCCATATCCAGGCCCTCCTGCAAGAAATCCAGGATTAATGGGATGTCAGCGCCGCTGCTCGAGGAGTCCTTCCCCTGTCTCCAAGAGATAAACCTCTTCCAGATCTTTTGATAGATGCGGTTGGTTGTCTCTTTCCTACTTGCCATTAGAGTCCTGACTACCTTGTCCGAGAACCCCCTGCCCCTCAGTGTGGATTCTTCAGGCTGTTAAGTGGAGTCTGCTTATATCGGGGTAGTTCAGAGGCCCCTGTGACTGGGTCCTGGATGCTCAGGTTCCTTAGAAGGCTGAACCAGCTCCTCCTTGGCCAAAATGGAGCCACTAGGATCAGAGTGCATGTCTGCGACCTGAAGTGCTGCAACACTCTTGGGATTAACGGAATTGGGGGAAAGGCGTACACCAGTTCTCCTCCCCAATCCTGGCTTAGGGCGTCCACCGCTGTTGGCTGGTCCTCTGGTCTGAGGGAGAAGAAGTTCTCTACCTTGGTGTTTTGTCTTGATGCGAACAGGTCCAGCTGTGGGAGACCCCACCTGTCCGTCATGATTCGGAATGCCTTCTGAGATAGAAACCATTCCCCTGGGTCTATACGCCTCCGGCTAAGGAAGTCTGCCCTCTGATTCAGGGATCCCTTCAAGTGCACTGCTGATATTGAGAGGATGCGGCCCTCCGCCCAGTGAAAGATTCTTTGTGCGATGCTTTGTAGGGCTGGTGACCTCGTGCCCCCCTGATGTCGAATATGGGCGACTGCCTTGGTATTGTCTGATAGCACCTTTATGTGCTGTTTTTTTACTGAGTCCCCCAGATGCTGGAGGACCTTCTAAATCGCCTGTAGCTCTCTGTAGTTTGAGGACTGGTACTTCATCCCTAGTGGCCATGGACCCTGTAGGAGCTTGTCTCCGACGTGCGCCCCCACCCCCAGGAGCTTGCGTCTGTTGTGACTTGCATGGCCGTATTCAGTATCCAGTGAACCCCCCTTCGCAGATTTCCTGGGGATGTCCACCAGCGCAGGGATATTTTTACTGAGTTTCTTATCTGCATTCTCCTTCCTAGTGAGGATTGCTTGCCGTCCCAGGCTGAGAGAACCGCCGATTGCAGAGGTCTGGTATGCGCCTGAGCCCATGCTACCCCCGGGATGCATGATGTCAGGCTTCCCAGGAGAGACATAGCTTCCCGGATTGAGCATGACCACCTCCGAAGAAAGGATTCTACTAGCTGTTGGATCTTCTGCACTTTTGCTTCGGGGAGACAGGAGCATTGAGCTTCTGAATCGAGCGTTATGCCCAAAAACGCCCTCTCCCTGCTGAGGTCTAGGCTGGACTTCTCCCAATTCACTATCCATCCTAAGAATTGAGGCAGGTTGAGCACCGTTGCCAGGTTTTCTACTAGAAGCTGTCTGGACTCGGCTATAATTAGGATGTCGTCTAGATAGGGAACTATCAGAATCGATCTTTGCCTCAAGTAGGCTGCTACCTCCGCCATGATTTTTGTGAAAATGCGAGGTGCCGAGGAGATTCCGAAGGGCAGGCATCTGAACTGTAGATGTATTGTCCTTTTGCCCATCTCTAGCGCGAACCTTAGGTACTTTTGCGAGTCCCTGTGGATTGGCACATGAAAGTAGGCATCCCTCTGATCGATAGATGCCATATAGGCTCCCCTGGGTATTATCCTTACTGTTGTAGAGATCGACTCCGTTCTGAACTTCCGGTACTTGACAAAGGCGTTCAGGGGTTTTAGATTTATTATTATGCATGATCCTCCGCCCGGCTTCTTTATTAGGAAGAGTCTGGAGTAATGCCCCCAGGTCTCTTCTCTCTGAGGCACGAAGGACACCTCGTTTAGACGTAGTAGGTCCTGAACCACTTACTAGAGCGGGTGCAGTTGTTGCGCTGGACCTCTGGTAGTGACATATCTTCTCCTAGGGAGGGATACCAGTTCGATTTGGTACCCCTGCTGTAGGATCTCCGGGATCCATGGGCCCCTGCAAATCGAGGCCCATCGATCCGCGAAGGTCCGCAGCCTCGCCCCCACTGGGATGGCGTCAGGGCTTCTGTTTTGCTGGATCCCCCTGATGAGGGTTGAAGAGGAAATTCCTCCCTCTACCCCCCTTGGGGTAACTCCAGCGGCCTGTCTTGCCCTTCTGCTGTTTCTCCTCCGGGAATCCTTTACTTTTGTGGGATGCCTTCTCGAGGATCTTGTCCAGATCCGGACCAAAGAGGAACTGGCCGTGAAATGGGAGCAAACATAATTTGTTTTTCAAAGCTAAGTTGCCTGACCATGACTTTAGCCACTGGACCCTTCTAGCGGAATTGGTTAAGGCCGTTGCTCTTGCCGAGAGCTTCACCGACTCCGCCGCTGCGTCCGCCAGAAAATTTCTGGCCATTTTTAGTATAGGGAGGGAATCTATGATTTGTTCCCTCAGCGTTTTATTTGAAATATGGAGCTCTAGCTGCTCCAGCCATACCTCCAGGGTTCTAGCGACACACGAGGCTGCGACCCCTGGTCTGAGTGTACTGGTGGCTGCCTCCCAGGATCTTCTCAGTAGGCCCTCCGCCTTCCGATCCATTGGATCCCTCAGCTGTGTGGCGTCTTCGAAAGGCAAGGTTGTCCTCTTAGCAACCTTAGTCACTGGGACATCCACTCTGGGTATTTCCTCCCAACTTGTGCATACCTCCTTCTCAAACGGGTAGCGTCTCTTAACCCCTCTAGAGGAGAAGGATTCCGCGTCGGGTTTTTTCCACTCCTTTTGTATCATCTTTGAGATGTTACTGTGGACCGGGAAGGTATGCTTCCGTCTCTCCCCTAATCCCCTGAAGACTTCGTCTTGTATGGTGCGAGGCTCTTTGGGTTCTTCCATCTTAAGTGTGGCTCTAACCGATTTGATGAGCTCCGCTAGGTCTTCTCTATGGAAGACGTACTTCTTGTAGTCCTCTTCTTCTGAGGACTCCTCGAGCACTGGTTCTTCTGGTTCTGACCCTGAACTCTCTTCAGAGTCTGAGTGCTCCTCTGGGCTATACGCCCTTTTTTGGCGTTTTGCCCTGGATGCCCCCGTTGGTGGTGTTTTTGGAGTTGTCAGGGCTGACCATACCTTCTCTCAGACTAGCTTCCTGACGTCCTCGAGGAATCCCCCCGATTCCTCCCTGACTAGCCTGGCTATGCATGTTTTGCATAACGACTTCACATACGTAGCCAGCAGTCTTGCGCCGCATTCTGCGCATTTTTTTTGCTTTTGTTCTGGGAGGGGCATCCCTTTTATCCCCCTGGCGGATAAACAAACTTTTTGCAGATAAGGATGCAACATTCACAATAACATATAAGAATCTGCATGACCTTGTTTGCCCCACTGGTTACTTACAGTTCCCGCGGCGGCTGAACATTCCGCAACCTCTGGTACTGGAGCACTCATGTTTTACTGCTGGTGCTGCAGACACTCTTGGGGCAGTAAGCCAAACACTCACCGAATGGCTTTTACTTGATCTGCGCCATCTTCTCTCAGGTTCCTATTTTATTTTTTAAATTTGGCGCCTTTAAGACTAAGCCCCGCCCCCTCCACGCGCTGGCTGGGCCGGCCGCGATGAAGTCATCGCGCTAGTCACGTGGCGCGACACCCCGCCTCCTCCAACACAAGTTAAGGGGATCCCGGAAGCGCCACGCTCGGTCCTAAGCAGGTGCAGGAGGAGAGCTGGAGCCCCGCTTTGAACCCCCCATGGGCCGCGGGAGGAACTTGGCCCGGGGGAACCACCCCATGTGGTGTCCCGGGAGCCGCTCTGCAGGAAGGGAGGGCAGGCTGACCCATTGCCCTCCGATCCGCCGGTAAGACTCTTCAGGCTGGCGTCTCCACTAGCCCCTCTCGGTGATCCTGCCTCCTGGCAGGACAGGAAAACACTGAGGAAGGTGGGGAAGGGGGGAGACTTTAACCTCTCGGTGTGTTCCTGTCCTATCAGGAGGAGGCGATCTCAGGTGGTGCTGTCGTGGAGACGACTCGGGAAATAGGAATTTAAAAGTTCGGCCTTCT
Source organism: Eleutherodactylus coqui (assembly GCA_035609135.1). Classification (NCBI taxonomy): domain Eukaryota; kingdom Metazoa; phylum Chordata; class Amphibia; order Anura; family Eleutherodactylidae; genus Eleutherodactylus; species Eleutherodactylus coqui. The sequence continues at coordinate 17,227,023 of CM069405.1, forward strand.
CAACATCATTCTAAACCAATTCACCATTTTCATCTTGTAAGCATCCAATAGCATCTTTGACTTTTCTTTTGCTTTTGACATTTCCTAAAAATCCTTTTTTATTGCTTTTGGCCTCTGTTGCCAGCATCAATCCATTATCAGCTTTAGCTTTTCTGATACTTTTCCTACAGTTTCTGCAGACCCATTATATTCTTCTTTAGATATTTTCCCCCTCCTTCCATTTGATAAACATATCTTTCTTCCTTTTTAACATGTGTGCAAGTTCTGTGTTCATCCATCCTGGTTTCTTTAAATGCTTACCATTCTTCCTTCTTTTAGGGATTGTGAACGATTGTGCTTTGAGAATCTCATTTCACAATATTTCCCAACCTTCTTGGACATTTCTGTCCTTAAGAACATCCAGTTATTGGATTCTTCCTACCCTCTTTCTGAGTTCATTAAAATTTGCCTTTCTGAAATCCAACCTTGAGGTCTGAGTCTTCTCAGGTCTTCCTCCCCTTTTTATCCAACATCCAAGGATATCATGATCACTGCCTCCTAAGGTCCCAGCCACCCTTACTTCCTCAACCATTTCCTCCCTGTTGGTAAGAATTAGATCCAAGATAGCAGATCCCCTTGTTTTCTCTTCTACCTTCTGGAAGATAAAGTTGTCAGCAAGAGCGGATAAGAATCTGTTGGATCCATTACTTTTACCTGAGAGAGATTCCCAACAAATGTCTGGATGGGTAAAATCTCCCATGATCACTATGTCATGCTTTTTAGAGAGCTTGGCCATCTGATATAGAAAGAGTTCCTCCATATCTTCTGCTTGTCCAGGCGGCCTATAGTAAATGCCTACAATGGTGTCCTTTCTGTTGTTCTCTCCTAGTATTCTTACCCAAACAGTTTCTACAGAACTCCCGGCTCTGAAGCTTGAATCTCAGTGGAGATGAATGTTTTCCTAACATACAACACAACACCTCCTCCCCTTTTATTAGGTCTGTTTCTTATAAATATATTGTATCCTTCAAGCCTTGTATTCCAATCCTGTGTATCATCCCATCAAGTTTCCGTGATGCTGATGACATCATATTTCTCTTCCTGCGTTCGGAGCTCCAATTCTCCTTGTTTGTTTCCCATGCTCTGGGCATTTGTGTAGAAACATCTTAGTTTGTGATCGGTGTCTCTTGTTCCTCTACTTGCCTTCTGAATTTTTTGTCATGCTGTGATTCACGATCTGATTTCGCTCTCGCCATCCGTGTGAAAACCCCCATGATGTGAGGAGTTTTCACATGGAAACATATATGGACTGCCCTATGTTCTGGCTCTCCGCCGCCCAGACCCCTGTGGGCCGTGTATACCAAAATATGGTTAATTTCTCCTGTTTTATTTTAAATCTGTTGAGTGTGTACTAGGGCTCAGTCAGACGAGCGGATATTCACGCGTTTTTCCCTGGAGAAAAAAAAAAACTGCGTTAGCAGGAAAAGATTTGCGCCTACAAAAGAAAGAACATATATGAGTGGCAATGGACATGGTCATGTGGATTTTTTTCTGCATGCAGTGCGGTTTTTTCCGCACAGAAAAACATTTGAATATCCGCTCGTCTGACTGAGCCCTTACCTGTAATTCTTATTCTCCCATGCAACAACCTTTTTTATTGTCTTGTATACCTTTGTACATTTTGTATATATTGCGCTGCAACACCTTTTCTAGAATTCACACGGGCGTATAGTGGCTGGATTTTCACATAAGTTGATATATACACACCCCTCTGATGCTTTGGTTTATAATGCATCAGTGCACAGGGGTGTATTTCCATGGTATAAAAGTGCCCGGCCAAGATCCATTTCAGACGGGTGCTTTTATGCCGGCGGTGGCTGCATAGACTCCTATGGGAGCCTATGTCAGGTGCCAGAGAAGGGAGGTGGGAGGGAGTTTAGCAGCGTGACTGCTAAACTCCCACCACCTTCCCTGGTCTTCTCCACCCCTTGCTGGATGTTTTCAATGGGAGGGGGGTGGAGCTAAGCTCCGCCCTGTTCTGCACCCTTCCATTGCTGGCTACAAAGGGCAGAGAGGGGCCGGGGGCTTAGTACACTAGCTGCCAACCTGTCCTGCCTCCCCCTCCTTGGCGACAGATGGCAAGGGGGAGACAGGGAGCATTGCGTATATGTGATAGGCCAGGACTGTCTGAACGAGCGCACAAACGTTACATTTGTACGTCAGTCCATGTGTTTTTCCGTCGCCGGGGGGTGAACATAAAACCACTGATGGCCATGTGAATTCAGCCTAAAGCCATGATTTTCTGGATCCTCTTCTCATTCTCCTCTACAATTGGTTCTGGTTGCGTCGGCGCCTCCTGCTGGTGAGCTGCGTCATGTTACTTGACCACATACTGTATGGCGCTTATAGACACAATAACGGATACAGACGCCGATCCCGGTTACAAAGCGGATCCCGCCAGGAGATGCGGCTGCCGGCGGACGCTGTTTAAGCAATAATAGTCATTCTTGCCGACCGACAGAATTCCGGTCCGCAGCGTATTTATCACGCGATACGCCCGTGTGAATGGATGAGGAAACGCTAATTAATCTCAGGACTCCATCGCGGCTATTCCTCATTGATGTGATTTTTGGTCACGATGCGGCTGATGTAAGTTTGCAGCGCTGGTGTGAACGAGGCCTACATGTTGCTATATAAGGTGCTCCTCTTCTGTGTTCTGGCCGCTGTCTTGAGATGTGAGATCACCGGGTGCCCCCACCATAATAACCACCTCCAAGTCTCTGGGGTCGTCTAATTCGACCATACAGCCCTCACATTTATTATGTGTGTGTGTATATCTATATATCTATGTCGCTCATCTACAATGATGTAGTCTGTGTCCCCCACACATGCACCTCCCTTCCTGCTCTGTTACCGATTGACACTTTTTTTATTATAGTAAATCATGGAACGGATTCATTTAATCTTTTATGTCTGTTTCTGGCATTAAAAAAACACAAATTTGTGTGTAAACCGGGATTTGTAAAGGAAATGCGTGACTGTTAAATTTTTTTGTGCAAAAGTGAGAGCCGACATTACGGCCATAGAGCAGGTACTTCATGTAATCAGTAAACATTGGCCATCTGCCCGGTAAATTACGGTTGTTATACCCCTTTGTTTCCAATTAGTTCTGTTTTTTTGTACTTTGCTCCCATTCCTGGAGTTCCGGCAGTGGCTGCTGCCTCCAGCCTTGCGCTTTGTGACTTCCCTGCTCACATGGTAGGTGTAACAAAGAGGCTGGATCCTCCCAGGTGTTAAGGCTTGGCTGCACACCGGTATATCGTACTCGCTATTTCTCTTCCAGCCGCTGCACACAGATGTCTCTCGCACCCCGTGTAATGTATGCACTAGAGGTAAGGAAAGTAACATATTACATGCTATGATTGCTGGACGTGAGTGCTGATGATATATATATATATAATATATATATATATATATATATAGTGGATATAAGACGTCTTCACCCCCTGTTATAACGCCAGGGTTCTGTCTTGGTACACAGATGAATGATGTCAGATTTCTCCCTCCCTCGTTATCTGTACAATCAACTGACCGACTGATAGCTTTTAGGCCTCGTGTCTACTGGGTAATTATATTTAGCTAATCCGCGTGTGAAAAAAAACACACAAATCCGCATCCCGTAGGAAAGCATTGACCACCTGCAGGTAATTAAATAGCTGCGGATGGTATTTTAAGTGATTTGCGGATGCTCCATTTCAGTGCGGATCACGTGTGCGGAGCTCATAGGGCTCATAGCTCAATTGATCTCCTGCATGAGCAAAAAAGACAATTATAGCGTGTCCGCAGCAGAAATCCGCGCGGGCCTGATTTTCCCCGTGGACATGAGGCTTTAGGGTAGAAAATTACAGAAAAGAGAAACTAAAATATTGTGTTTGCATAAATCTGCACCCCCTAAGGGCTCATGTCCACGGTGTACACAGATTCCAAGTCAGCCGGGCTGCCGTGTACATGCGTAGTACATTTTCTTCTAAGGCCTCATGTCCACTTGTAAATTAAAGGGGTTGTCCCGAGGCAGCAAGTGGGGTATACACTTCTGTATGGCCATAATAATGCACTTTGTAATGTACATTGTGCATTAATTATGAGCCATACAGAAGTTATAAAAAGTTTTATACTTACCTGCTCCGTTGCTGGCGTCCTCGTCTCCATGGTGCCGACTAATTTTCGCCCTCCGATGGCCAAATTAGCCGCGCTTGCGCAGTCCGGGTCTTCTTGTTTTCTGAATGGGGCTCCGTGTAGCTCCGCCCCGTCACGTGCCGATTCCAGCCAATCAGGAGGCTGGAATCGGCAATGGACCGCACAGAAGCCCTGCGGTCCATGAAGACAGAGGATCCCGGCGGCCATCTTCAGCAGGTGAGTATGAAGACGCCGGACCGCCGGGATTCAGGTAAGCGCTGTGCGGGTGGTTTTTTTAACCCCTGCATCGGGGTTGTCTCGCGCCGAACGGGGGGGGGTTTAAAAAAACAAAAAACCCGTTTCGGCGCGGGACAACCCCTTTAACATTTACAATCCGCAGCGTCTTTCCTGCAGGTGGATCCGCGCCCCGTAGGGATGCATTAGGCACCCGCGGGTAGTTAAATACCTGCGGATGTCATTTTCCCCTGCAGACTCGGATCCGCATGCGGGAAAAAATCTGGACATGCTCCATTTGGTGCGGGTCTCCCGCAGGCTTCTATTGAAGCCTATGGAAGCCGTCCGATCCGCGGGAGACCTAAAATAAGAATATACTCACCTGCTGTGGGCCGTGCGTGTCTTCTCTTCTCTCCCGCCAGATCTTCTTGCTGCGGCCCGGCGGATGTGCCCGCACATGTGCACGGCACGCAGCCAGCGTGCCGAGCACATCCGCCGGACCGAAGAAAGAAGATCCGGCCAGGAAAATGGGAAGACACGCACGGCCCGCAGCAGGTGAGTATATTCTGATTTCAGCCCTCATGTCCGCGGGGCAGGAGGGACCCGCTGCAGATTCTCCATGGAGAATCCGTAGCGGGCCTGATTTTCCCCGTGGACATGAGGCCTAAATCTCCTGCTTTCCTGCAGATCCTCAGTACGTCCGCAGTGTCAGTGAGGCCTTACACCAATCCTTTGTGGATGCACCTCTGTCTTTATGGCAGCAGTCAGTGTTTTCGGGTCGGTGTCCACACATCCTGACTCGGCAATCTTTTCCTGCTCTTCCTTGCAGAATCTCCAAATCTGTCAGATTGTGGGGGGATCTGGTGTGTAGCGCCCTCTTCTGGTCAACCTCAGATGTTCAGTGGGATTCAGGTCACGGCTCTGGCTGGGCCATTACATAACTGACCTTCTGGCTTGGCCGTTCTCTTGGTGATTTGTCCGGCTGCTTTGGGTCATTGTCAGGCTGAAAGGTGAAATTCATCTTTTCAGCTGAGGCTGGAGGGTAAATGGACTGATATCTGAGAGTGTTTAAAATTCCTTCCCCTTTTACTAAAACCACGGTTCCAGCAGCAGACATTAATCCATGGTCAATAAATAGAAAGCAGGCATCTTGGAGGGGGGGGGGGGACAAGCAGGCGGTAAGCACTATTTTATAGTAGCTCTGCAGACCAGCTATCCCCGCTTACGGAGGGGGCCAAGAGATGTGGTTGTGAGGATGAGGGTCAGTTTGGTTAGCTCGCGGGGTCACATGAAATGATGTGACAGGAAGGAGGCCCAGGGGTATTATATTGGATACATGTGCTGTAGCTCATACTAACTTGTGGGCTGTGACGTTGGCGTTCCAGATGGTCCCATACATGTTGTATTGGCGGCCCTGAGCCTGGTCACCTTGTCTGCCCCCATCCACTTGTCCCAACACCTCCTAACAGTCTGGTCAGACCCTCCTCTCTACTGGTGGTGTATCGGGTCCTGAGCCCGGTCACCTTGTGTGCCCTCACACATCCACTGGTCCCAACACCCCCCTAACAGTCTGGTCAGACGCCCCTCTATACTGGTGGTCTGTAGGGGAGTCCTGAGCCCGGTCACCTTGTGTGCCCCCATCCACTGGTCCCAACACCTCCTAACAGTCTGGTCAGACGCTCCTCTCTACTGGTGGTCTGTAGGGGCGTCCGGAGCCCGCTCACCTTGTGTGCCCCCATCCACGTGTCCCAACACCTCCTAACAGTCTGGTCAGACGCTCCTCTCTACTGGTGGTCTGTCGGGGGTCCTGAGCCCAGTCACCTTGTGTGCCCTCACACATCCACTGGTCCCAACAGCCCCTAACAGTCTGGTCAGACGCTCCTCTCTACTGGTGGTCTGTCGGGGGTCCTGAGCCCGGTCACCTTGTGTGCCCTCACACATCCACTGGTCCCAACACCTCCTAACAGTCTGGTCAGACGCTCCTCTCTACTGGTGGTCTGTCGGGGGTCCTGAGCCCGGTCACCTTGTGTACCCTCACACATCCACTTGTCCCAAAACCTCCTAACAGTCTGGTAAGACGCTCCTCTCTACTGGTGGTCTGTAGGGGGCGTCCTTAGCCCAGTCACCTTGTGCCCTGACACATCCACCAGTCCCAACACCCCCTAACATTTTGGTTTCACTCCCCTCTACTGGTGGTCTGTAGGGGGGATCCTGACACCTGAGCCCGGTCACGTTGTGTGCCCCCATCCACTGGTCTCAACACCTCCTAACAATCTGGTCAGATGCTCCTCTCTACTGGTGGTCTGTAGGGGGGTCCTGAGCCCGTTCACCTTGTGTGCCCCTATCCACTGGTCCCAACACCTCCCAACAGTCTGGTCCGACGTTCCCCTCTAATGGTAGTCTGTAGGGGGCGTCCTGAGCCCGGTCACCTTGTGTGCCGTCACACATCCACTGGTCCCAACACCTCCTAACAGTCTGGTCAGAACGGACGGTGGGGGACAATCATTGATACAACCATCCAGCTTCTTACACCCCGAAAATGCGCCCCCCTCTGGTAATGGGGTGAAATCTCTTCTCTGTGTCGTAGAGACGTCTAGTGGTCAACCAGCTCTACAAGCGGAAGAAGGGGTCACTACACACAAGGAGCCTCCGAGAGCCTCTTATAGGACAAGGGGGGAACCACTTTTAGGGTCTCAGGGGCCAAGACCGATCATCTAATCACCACAACTCTCATCAATTACAGATTTGCCTGAGATGGAACTGCAGGACGACAACTTCTTCTGGGGGCCGTAGTGTGTGACATGGAGTGTAACTACTGTTATATGTATCATCTACATGGTATATACTGTTAGGCCGGCTGTCCACGGGCGTTGCGAAGTCCCGCGGCAGATCGCCGCCGCGGGAGCCACCGCCCGAGGACAGGAGCTGCACACAAATCTCCGCCGCTCAATCTAATCTAATAGATCGGCTGACCGCGGAGAATTGCGCCAATTCACAGCATGCTGCGAATTGCCCATGGCGAGCAGGGAATCGCAATGATTCTCAGCTTGTGAACACAGAGCCGGCGCTTTCCATAGGAACGCTATGGAAAGCTTCAGCCTGCGTGATTCGCCGGCGATTTACCGCTGGCGAATTCCCGGTCATGGACAGGCACCGTTAATCTCCTTTATCACTTTCTCCCCAGATGCCGCAGACACATTGTGACGGCTCTAGTCCACGTGTCACAGCTGGAGCGGATGGAGGAGGTGGAGGTCAGCAAGGCCCAGAAGTAAGTGACCCCGCTGCCTGCCGGGTACCTACATACAAAGTATAATCACCGGGTGGCATTCTGCAACAGAAAACCGCAGCAATGATGTTGGAAAACCGCAGCGACCAAGTCCGCCCCTAAATATCGCAGTTCCTGTAGCGGATCTGCTGATGGATTTAACATTTATATTCCAAGGACTGAAGCCCACACTATAAATTCACTGTGTAGATGGTTTGCTCCTTGCAGTATTTGGTTACCTGCGGGCGCCCAATGATTCCCTATGGGTGCGGATTGCACGAGCGGGAGACCCACATGGAGTTTTAAAATGAATTTTTCGGGTGGACATGAGGCCTAATTAACCAACACTTATGTAGAAGTACAGTAGAAAGCCTTCAGTAGTCATGTAGGAGGGCTCAGGTGAGGCCTGTTATGGAACAGAGCTGTTGGTGGAAGCGATGAACTAACAAAAGCCGATAGGTAAGTGGCCAACAGCGGCTAAAACAGAAGAATTACCTCTGAAGCTGCTGGGGTTTAACGACTGATAGTAGCAGAGCGGTGTATACAGAAGAGTATATAGCAGTCATCGGTTATGCTCCGATACCAGACATCCAGGTTTTCCGTATGTTTGAGCCCCTCTGTACCAGAAGAGGGGAAATAACAGCTTCATGTGGAGTTTCTGAGAGAAGGGAAGTGGATGTCTTGCAGGAAGTCTTGAATTTGTTGCTCTGCATTAGGGAACGTAACGGGGTCGTCTGTAGGATTGTATAAGGATGACCAATCCCAAACATTTGCTATGTTTTCATTTTGCCAATTAGATACAGAATTGGTGATTTGAGATGTTGGGCTTTAAGACGAGATGCCAATAACTTCCCAGGTTTATAGTTCTGTGACTGTCGGCCTTCTAGTTCTGTAGAGAGTCCTCCCATTGTCGTGCAGTAAGGGACCTTGATATTTGTCTGCATCGGGGGGCTCTTCTGCCTGGTTGGGTGTTTGCTTCTGTTTAGTTTGTGATTCAGGGTCCCTTATTTTTCCAAGTCAGTCCTTTAACCCCTTAATGCCCGGGACATACAGTTACATGATTGAGGTTCGGGGTTTGTAAGGAGGGGGGCTCACCCTATGGTCATGAGCAGGAGAAGGGAAGTATAACCTAAAATACACTGAACAGGACCTTGTTCACACCAAAAGTCTGCCCACCTTACAGACAGAAGGAAACCCCACTCATACAGGTACAGATAAACAGTGGATAGTTCAAGTGTCAACACACCAAGAAAGGGACAAGAGTGTCAGACATCACCCATCCGATGGCAGCAGGGTGCATGGTTGCACCCATCTGACATCAGATATCTGGAGGCCGCACCTGATAAAAGGGAAGGGAGAAGGAGCAGCAGAACATGCAGATGGAGAGATCAGGTGTCCAGACCATCTTCAGGGAAGGTGGGGGAAACACCTTAATCTAGCAGCATATATAACACAAATCACAAAGTACTGTAAGGGAATGAGATAAGTTCCAGCCCCTTCTGCTACCGGGCGCTGGCCATTTATCTGTATAGACCAGTGGGGATTGGCTGACTGCAGCAATTTACACCCAACAAGCTCAATTATTACACCCCTGTGGAAGTGTGCTCCAGGAAACCCATAGAACTACAGGTCCATTACTCACTACACATCAAAAAGTTCTTCCTTTTATTTAAATGTTACCCAAAAAGTAAGTAATAAGTAAAAGAAGCAATTTTCCTTGTTTGCATTTTGAAAGAATACGTAGGATTTTATACATAAAACCTGTTTTTTGTTAGGAGTGTAGATCGAAGCCAAAGTGTACTCTGTAATGGAACTGACCAGTAGAACGTATCTGCCTTGTGGGCCTGTTATAGGGAAATTAGAAGAGCGCCCCCTCTGTGAGCCAAAACTTCTGTGATCATTGATAGAGATGAGGACACCCACCTGTCGTGGTCGTCGTCCAAACCACCACGTCACACGTAAGAACGCCTTGATACCACACTGTAATTCCTGACAACCATGCGGAGCCAGGAAGAGCACCCTCGAGGGAGCCGACAGCCAAGACAGGGATGGGAGATGAATAGGTAAATAATGTGTGGATAACGTCGGCGCTCCTGTGTGCTTACTCAGTACGAATGAGGATTGATGGAGAGGCACTTACTTGCACAGAGGGGCCCGTATGGGTGACGTGTCTTCCCTGACTTCTACAGAGGAGGCTCATCTCCACCTCGTGTTCAGTAGTCCAGGGTCCAGAGAACAGCACCAAGATGGATGGCAGTGGGATTGTGGCACACAGTTTTAACCGCAAAATGTGAGTGTCAGCCCAAAAAATCCTTAATATAAAGGCAATTTGCAACACATGGAAAATAAACATACAAGTAACAAGCACAAAAGTTAAAATGAAAAATGCAACATATAAAAAAACACTGTGGGGCTAATATGGCAACGCGTTTCCGGAGATATATAATGTGTACTCCCTTTATCAGGCCTTAATGTAAATGACGCAATACAGTGTTTCCCCGAAAATAAGACTGTCTTATATTAATTTTTTCCACAAAAGAGGCACAGTGTCTTATTTTTTATTTTATTTTTTTGGGGGTGGAAGTGGGGGCCTATACTCACCTGGTTCACGAAGACTGCACTGCGTCAAACTGCAGTGTCCTCCCTGTCTGACATCTCAGCTTTTTGCTGGTGCCCTCATCCACTGGTCCCAACACCTCCTACCAGTGTGGTCAGACACTCCTCTCTACTGATGGTCTGTAGGGGGCATCCTGAGCCCAGTCACCTTGTGTTCCCTCACACATCCACTGGTCCCAACACCCCCTAACAGTCTGGTCAGATGCTCCTCTCTACTGGTGGTCTTAAGGGGTGTCCTGAGCCCAGTCACCTTGTGTGCCCCCACATGTCCACTGGTCCCAACACCTCCTACCAGTCTGGTCAGACACTCCTCTCTACTGGTGGTCTATCGGGGATCCTGAGCCCGGTCACCTTGTGTGCCCTCACACATCCACTGGTCCCAACACCTCCTAACAGTCTGGTCAGATGTTCCTCTACTAGTGGTCTGTATGGGCGTCCTGAGCCTGGTCACCTTGTGTGCCCTCATGCATCCACTGGTCCCAACACCTCCTAACAGTCTGGTCAGACGCTCCTCTCTACTGGTGGTCTGTAGGGGGCGCCCTGAGCCTGGTCACCTTGTGTGCCTCCATCCATTGGTTCCAACACCTCCTACCAGTCTGGTCAGACGATCCTCTCTACTGGTGGTCTATCGGGGATCCTGAGCCCGGTCACCTTGTGTGCCCTCACACATCCACTGGTTCCAACACCTCCTACCAGTCTGGTCAGACGATCCTCTCTACTGGTGGTCTATCAGGGATCCTGAGCTCAGTCACCTTGTGTGCCCTCACACATCCACTGGTTCCAATACCTCCTACCAGTCTGGTCAGACACTCATCTCTACTGGTGGTCTATCTGGGATCCTGAGCCCTGTCACCTTGTGTGCCCTCATCCACTGGTCCCAACACCTCCTAACAGTCTGGTCAGATGCTCCTCTCTACTGGTGGTCTGTAGGGGGCGTCCTGAGCCCAGTCACCTTGTGTGCCCTCACATGTCCACTGGTCCCAACACCTCCTAACAGTCTGGTCAGACGATCCTCTCTACTGGTTGTCTGTCTGAGAACGTCCGAGCTCTCTGTACACCAGGATGTAGAGTAGGGAGGTGAGTGCCGCAGCGACTGTAAGGGGAGTCTGTGCCGCACGGCAGCGGGATGTAGAGTTTGCTTGTTGGAATGGAAGTGTGTGCGTCCCATAAGACTTGATGTGAAAGAGGAGAATCTCTTCTGAGACGACATCACAATCGATGAGACATGGAGCCGCCAGCCGGAGCTGAAACGCCTCGAGTATTTGAGATGGCGTCATGTGACGGGTGCTGCCATCTTCTGGTTGGCGGAGGAAGTGGGAAAAATACTATAGATAACACCCGAGAACAATCCAGTGGAGTAGTAGTCCCTCTCAGAGCTGCGCATTGCCCACCACAATTATAACCTTGTATTATACTGCAAATGTAGTGCAGCGTGGGCCTTGTATATTATATAGTGAACATGGGAAATGCACTGAACGTATGTGACCCATAGGCTAAAAAAATCTGGTGGGAGACAAAGCTTGGATGGCGGACGGTCCTGTATTTTAGTCAGCCGTACGATGCCAGGAGGTTCCTGGTGGTGACATCCAAATGTGTGAGAGCTCAGAATATCTTATTACTGGGAAGTAAAGGGTTACTGATTTATTACACGTATAGTAATGCCATACACTAAGCATGTAGTAGTGCCATACATATACCTGTACTGACCATGTACTGGCGCCATACACTGCCCATGTATAGGTGTATGTCCATTACATAGCCCTACTGACCATGTGCCGGCATCATACACTGCCCATGTACAGACTTATGTATGTAATGGATGGGCATCAGTGGTGGGTCTTCCTATAGGTGGTCTCCTGAGCCTTCCAGGGGGCCCCAGCTGCCCAAACCTCCCACCAGCTGAAGTATTCTTCAGTTCTCAGCAGTTGTGGTAGGTGGTCCACAAGTAATCAGAAGGGGAGAGGGGCGGGTGGTCTCAGCTGTGGCCCCTCCCCTCCACTGAAGAAGCAGCACGTGCGCCGGCTGCAGTCTCTTCTCCTCCTCCAAGCTCCTCCCATTGCGCTCCTCCACTCTCAGCGCTCCAGTAGCATTTAGGATGAGCACACATGTATGTGTAATACTGCATGTGTGTGTAATAGTACAGCATGTAAAAGCACACGTGTGTATGTATGTGTACATGTGTGCAGGTTGGGTGTCTTGCCTTTATATAGATATGTGGTTTCTGCACATGGAGAATCCGCAGTATTTCCAGCAGTAGTGAAGTGGATGGGATTCGGGGTCCGGTCACACATTGTGGATATTGACGGCGATCCGCAGCAGATTTCACCATCTACCTGCGGAGGTGCGCTCTGCGGCCGCAGCAGGTGATGCGGAATTCAATGCAGATGTTGGGGTGGAGATCCCGTCCCTCCGCTACGTGTGACCGCAGCTCAGGCTGCGAGGTCTCAGCAATCAAAGGATGACATCTGCAACAAATCTGCAATGACATCTGCGACACACAACTCAGTTGCCGCTCCGGATTCCACACGTTACAGCGGGGGGGGGGGGGGTGTCACATGGGGAGTGCAGGGACAAGTAGTGAGCGCCGGATCGGATAATGAGGAAGCATCAGAGGGGCGTCCAGCATAGTCCATATGTAACTAGGAGTCTATTTACTGACAGCAAGCGGAGATCTTCTCAGCAGTGATACATAGTGCTCTCAGCTAAGGATGCGTTACTTGGGAGCACTGTGTAGCCCGGAATGGCGGCGTCTCGCGTGGTCTGCGGTTGTACATAAAGGACAATTTTTGCTTCCTTCTAGGTGACTGAAGAAGCGGAGAAGCCGTCAGACAAGGTGTCTGTTTCTATCCCAGCCAGCGAGAGGAGGAGGGAAGTGGTGAGTAAGATTGTAGTGCGGGGGTCATCAGCCCGCGGTATACAGGGAGGGGAGCAGATGACTCTAATCCGGGTCTATATGTGAGTCCTGTGTTCCCATATACAATGTACATTACACTGACTTCCTCCTGAGATTACATGCAGCCACTAATCTGAGGGAACAGCTGCGGTGTAAAGCATGGGGGAGGTTCACAACAGCATGTAATAGTGCCATACACTGCTTGTATACACATTTACATTCATTACATACCTACACTGACCATGTGCTAGTGCCAGGTATATATCATGACATACCTATTCTGAAACATCACTACTAATAATCTTTATATAGCGCCATCATATTCCGCAGCACTTTATAAATTGGGGAAACCTACAAATACATCCAGTAATAAAGCAATCAGTCTGCTCCAGTTAGAAGGGGATGAGGAGTGCAGGGCGGGATAGACAGGTCCTGGTGGTGGGAGACTCAATTATTAAGGGGTATTGGGGCAATCTGCCACAGAGTCCAGGATTGTTGATCAGTGTCTTGTCTTCTAGGCATTCCGTGTTCAACACTTCAAGGATCGAGTTTACAGATTACTGCGAAGGAGGGTGAAAGGGAAAAACAAAAAGAGCAGACAGTGGTCAACGACAATCCTCCGTGGGGGAAACCAATCGGTAAGTAAGAAAAGTGGACCAGGAGGGTATGTAGGGCCAGGCGGACCCCCATTACCTTCCTGTATCCAGAAAAGCAGTTATCCAGGTGAGTGGTCTAAGAAGTAGGAGAATTGGGAACGCATTTTGAGGGTTACAGCAGATTAAAGCAGGGGCTGGTGAGGATCCAGCGGTCATGGTACACATTGGCACCAATAACAAAAGGTAGGTGGAGGTCCTTAAAACAATTTCAGGGAACTACAATGTAAACAATACCCATATATAGGTATACATTCATTGCGTACCCCTACTGACCATGTACTAGCGCCATACACTGTCTGTCGGGACTCAAACCTGGGACCTCCTGTGCTCCAGACTGCTTTCTCTACTGAGCTATCTAGACCGTTGGACAAATTCCCCTGAAAACCCAAACCTTGTTTCTATGTTCCTGTAAGTGTCTTTGCGTCACTGAGTAGGAGGCACAGGTGTAGTAGCTGTGCAAGCCTGGAGGGGTAATCAGGGGTGAGCCAGGAGTCAGCAATGTGTGGTCTCGGTATGCAGTACAGAAGGATGAGGCAGGTAATGTAGTCAGATGGGAAGCCAGAAGTCAGTATCAGAAGGTCTTGTCAAAATGGCAGAGGAGCAGGAAGAAGCGGAGCTGAACAATGCTGATTAGCAGAATAATCGCGCACCGAGGGAGCGGCAGGGCAAGGCTTATATAGGAAGCCTGATCAGGAATCGGGCAGAGCTAGAACGGGGGCTGGGAACAAGGCTAAGGGGAATTGCAAAATAAAAACTTACTGATCTAGTAGAGAAAACATTCTCCTTCACATAGTATCAGTAAGAAAAAACATTTAAGCCGTGTTTTTATTTATTTATTTCCATAATTAAGCTTAAAGTGTTAACTTTTTTGTAAACAATGCCATATTTGATGGGTTGCTGTGAAGCGCCTGCTGGTCTTCAGGAGTGACCCCCCCCCCCACTAGTATAAAACAAGGTACAAATATCAGCTTTGGATCACATTTGGGTAGAAGCTACAGCGGCCCAATTTTCCTTCCGTGGAGAACAGATCTTGAGGCCCCCTCCAGCAGTTCTCAAGCTTGCGATGGAACATTAAATGAGGCATAAAAAGTTGTGCCGGAGCTCCAACTTTTAGCTTTTATGATCACTAAGTTCAAAATTTATTAATAGCTAAAAAATGCCATTTTAGTCATTGTTGTGCAGCTCTAGCTGACACCCCAGGAGGGTCTAACCCAGGAACCGTCAGCCGGAGGAACCGAAAACTGTGGGAAATTTCTTTTTGATACTGCGGGCATGTAATACACAGATTTTGAACAAAGTCCAAGATTTGAATGTTGGGACTTTCTTGTTTATGGCCGCCTGCACACGGGCGGAAATCCCGCGGCGGTATTTCCCGCAGGATTTCCGCCACTGAAAGTCTGCATAGGAGTGCATTACAATACGCACTCCTATGCAGACGGCCGCGGTTTGGCCACGCAAAATCTCGCGTGGCAAACAAACCGCGGCATGTCCTATTTTTGTGCGGGGCTCGCACTCACCCGGCCGCCGGCTCCGGTCTGCGCATGCGCCGGCTGCGCGGCAGCCGGAACATGAAAGAGCCGGGGCCGCCAGGCGCGGGTGAATACGCGCTCGTCACTGCAGGCTCTCGGGTTGGGTCCCGCGGCGAGAATTCTCGCCGCCGGATCCGACCCGCTCGTCTGCAGGCGGCCTTAGACCATTTGACATTAAATGACTCCCACCTGAGGCTTCACCTTAGTGTCTGAACTTCTACCCTGCCAGTGTTCATCCATTACATACCTCTACCGACCATGTACTGGTGCCATACGCTGTCCGTGTCCAGGCTTATGTATGTAATGTGGTGGGCCTTCCTATAGGTGGTCTTCTGAAGTTTCCAGGGGCCCCATCTGCCCAAACCTATGGAAGTCTTCAAACAAAGGCTGGACAGACATCTGTCTGGGATGATTTAGTGATCCTGCACTGAGCAGGGGGTCGGACCCGATGACCCCAGAGGTCTCTTCCATCTCTACTATTCTATGAAACCACCCACCAGCTGAAGTGTTTTTCAGTTCCCAGCAGTTGTGGCAGGTGGACCACAAGTAATCAGAAGGGGGGGAGGGGTGCTCCCAGCTATGGCTCCTCCCCTCCACTGAAGAAGTAGCATGTGCACCACCTGCAGTCTCTTCTCCTCCTCCTCCTCCTCCAGGCTCCTCCCACTGCGCTCCTCCACTCTGAACGCTCCATCAGTGGTTAGATTGAGCGTGTATGTATGCGTAATACTGTATGTGCGTGTCATAGTACAGCATGTAAAAGCACCTGTGTGTATGTATGTGTACATGTGTGCGGGTTTGGGTGTCTTGCGTGTATATAGATATTACCGGGTGGTTTCCGCACATGGAGAATCCGCAGTATTTCCAGCAGTAGTGGCAGGGATGGGGTTCGGGGTCTGGTCACATGTTGTGGATATTGACGGCGATCCGCAGCAGATTTCACCCTTTACTGAGGCGATGTGTTCTGCGTCTTCAGCAGGTGATGCAGATGTTGGGGTGGAAATCCCGTCCCGCCACCGCTACGTGTGACCGCACCTCGCGCTGCAAGCTCTCAGCAATCAAAGGATGAAATCTACAACAAATCCACAATGAAGTATACATACAGATTTTTCTGCTTTCTTCCAGGTGACTGAAGAAGAGGAGAAGCTGTCAGACGAGTTGTCGGTTTCTATCCCAGCCAGTGAGCGGAGGAGGGAAGTGGTGAGTAAGACTGGAGCTTGTGGTACTTGTAGTGCGGGGGTCATCCGCCCGTGGTATACAGTGGTGCGGATGACTCTAATGAGGTCTCTATATGTGAGTCCTGTGTTCCCATATACAATGTACATTACACTTGTAATACCCCAATACACTCACAGTTAGTACGGCCGCAGGCCTTTGTCACGGTGACGCCACACTCTAGTTGGACACTTTGGATGATGATAATGCAGAAATAATGGAGACAAGTCCAGTATAGTTTAGTAATCTGAGAGTGAGCAGATTTACTAATTTGAAATTTTGCAACAACGGGTTAACTTAACAATCATCAAGAAACGTATTTATAGCAGATATTCAAGAATGCAGCAATAACTTCAGCGCTCTCTTATATTACTGAAGATTTGATTTATCAGACAATTTTCTCCACTATTGAATTCTGATGTATCCCCCCTCCCTTCCCCCCTGTGATTATTGTATATGGGGTGAGTTCCCCATGGGTATCTAATTTTCCGGTATGTTCTTTCTTCAGCCAGACCCGGTCTCCAATTTGCAGGTCTGATGCATGGGTATATTTGTTGAAGTCACAAGCTTGTTTTACATTTTTTTCCTCTAAGTGGGTGTTGACCATTTCTTGGACTTCTTTGAGTCATCTTTGGTGGTCTTGGACCCAGTCGGATTTGAGCATTGGGTTTTGATCATCAGCTACTTGGATTCCAAATTTTCGGTCTGAGGGTGATCTTCCTTGGTGGCCGGACATCAAATCATAGGGGATGTAGCTGGTGGAACAATGTGAGGTATTGTTGTATGCAAAGATTAATTCCAAGACTAATGTGGGCCAATATCCTCTCTGCTTGGTTGGGATCGTTCTGAGCAACTCCAGTATGGTCTGATGGGCTTTTTCACAGAGTCCATTTCCTTGAGGGTGATAAGGTGGTATGAAGCTTCTTACATTAATAGGTGTCACATAATTCCCGGAAGAGTTGGGATTCAAAGGTGGGTCCTCTATCTGAAAGTATTTGATCGGGGAATCCATAACTGAGGATGAAGTGTTTCCACGCGATGGCGGTAGTGGTTCTGGCGGTGAGATCTTTGACGGGGCAACTGGAAATTTTGTGTAGTGAGTACATGGCTCTACCCGGACTTAGTGGTCTCTACTTTTAAATGGTCGATGGCGAGTATTTACAAGGGCTTGTTGGTGATGATGGGATGTAATGGGGCTCTTTGATCGTTTTGGGCTCATATTTTGATTTCACACACTGCATTCTTGACACCATTTCTCTATATCATCTCTCATTCCAATCCAGTAAAAGTGCTGGCAGATCACTGCTTCAGTTTTATGGACTCCAAAGTGTCCGGATTGATCATGGTAAGCAAGTAGTACTTGGTTGGCATCTCTGCAGGGAATTAATATTCGGTGTAGGTGATGTCCAGAGGCAGGATCAATAGAATGTTGGTGTATGACATTTTTCTTCAAGAACAGCTGTCTTCGCTGCCTCCATAATTGCTGCTTGGGGTCCATGGATTTATGTAATATATGTCTTGGAATGGCTCCAGTGAGTAAATGTTCTTGTAAATCTGTGAAGGTCCTACTGTCCTGCTGTAGTAGGAACTTTTTTTTTTTACGGCGTTTTCTGTTTCTCTTGGTTGATTAGAATAACTGGTTTGCAATTCTGGTGGGCTTGCCGTAGGTGAAATCTGGCATCTCAACGTCTTCCCATGTGTCCGCTTTAGGAAAATTGTCTAATTCAGTGCGTAATCAAGAGTGTCAGCGTTGGTGTTGCTCTTCCCAATGCGGTATTTGACCTGGAAGGTGAGGTTGGCGAGGCGGGACAGCCATCTTTGTTCCAATGCCCCTGGTTTGGCAGAGTTCAGATGGGCAACTGGATTGTTATCTGTGTACGCCTAAAAGTGGCGGTAGCAAGATAATCCTTGAATTTTTCGTTCACAGCCCAGACTAGTGAAAGAAGTTCCAGCTTGAAGGAGCTGTAGTTTTGATCATTTCTCTCAGCACCCTTTAGTCAGCGGCTGGCATAAGCAACAACCCTTTCCTTGTAGACAAAAAAGATCCGGGAGCCTGGGCTACGTGAATGATCATTTTCCGGCTTTACTTATGGATCAGGACTGCACGGAGAACGGGTTTAGATTATCTCAAATCTTGTTCACCTCATCAATAGAGATGAGCGAGCACCATAATGCTCGGGTGCTCGTTGCTCGAGTCGAACTTTCCACGATGCTCGAGAGTGCGTTTCGAGTAACGAACCCCATTGAAGTCAATGGGCGACCCGAGCATTTTTGTATATCGCCGATGCTCCGCTAAGGTTTTCATTTGTGAAAATCTGGAAAACCAAAGAAACTGATGAAAACGACACAGCAACGGATAGGGCAGGTGAGGGGCTACATGTTGGGCTGCATCTCAAGTTCACAGGTCCCACTATTAAGCCACAATAGCGGCAAGAGTGCCCCCCCCCCCCAACAATTTTTACTTTGGACAAACCCTCATTAGTAAGGCACACCTTAGCTAAGCACCACACTACCTCCAACTAAGCACAATCACTGCCTGCGGGACACACCGCTGCCTCTTCTCCTGGGTTACATGCTGCCCAACCCCCCCCCCCCCGCACGACCCAGTGTCCACAGCGCACACCAAGTGTCCCTGCCCAGCCTTCAGCTGCCCTCATGCCACACGCTGGCCTCATAGCCACACCACCCTCATGTCTATTTATAAGTGCGTCTGCCATGAGGAGGAACCGCAGGCACACAATGCAGAGGGTTGGCAGGGGCAGGCAGCGACCCTCTTTAAAAGGGATGGGGGGGGGGGGGCGATAGCCCACAATGCTGTACAGAAGCAATGAGACATCCAATCCTGTGCCACCTCCATCAGGAGCTGCAAACGTGGGCATAGCAATGGGGAACCCATGTGCCACACACTATTCATTCTGTCAAGGTGTCGCATAGCTCAATCGACACTGCAAGGGGAAAGCCGTCAGCGCTCTGCCCCCTACCCAAGTCAGTCAGTGTCTTTGTGCCAGACAGGTCAAACACCGCATGGGAACTTAGTTTGCACCAACAGCATAGGAGGGTCCTAGGAAACCCAAGACATGAACAAAAAATAGATCTGAGCGGCCAAACATGGCAGACTTGCACCGCACCCACGGCATAGGCCTCGGCCCACAGCTTCAGCAATCGTAGGCAGGAAGTGGACTTTCACTGCACCCAGGACATAGGCCTCTGCACAAACCCTCAGCAATCGCGGGCCTACAGCGGACTCCTATGCTAGCGTAGCTGTGAACGTCTCATTAGCGCTGTATTGCTCCTGTAGTTTGTCCCAATGCAGTGCCCTGGATAGTAGAGCTAACGTCAGATTAAATACAGGTGGGCTTCGGCCCACACTGCATTACCCAGTCAGACCGGGGTTTTTTATAAATAGTCACAGGCAGGTACAACTCCGCAATGGGAATTCCGTGTGTACCCACAGTATGAGTGGGTCCCAGGAAGCCACCGGCGGTACATAAATAAATCCCATTGCAGTGCCCTGCACAGCTGAGGTAATGTCATGTTTAATGCAGGTGGGCTTCGGCCCACACTGCATGCCACAGTCAGACTGGGGTTCTTTATAAGTACACACAGGCAGGTACAACTCCCTAATGTGAAGTCTGTGTGCACCCACAGCAAGGGTAGGTCCCAGGAAGCCACCGACGGTACATAAATAAATCCCATTGCAGTGCCCTGCACAGCTGAGCTAACGTCAGATGAAATACAGGTGGGCTTCGGCCCACAGTGCATGCCCCAATCACACAGGGGTTTTTTATAAATAGTCACAGGCAGGTACAACTCTGCAATGGGAATTCCGTGTGGACCGACAGCATGGGTGGCTCCCTGGAACCCACTGGCGGTACATAAATATATCCCATTGCAGTGCCCTGCACAGCTGAGCTAACGTCAGATGAAATACAGGTGGGCTTCGGCCCACACTGCATGCCCCAGTCAGACCGGGGTTTTTTATAAGTAGACACAGGCAGGTACAACTCCCCTATGGGAAGTCACTGTGGACCCACAGCATGGGTGGCTCCCTGGAACTCACCGGCGGTGCATAAATACAGTATATCCCATTGCAGTGCCCTGGACAGCAGAGCTAACATCACATTAAATACAGGTGGGCTTCGGCCCACACTGCATGCCCTAGTCAGTCTGGGTTATTGTTTTTTGGGCCATGTACGTTGAACACCGCGATGGGAACACTTAGTGCACCCATAGTATGCACCGACCCCTGTAATACTCCTGTAGCAAAGGTATACGTTGACCCCACTAACAGTTATGTTCCAGAAGTCTAGGGAGACCCTATTAACACTTCTGTAGTTACAGTATAGACAGACCCCAGTAACATTTCAGTAGCTGCAGTATAGGCAGAGCCCAGTATCAGTTACATTTCAGTAGTTACAGTATCGACAGACCCCTGTAACATTTCCGTTACAGCACTATAGGCAGAGCCCAGTATCAGTTCCATTTCTGTAGTAACTGTATCGGCAGACCCCTGTAACATTTCCGTTACAGCAGTATAGGCAGAGCCCAGTATTAGTGGGAATTCAGTAGTAACGGTATAGACAGATAGACAACACCTATGTGGAAAAGCCAGTATTTTCTGAGACAAGAGAGGGGCATTTGATTGCAATGAAAAGGATATTCAAGGTACTGAAAGTCTGCACTCCTCCTCATCTCAAGCTGAAATATAAAAAGGCTTCATTCCTATGGTTTCTGTTGTCCATTTCAAAGTGTTAGCAAATAGCAATCCAAGTTTCAGGCTACTACCACGCATCTTTCTTAGGAATTACCAAAGATGATCACAAGTTAAGGCCTCAGAGAAATTACAGTGGTATTTCGAATCTATGTAGTAGATAAGTTGCCCTTCACAGATATAGATTAAAACTAATAATTTTTATTGTAAACCAGTTTAAAAATAGGGCCACATACAACACAAAACAGACATGGACTAACAACATAAATCGTATTTTATTAACCCAAACAGCAGGGTAGTATGGGGGTATCGATCCCGTTCAGATTAGGACCAGGTATCCAGTCTAATTTAACCCCTTAGCAATACTGGGGGACTGGGTTGCTAGTCTAAACAGCAATTCACGCTTCGTGGAGTAATCTAGAGTGTCAGGCCTTCAGCTAAGGATATATAGGCGGTGTATTTTATTTGGTTTAGTAACTGCTTGTGTTTCAGCAGCGGATGTTACATAGCTGTTCATATAACCGCTCCGATATTGTTATGCGTGTTTCAACAGTAGGGATTATATAGTTGCTCGATTGTATAGCTGCTCGACGCGTTTCTCCGTCCCTGTACGGGACGGTTCCTCAGGAGCAGGGCTAACAATCGCCCAGAAGTGTGCTTGATTATCCCTATCAGTCCTTATCAGAGTAGTTAAAGGGGTTGTCCCGCGCCGAAACGGGTTTTTTTTTTTTTTTAACCCCCCCCCCGTTCGGCGCGAGACAACCCCGATGCAGGGGTTAAAAAAACAACCCGCACAGCGCTTACCTGAATCCCGGCGGTCCGGCGTCTTCATACTTACCTGCTGAAGATGGCCGCCGGGATCCTCTGTCTCCGTGGACCGCAGGGCTTCTGTGCGGTCCATTGCCGATTCCAGCCTCCTGATTGGCTGGAATCGGCACGTGACGGGGCGGAGCTACACGGAGGCGGCATTCTACACGAGCGGCCCCATAGAAGACTGCAGAAGACCCGGACTGCGCAAGTGCGGCTAATTTGGCCATCGGAGGGCGAAAATTAGTCGGCTCCATGGGAACGAGGACGCCAGCAACGGAGCAGGTAAGTATAAAACTTTTTATAACTTCTGTATGGATCATAATTAATGCACAATGTACATTACAAAGTGCATTAATATGGCCATACAGAAGTGTATAGACCCACTTGCTGCCGCGGGACAACCCCTTTAAGACTATTGTTAGTAGTCCTTTAAAAGATTGGACCTTGTCGTTGGTTCAATCAGTTTCCTCCTATAGACACTTTTCTGCCTTACCCCAGAGCCTAGATGTAATCAAACCTATATAAAGGATGGGTTGGCACGGGGTCTATCTCCACTATCTAGATAGTTGTAAGTCCAAATTTATTGGAGTCACAACACCGAACTGCCTGGAGATGTAGATCAGCGGGGGTTAATAACCCCAATATCTGGTCATAAAGGGAGATCGTTAGCCCTGCTTCTGAGGAACCGTCCCTTATAGGGACGAAGAAACGCGTCGAGCAGCTATACAATCGAGCAACTATATAATCCCTACTGTTGAAACACGCATAACAATATCGGAGCGGTTATATGAACAGCTATGTAACATCCGCTGCTGAAACACAAGCAGTTACTAAACCAAATAAAATACACCGCCTATATATCCTTAGCTGAAGGCCTGACACTCTAGATTACTCCACGAAGCGTGAATTGCTGTTTAGACTAGCAACCCAGTCCCCCAGTATTGCTAAGGGGTTAAATTAGACTGGATACCTGGTCCTAATCTGAAGGGGATCGATACCCCCATACTACCCTGCTGTTTGGGTTAATAAAATACGATTTATGTTGTTAGTCCATGTCTGTTTTGTGTTGTATGTGGCCCTATTTTTAAACTGGTTTACAATAAAAATTATTAGTTTTAATCTATATCTGTGAAGGGCAAGTAAAGGCTTCATCATCGGTCAGTCCAAAATCATTCAGGGAGTATGTGGTTCTCAGCTGGCCTGCTTCCACCAAGGATTGGTGCCTGCTGCTACTCTGTCCCTTGCCCTGCAGGGATGGTGTGTTCTATAATAATCTGTATTCTGACCTCAGCTGTACGCTTATCTTTGGACTTCGCAGTACCAACAAGTTGGAAGCCACCATTGCCCTACCAGTCGGCTGAAAGCTTCAGCTAGGGATAACGGACTAGAACCGTGGTTTTATTTAGTTGGTTTTCGGAATGTGGCCAGGATGAAGTTGTGGAGTGTGGACATAGTAGCGCGGTTTTATTTAGTTGGTTTTCAGAATGTGGCCAGGATTAAGTGGGCCGTGGCGGGGGTGGGGGGGTGGCTTTCTTATTGTGTCGTTTAAGGTGAAATTCTTGGACTGCCGCCAGATGGACCACTGCGAAAGCATTTGCCAAGAATGTTTTCATTGTTGGAGGAGGAGGAGGAGGGGGATGTCTTTTAGGCAGTACGTGTCCTGTCCACGTGTCCATGGTTATATTAGTAACATTAGTATTAGTGAAATTTCAGTAGTAGCAGTATAGACAGGCTCCAGTAGCATTTCAGTAGCATCAATAGGGACAGACCCCAGTAGCATTTCAGTAGCAGCAGTATGGACAGACCCCAGTAACATTTCCGTAGCAGAAGTATAGGGAGAGCCCAGTATTAGTAACATTTCAGTAGTAGCAGTATAGACAGGCCCCAGTAACATTTCAGTTGCATCAGTAGGTACAGACCCCAGTAACATTTCATTGGCAGCAGTAGGGACAGACCCCAGTAACATTTCATTGGCAGCAGTAGGTACAGACCCCAGTAACATTTCATTTGCAGCAGTATAGACAGACCCCAGTAACATTTCATTTGCAGCAGTATAGACAGACCCCAGTAACATTTCATTTGCAGCAGTAGAGACAGACCCCAGTAACATTTCATTTGCAGCTGTATAGACATACCCCTGTAACATTTCATTTGCAGCTGTATAGACATACCCCTGTAACATTTCATTTGCAGCTGTATAGACAGACCCCTGTAACATTTCATTTGCAGCTGTATAGACAGACCCCTGTAACATTTCAGTAGTATAAGTATAGACAGACCCCAGTAACAGTTCAGTACTAACAGTAGGGAGAGACAACAGTAACATTTCATTTGCAGCAGTAGGAACAGACCCCAGTAACATTTCATTTGCAGCAGTAGGAACAGACCCCAATAACATTTCATTTGCAGCAGTAGGAACAGACCCCAATAACATTTCATTTGCAGCAGTAGGTACAGACCCCAATAACATTTCATTTGCAGCAGTAGGGACAGACCCCAATAACATTTCATTTGCAGCAGTAGGGACAGACCCCAATAACATTTCATTTGCAGCAGTAGGGACAGACCCCAATAACATTTCATTTGCAGCAGTATAGACAGACCCCAGTAACATTTCATTTGCAGCAGTATAGACAGACCCCAGTAACATTTCATTTGCAGCTGTATAGACAGACCCCTGTAACATTTCAGTAGTAGCAGTACAAACAGGCCCCAGTAACATTTCCGTAGAAGCAGTATAGGCAAAGCAGCAGATTAACATTTCCGTTGCAGTCACAGCTAGCCGTAATGATTTTCCTTTTTTTTTTTTTTTTTTTTGGTGATTTTTGTGCAATGCAATGCAATGCAGGCTATTTTGCGCCAATGTGAGTTTCGCTGTATGGGGGTCTGTTACCGTGCGTGCAATTTACAGCAGACACACAGCGGTGTAAAAAATTTTGAATTCTTATTGGCCTGCAGTTGGAGTGAGACAGCGCAAACTGCAGCCAGGAAAAAAATTATTTGGAAGACTGCAAGCATGCCTAGCTGTGCAATAATGAGGTACTACAACTACCATCAGCCAAGGAGTTAAATGCAGACGGTCACAGATAGCTGTAAACAGGTTCTTTTTTGGGGTACTTGTTGACAGTATTCTACACTAGCACTGTCCCTGCCTCACCAATACTGCCCCTATACTCTGTATAATTGGCTGCAGACTGAGAGCGCAATAGTCTGCAGAGCCCAAGATGAAAGAAAAAATTTGGTGCAAAGCTGCTCCTAGCAGCAACAACTGTAATTCACATGGTAAGATGTGACCGTTGGGGTTCTTCTAGACAGGATTCCACACTACCCACTGTCCCTGCCTCACCAATACTTCCCCTATACTTTGTAGTACAGACTGCAGCCTGAGAACGCTATAGCTGTAATGGGGCTGCACGCCCGATATACAAAAAAAAAGTGCACAACTGCTCCCAGCAGCCACAACAGTAGTGCACTAGGTGAGCTGTGGCCCTAAAAAGGACCGTTGGGGTTCTTGCAGACGCTGACACTCTCCCTATAGCAGCAGCAGCACTCTCCCTAATCTCTACCAGCGTGTGTCTGTGGCGAGCCGCGGGCGGGGCAGATTTAAATACTCGGGGGTCACTTGATCTCGCCAGCCACTCACTGCAGGGGGGTGGGATAGGGCTGGAACGTCACGGGAGGAAGTTGTAATGCCTTCCCTGCATTTCTATTGGCCAGAAAATGGCGCAAAACATGCAGGGAAGGAAATGGAATTGACTCGAGTACCGCGTGGTGCTCATCTCAAGTAACGAGCATCTCGAACACCCTAATACTCCAACGAGTATCAAGCTCGGACGAGTGCGCTCGCTCATCTCTAGTCATCAACGTTACATCCGGTTTCCATAAAAACAAACTTCATTACATACCACCTGACTTTAACCCCTTGTTTCCCGATAGGATTAATACATAGCTACTGCCTCTATGCTCCCATTGAGATTGCAGAACCACCGCTTAACCCTTTATTTAAGTGATTTGTTCCTTCTTCCCACACATTCCTTATTTTCATGGCATTATTCTGTTATACACATTTAATAAGACTTTATTATGCCTTTGGGAAACAACCTACTATATACTGCTTCAGTCATTACTACTATGCTTGGGCGCTACTGCAATACATTTATATCAAACCAGCAACAGAGTTTACACCCTTAACCCATTAGTGCCTAGGACTCATTTATATGTAACAATAAATATATAAAAATTAAAAAATAAAACCAGACTCCCCACAATAATTATACAGAAAGTCTGTTTTTATGTTCATCCTTATAGGGAATCTAGTTCCCAAAGTCTGTATCCAAAATCCTTCTCTCCTAATATTCTCATCTGGTCTACTTGCTCTTTTCTAATATTACTTGTTGTAACCTCAATACCGTATGGGACTAATGGGTTAAGGGTGTAAACTCTGTTGCTGGTTTGATATAAATGTATTGCAGTAGCGCCCAAGAATAGTAGTAATGACAGAAGCAGTATATAATAGGTTGTTTCCCAAAGGCATAATAAAGTCTTATTAAATAAGAATAATGCCATGAAATAATGCCATGAAAATAAGGAATGTGTGGGAAGAAGGAACGAAACACTTAAATAAAGGGTTAAGCGGCGGTTCTGCAATCTCAATGGGAGCATAGAGGCAGTAGCTATGTATTAATCCTGTCGGGAAACAAGGGGTTAAAGTCAGGTGGTATGTAATGAAGTTTGTTTTTAAGGAAACCGGATGTAACGTTGAGATGAACAAGATGTGAGATAATCTAAACGCGTTCTCCATGCAGTCCTGATCTATATATATAAAGACGAAAGGACTGACTGAGTCGCCAATAATTCTCTCCCTTCCCGATGTTGTAGAAACATGAAATTTGGCACGAGCATTGATTATGTCATAAATAGGAAAAGCTAATGGGTCCCAACTCGATTATTCAATTCTAAGCGCAAAAGAATTGGCGTCCAAATCTTATGTACGGAATCTAATTCTCCAACTTCCCGATGTCGTAGAAACTTGAAATTTGTCACGAGCATTGATTATGTCATAAATAGGAGAAGCTAATGGGTCCCAACTCGATTATTCAATTCTAAGCGCAAAAGAATTAGCGTCCATACTTTACATACGGAATCTAATTCTCTCACTTCCTGATGTCATTTTATATAAAGGAAATATTGCGAGTTGTTTTCTGGGTAACGTAAAGAACCCTGCAAAAGGGTGAACATATTTTTTTTTCCTCGGTATCTCTAAAGTAACCACGACTTCATAAGATTTTCCCTGTGAACACCAGATAAACACCAGTACCAAATTAACTCGGGCGAAGCCGGGTATATCAGCTAGTCCATATATAAAGCAGGAAAATGATCCTTCACGTAGCCCAGGCTCCCGATCTTTTGTGTCTACAAGTTATGGATACCACTGGGACTGAGTGGTATCGGGCGTGGAGACATTCCTGCTAAGAAAAGCAATGAAAGAAGCGACTACAATACAACGGAGAGGTGACATTACTTTTGTATTTATTGTGTACCCTTTCCTTGCCCTCTAGCACCTGGCTAAGCACTGCACCTAGGCCTTTAAAGCTAGCGTCTGTATAGTGGTTGAATGGGAGCGTATAATCAGGATGGGCAAGAATGGGGGGAGTAACTAGTTTCTCTTTTAGGACCCAGAAGGCCTGCTCTTGCTCTTCTTACCAGTTTATAGCGATGGGCCTACTAAAGGTGCCCGCGTAAAACTTTTTGTAATGGGGCTGCAATCTGCACAAACTTGGGAATGAAGCGCCTGTAATATCCCACAAACGCTGACATCTTTCAAGCTTTTAGGAGTAAGTCAATTCTTTGCAGCGCTCACCTTATCAGGATCTGGGTATGCCCCGTCGGCACTGGCAATGTGTCCGAGATAGCGCACTTTAGTCTGTAGTAGATGGCTTTTATTTTCAAGCCATGATCAATGAGAGTCTGAAACACTTCACTAAGGTGTTGGGTATGCTCCTCATAGGTTTTGGAGTAAATGATTATGTCCTCTAGATATAACAGGACAGACTCAAAACTTTTGTGGCCCAAACACCTTTCCATAAGTCTTTGGAAAGTGTCGGTAGCGTTACAGAGGCCGAAGGGCATGCAGTTAGACTCAAATAGCCCCATAGGGGTGCTAAAGGCAGTTTTCAATCACATATAACATGACTTCTGGATGGGGGCCAACATATTTATTAATGCCTTTATCAGCACGTGGACCTATTTTCTGTCCTCCTGGGGTGCGGTCCTTCTGCCCAGGGGATGCCTGTTTAAGAGGCAGCCTTTTTAGCTATCATGTCCGTACACAAAATGGCCATGAGGGGCGTGGATAACTTCCGGCCGATGCGGTCCCAGTGGTAACCGGTGCTCGGGAAGTAATGGCTGTGGCATTGGACATGGACTCTCTAGCTCACTGACTTTGTGACATAGTGCGGCAACGCTGCGAGTCAGCCAGAGTCAGTCATCTAGGTGCAGCTAGATTTAAATTTGTTGAGCTCTCCGGTTTTCTGCACATGCACAGAATCCTATGGCAGGTCCTGATTGTTGCGGGACATCACTGAGGACCAGGGTGAGTATTTTCAGCTGCCCCCATGGATCTGATCCATAAGGGCAGCTGAAATTTCAACTTGTTTTTTTAAACATTTACTTTTCAGTGATCGCCGGCATCCATTGGATACCGGCAATCACTGGCCTGGGGACCAATCACCGCATTCTCCGGTGACATCGCCTGCCTCCCGGCTACCTTCAGGAGCTGAGTAGCAGGAGATTTCAAGTTTGCCAGGGCTCCTGGCCTTCTGCACGTGCGCATGACGTCATACGTCTGGCACGCATGTGCAGAACATTGGCATTAGGTCCCAGAGGACCAGATCAGATCACACGGAGGACCGGAGTGAGAAATCTCAGCTGCCCTGATGTATCTTATCCATTAGGGCAGCTGAGTCATTAACTTTTTCTGACTTGTTTACTTTTATGTGCTCGCCATTATCCATTGACAGCAGATAGCAGGAAGCTGTCACCCACACAGACCCCGAGGCTTTAATCCCCAGGACAAGCGTGTTTTACAGCCCTTAGGCTTCTTTCACACGAGCGGTTATCACGGCCAGATATACGCTTTGTTGGGTGCTAAAAAACACTGGTGAACGGGCGCACAAATCCAACGTTTGTGTGCCTGCTCATATGGCCTGGTGAGGCCAGCACAAATGCGCCGACCTTAGCACGCCATCTCTCATTTCCCATCCCCTTCCCCATGCAGTCTCACCTCTCTTCCTTCCTGCTCTTTCTGTGCATTGGGAGGGGGCGGGATGGGGCAGAGCTAAGTGCTGATCCACCCCGCCTCCTCCCATGGATGGCCATGGACAAGGGGCGTGGAGAGGGCTGGTGCTTAGCTCCGCCCATTCCCTGCCCCTTGTCCATAGCCATCAATGGGAGGAGGCGGGGCGGATCGGTGCTTAGCTCCTCCACGCCACACCCCCTCCCACTGCACAGAAAGAGCGGGGAGGAAGATAGGTGAGCCTGCCTGGGGAAGGGGAGGAGAGCAGAGGGAAGTAGTTTAGCAGCCATGCTGCTAAACTCCCTCCCACTTATGGCTGCTGCCATGAGCTCCCATAGGAGCCCATGCAGCAGCCGACGTATTCCGGCCCAAACCAGTTACAGGGCCGGACCATATGTTTTGGGTCTGACGTAAAAATGCCTGGTGCTATATTGGCCGGCCGGGCGTTTTTACGTCTCACAAATACACCCATGTGATCTGATGCATTGGAATGCATCAGATGCATCAGATCACAGCGCATATCGGCCGGCCGTAAAAACAACCAGCCGATATACGATTGTAGAAAAGAAGCCTAAGTCAGACCTCATCTGGAATAGTGTGTCCAGTTCTGGACATCCCACTGTAAAAAAGACATCGACAAACTGGAGCAAGTTCAGAGAAGAGTTATCAAGGTGGTGAGAGATCTGCAAATCATGTCCTATGAGGAACGGTTAAAGGATCTGGGAATGTTTAGCAGAAGAGAAGGCTGAGAGGAGACTTAATAGCGGTCTACAAATATCTGAAGGGCTGTCACAGTGCAGAGGAATCAGCCCTCTTCTCATCTGCACAAGGAAAGACTAGAAGCAATGGGATGAAACTGAAAGGGAGGAGACACAGATTAGATATTAGACAGTGAGGTGATCAATGAGTGGAACAGGTTACCACGGGAGGTGGGGAGTTCTCCTTCAATGGAAGTCTTCAGAGGCCGGACAGACATCTGTCTGGGATGATTTAGTGATCCTGCACTGAGCAGGGGGTTGGACCTGATGACCCTGGAGGTACCTTCCAACCCTACCATTCTAGGATTCCATAAGTTCCGCTAGGAGTCTGGTGATCTGTGCATCCAAAGGTAATACTACCAATGTAGGTAATACAGGGATTATTAGAATGGGTTATATAAAGAAACACCAAAGATAAATGATAAAGAAAGATAATGGTTTACAACATGTTAATTAGCGATGGGTTAGCAACATAATTGTGAAGATAGTTACGATTTGCATCATCTAGATCAGTGTTCCCCAACTCCAGTCCTCAAGGACCGCCAACAGGTCATGTTTTCAGGAGTTCCTCAGTATTGCACAGGTGATGTAATTATGGTCGGTGCCTCAGACATTGCCACAGGTGAGCTTACCATAGGAAATCCTGAAAACATGACCTGTTGGTGGTCCCTGAGGACTGGAGTTGGAGACCCCAGATCTAGAAAACATAATACGAATTTCATGCGGACGAAGTTGCAGGCAAAAGCCAGTGTGATATATAGGCAAAAATTGGTTGCCTGCAGCTGATTGGTGGGATACAATACAGCAGTGCACATAGCAAACATGTGACTCTACAGATCTGGGGGACGCATGACCCCTGTATCCTCCGCCACACAGTATGTGGAGGGGATAGAAGTAAATAGTCTCAGCACTGTACAGCGGTCACATCACAGACTCCGTGTCTTATCCATCTCTTCTTATCTTTCAGACCGGCCCCCTTACATCCCGCACCGTGATCGTCCCGCTGTTATTTACCCTCCTTATCCTCTGTGCCGTCCTGGTATTTGTGCTACGGCCGACGCGCCGCAACCCAGGTAATACAGAATCCACATCACCGAGGGGCGTATTATGGGGTCTGTACATGGGTGGAGGTCACTAATAATGAGGGGCGTCCCTGGATCTCCCCATCTATAGGGAGGATTGGCATTTAAAAGGGATGCCAACAGCACAATCCTCACACCAACACTTGGCTGGATGATTTCATGTAGTCACTATAAGGGTCTGATCCTTAAGACCCCTGATGATACTGTACCACACAAACGCACTGTGACAGCAGAAAAGGTTTCAAATGGGTTCCTTTAGTCCCCTCAACCAAAAAAACACAACATTTCGACTCTGAAATTGGGCTGTACCCGCCCTCCAGATTGAATCCACATGCAATCCTCGTTGCCATGGCAGAAAACTTCACTCCGCAGTGTTACCACATCCATGATGCACCCGGAAGTAGTCCGTGCCTGGATCTCTTCTAAGTGATGTATCCTTCAGAATCAATATGAGACAGGGACCGCAAATTGAAAACCATCACTGCACATGCGCGAGATTCTCAACATATCCCAAGAACCAGCGGCAAAGCCACAAGCAGAAATTACATACCAGCAGCTCATGATTCTTCTATTATCATATCAACTCCCATGATAATTATAATGATCCCGCGCATGCGTATTACCATTGGTGCCCTGTAGGTTGCTGCTGTTGCGTCCTACAAGGGTACGTCAAACAGTAGCAACACCCACGCGTGGGATGTTGTGGGTAATGGTTCTCTACCCACGCATACGGCTGGAGTTGGGGGGTGTAGTGTGTGTATCTGTCATGGTGGCACTTACCAACTCCTGGTCCCGGAGGGAGTTACTGCAGCAGAGGATAGGGCCAGTAGTCCTCAGGATGAGGGGGGGAGTAGTTAGGTTCGTGAACATACAGGAAGAATACAGCCCTATAGTCCATGGTATCTACATGTCACCGACCTGAACATTGTCCCCCCTCGTGTGTGTGTGTGTGTGTGTGTATATGTATATATATATATATATATATATATATATATATAATTAGTGAGGTACTGACGTGTGTAGGGGGGACTGGAGGAGGGTAATGTCTCGTTCTCAGAGACATAAGAAACCGGGAATGTAATGTAGTCTCCATCAAGTAGTTGCTGGAGATCTGTTGTTTAAAAATATCCGGGCCTGTTTTGTTTGGAATGGATGGCAGGTTGGTAGTGGGGCTGTCCATTTCACCTCCTCCACTCCAGGGTGTGGGTGAGGCCAATCAGCCCAGGTGCTGAGGCTGAGCCAGACTAAAGGTGCCTTTAAATAGCAGGTGCACGGACACAGGGGAGCTAAGATGGCTGCTGGACCCTGGCAGCCTGTGTGACCGGCTGGGGAGAGAAACCCTGTGTGCGCACAGCACCTGCCAAGTGTGACCTGATCAGGCCGGGAGGGCCTGATAGCTGAATCTGGACTTTTATGTTGCCATTTTGCCTGAAGTTAAGGTTGGACTGGTTATGTTGCTGATATAAGAAAATAAAGACGCAGGTCACGCCTGTCTTGGACTGCATCCGCTGGGGTTTCCGTCTCTGAGCTATACCGAGCTATATCCCCACTATATATATAATATCCTCTCCACATACTTTCTGGCAAGAGTTAGCCTAAACGCACCCCGAAAATTCTCAGCGTGGGTGTTAAAATCGTGTACCTCTGTGTGGTGATCCTATTGACGAATGGCCACACGGGAAAAATAAATGCCGTGATGTGAACAGGTACCTGGTTGGTGTGAAGTAGGGTATTGAAGTAGTGAGCTCTGTTTCCCTGGCATTGACTCACTCCTATTACATCCACGCTACATGTGCTACGGGATGTCGTTCCTCTTCCTCCATCTTCACCAACATGGAAGCTGATGGTGCTTCTATGCGGCTCTGTGTTAGTCCCCGCAGCGTGTAAGATGGAACCCTACTCTAACACACATTGAAGAAGACCTCTTCCCGCTCTCAGACACTCACTTTTATAACCTCACTTGTACCACATGACACAGTAGGATAGCTACATTCAGCAGCAGAGCTGACCGCAATGATTTTATGGGAGTTAACCCTTCAGACACCACAGCTGTGCAACACACATACAGAAAATGATATGACCACTTTACACAGTGCATCCACATCAGACAATACATGTATGACAATTATGGAGGGGATCAGGATGACTGGCAAGTGCCCCTCCGCCATTGGTGGACATTGTAGTCATGTAACTCATCCTTCCTTTGCTATGATACATACATGGGGTACATGCACAGTGTTGGATCGTTACTTCCTCCGTATTATTGCTCTGTTGCTATGATTACTGTATTGAGATCAGTGGGCTACACACAGATAATAACCATCTGTCTGTTTCTTCATCAGGTACCGGAGATGACGTCATCCAGGTGAGTCTCATCACTGCGGTCTGGGGGAGAATGAGCCTAATAGAAGCAGATGGACAGCGCCCCTAGTGGTCAGACAGTGCTCAGCAGGATATAACGGTGGGTGGGGTCTGTAGTATGTTCATTCTTTACGCGTTACATGACAGCTGGCCGAGATCCCCGTCCAGCCCCGTTTTACTAACCGACATGAGCGATCACACCATGTCTTACTGCTGCGGGCTCACCTCCCGTCTCTCCTGTACAGGAACATCCGTCAACGACCTCCGACCCGCAGTCCACCCGGCGCCTGACTGGTAAGTACTTCCACATCAGCTCCGCCTTGTCTGCTATGATGGCACATCTCATGGTATTGGGCAGGGATTGGCCCCTCCTGGTATCAGTCGCCCATTATACATGTGGTGCACACCCTCAGTAGAGGGGAGTGAATCAAAAAATGCCCCCGCCACGGAGCTCAGATAGATCCGGACTGCACTGTTGTAGCCGCAGTATCTGATGAAGGGGTCTTTTTGCCGTGGAACGTATTATGTTGGCTAGTTTAAATGAAATATTTGTCGGGCCGCGTGATGATTGTGTGGTTGATTCCACCGTATTGTACCTGTGCGCTACATCTTGGATTAATGGCGTCTATCAAGTAGGGATTGTCCACAGCAGAGAACCCCTGTAACCCTCCTCAGGACCCCCGAAGACCCCCATCGTTAATATCTATGAGCAGGCTGGAACTATTTCCCACTCGCGCAGTAGACATGACTTCTCTTGTGGCTGCTGCCCCCTTCTGGAGAACCACTAACCAGATACCACGCAGTCATGTCACATGACCCCACGTGGAGTCTAATCTCCTCCTACTTCTGTATTGCAGATGAATGTGTTGTACAAGAGAAGATGGCAACATTCAATCAGAGCGCGGATTCCTGCAAGAGACGAAACTCCAGACTGCTTAACGAGCGAGATACAAAGGTGACCACAGTCTGACCTGCGGAGATGTGAGGTGTGACTGTCATCGGACATGGTGGGCTGTGCCCAGTGCTGGCGTTTGTTTGTAGTGCATGGTGGGCTGGGCCCAGGGTCGGGGCTGCCGTGGTGCATGGTGGGCTGGGTCGGGGCTGTCGTGGTGCATGGTGGGCTGGGCCCAGGGTCGGGGCTGTCATGGTGCATGGTGGGCTGGGCCGAGTGCCAGTGTTTGTTGTAGTGCATGGTGGGCTGGGCCCAGGGTCGGGGCTGTCGTGGTGCATGGTGGGCTGGGCCCAGGGTCGGGGCTGTGGTGTTGCTTTGTGGGCTGGGCACAGTGTCGGGGCTGTCGTGGTGCATGGTGGGCTGGGCCCAGGGTCGAGGCTGTCGTGGTGCATGGTGGGCTGGGCCCAGGGTCGGGGCTGTCGTGGTGCATGGTGGGCTGGGCCCAGGGTCAGGGCCGTCGTGGTGCATGGTGGGCTGGGCCCAGGGTCGGGGCCGTCGTGGTGCATGGTGGGCTGGGCCCAGGGTCGGGGCCGTCGTGGTGCATGGTGGGCTGGGCCCAGGGTCGGGGCCGTCGTGGTGCATGGTGGGCTGGGCCCAGGGTCGGGGCTGTCGTGGTGCATGGTGGGCTGGGCCCAGAGTCGGGGCTGTCGTGGTGCATGGTGGGCTGGGCCCAGGGTCGGGGTTGTCGTGGTGCATGGTGGGCTGGGCCCGGTGTCGGGGCTGTCGTGGTGCATGGTGGGCTGGGCCCAGGGTCAGGGCTGTCGTGGTGCATGGTGGGCTGGGCCCAGGGTCGGGGCTGTTTTGGTGCATGGTGGGCTGGGCCCAGGGTCGGGGCTGTCGTGGTGCATGGTGGGCTGGGCCCAGGGTCGGGGCTGTCGTGGTGCATGGTGGGCTGGGCCCAGAGTCGGGGCTGTCGTGGTGCATGGTGGGCTGGGCCCAGGGTCGGGGCTGTCGTGGTGCATGGTGGGCTGGGCCCGGTGTCGGGGCTGTCGTGGTGCATGGTGGGCTGGGCCCAGGGTCGGGGCTGTCGTGGTGCATGGTGGGCTGGGCCCAGGGTCGGGGCTGTCGTGGTGCATGGTGGGCTGGGCCCAGGGTCGGGGCTGTCGTGGTGCGTGGTGGGCTGGGCCCAGGGTCGGGGCTGTCGTGGTGCATGGTGGGCTGGGCCCAGGGTCGGGGCTGTCGTGGTGCATGGTGGGCTGGGCCCAGGGTCGGGGCTGTTTTGGTGCATGGTGGGCTGGGCCCAGGGTCGGGGCTGTCGTGGTGCATGGTGGGCTGGGCCCAGGGTCGGGGCTGTTTTGGTGCATGGTGGGCTGGGCCCAGGGTCGGGGCTGTCGTGGTGCCTCGGCCAGCTCTGCTGTGGCAGATGGCATTATGAACACTCCCATCATCCACAGATAATCAGTATGATTGTGTTCCACAGAGCTGGAGGGCCGTCATATTATAGGATATTACACTACAGGCTGCATCACTGGCTCTTATAGAGGTATCCTGTGTTTACAGGCTCCCTGTATTATACCAGGTGAAGACTTCTGGGCGGCTCATATGGACAGGTAATATTGTCAGTCTGTAATGTGTCACAGACCAGTATGTACCCCGTATAGGACTCCCCTCCCCCCCCCCCCCCATACAGCATCCCAATATTATGTGAGTAAGGGGAAAATATCAGCAACAGGGAATAATCTTCTTCCCCGTACTTGTCATGGAGTAATAGCCAGACCCCCCTTCCTTGTGTAATTGTGGAGACCTGTCCCCCGTCACCACCCATGCTTGTAAAGTGGTGAAAGATTGCCCCTTATGCTTATATAGTGGTAGGGCCCCCTTGTTCTTGTATTGTTAGACCCCCCCCTCCTCATCCTTGTATAGTGGTAGAGACCCCCTCCCATCCCGATCCTTGTATAGCGGTAGAGACCCTCATCCTTGTATAGTGGTAGAGGCCCCCCCATGTCATTGTATAGGGGTAGAGACCCCCATTTCCCGCTCTTCTGCTCACTTCCTCTTGTCTTGTAGGGATCCTGCTGGTTGCTTCATCTATAACACACACAATGGATTTCTCAGGATGGATTGTCTCACCCTTCGCTGGTTCATATGTGTGGCGGACTAGGCTGACGAGGCGCTCCGGTGGTACGTGTTCTCCCCTTGCACTCATATATCCGCAGTGCTCTCCCCTGACGCTGCCTGTGTGGGCTGTCTTGTGCCTCATCTGACCTCCGTATAGTGTTTCCCCCAAGGAGTATTCTCGGGTTTTAATGGCTGAGATGTGAAGATCCGCCCCCTGCTGGAGAGAGCCGAGCGCAGCGCTGTGTCTGTAGTGAACGGGAGCTACAGCAAGGGTGTAACACACAGCGCTACATTGTTTCTGGGACTCGGGGGGGGGGGGGGGGGCTGTGACATGTGGCTATGGAAGCAGTGCTGCACTGAGCGCTCGGCTCTCTCCGGCCGGGTGGCCAGTAGCCACAACAGCGGTTTTCCATCTAAAAGAAGTGTGCAGAACTCTGTGTGTGTATATGCAGCGGGTAGTAGTATATAGGACAAGCCAAAAGTCTCTCCGCACTCAAAAATATACTTAGAACTTAGCTTTTTTTTATATTTTATGCAGCCCCCTTTTTTTTCATTCTACTCTCTACTTTCAAGAAATCATGACCAGGGTATGCCAGACTCACCACCGGCATCTCACTATTTACTACCCCAAGAATTAGTCAGGACCACTTTTAATTGGAAATTTTTGGCCACAGCAGCCATTTATTAAAATAAACTAAAAGACATTATAAGTTAACATATACGGGGAGGAGGCCCTTGGAGACCCAACCAAAAAACTAAGGGTCTGGCGCATAATACATAACCAACCGTACCCCCGTCTCGGAGACCCCACTAGCCCCCCCCCCCCCCCGCTGGGAGGCTAGAAACAACAATTTTTACAGGCCACCCGGGATCCCTTCCCTGGCCTTCGCCACCGCACCAGACCCAACCAAAATACCAGTAGGGTGATAATTGCTCCAGGTGAGGCCACCCCCACCATAACTCCTTCCACCCAATATAAAACCTGCCTCCAAGGATCCCCCCCCGCCTGCCACAGCCAGCACGACTTTTCCCCTAAGTTTGCGCCGCTCTCCACACAAGCAGCGCCCTCTCTATGCCTTCCTGGATTCGTAAGGACCACATGTCCGTGCCAACGTCATTTAAATGCACCCCATCTTGCAACCATTAACCGCCTACTCCACCCTCCAGACTCTTGTGTCTCACTTTTATACCGCCGTTCCTAACCACAAAAAGGCGAAATATGCCGATTTATTTTTATCCTGGCTTTGTTGATTTTTTTAACCGATCTAGCCATCCTCCACGAATTTCTGGGTAGCATCTCTGACCAAACAATTATCATGTGCGGGAACAATCTACGCAGTCTAAGAAAGTCGTGTTGAATATCTCTCCTCACTTCCCTGGCTGGTCGTCCACCGAGGTCATTCCCTCCCGCGTGCAGAACTAAAATATCGGGAGCCCTATCGAGCTCTGCATAGGAGGTAATTTCAGGCAATACCCTCCCCCACATCATACCCCGTATACCCATCCACCAAATGATAGCTTCCCTCCTAGAAATGCCCAGCTGTCGTCCATCCGGTCTAATGTGTGCCCGCTCTGCTGCCCAGAAAACAAAGGAGTGTCCTAGAATCCACACCAACGCTGGTCTGTTGCCTGTCAAAAAACACCAAAAAACCCCGTAAACAATACTGTAACCCTACTAGTTTAGCTTTTTGTAATAATAAATTATTATTATTATTTTTTTTAATGTTTCCAAACCATCCTTCGGGTCGCACGTACAAACGATACCTATTTGATTTCCATCGTCCTATTTTTTGCAGTACTACCGGGCTCAGACCCCGCTCAAACGCCTCCGTTGCTGCACCTATTCTAAATGAATGTGAGGAGTATCCTGCTTTCTCAAGGCCCAACTTCCACAATGCTTTATTTAAAACTGCCCCAAATTAGAACTTAGATAACAATGAACCATCTCTATGTTGAAATAATGGGCCCTGACTGCCCGGTAACCTTTCCATCAGGTTGATGAAGCACCCTACCGGGCACATACCAGCGCCCGACACTGTCCCTAATATGATCTTATTTCCCTTTCCCAGTTGATCTGTCTTAGACCGTTGTAACCATATCTCGATCCGATCTTTTTTCACCGTGACGTCTGACCTCTCCAATCCTCCCCTTGTTGTCCTATTAGGGGACACCAATTCGCTAATGCGAAAAGCCCCAAAGAATGCAAAAGAGAAAACTGCTTGAAACAACACTACCTCTGTATCATCCAGACAAATTTCTTCCAATATTTTACCCAATTGTTCTAACATTTTAAACGAGATTGGTCTCCTCCTATCCTTCCTCCTCTTTTCTTTCTTAAAACCTCTAACAGCCTGAGCTATAATAAACCTTTTAGTAATATTTTCCATACCCCGAAATTTAAAACCGAAAGCCAAACCCGCCATCAATCTTTCGACCTTAGCCACTGACCAATTCTCACTATGCGCTTCGCTCAACAACCACAGCAACGCCCCCTACCCTATCCTCATCCGAATGCACCTCTCCAATTTTACTTGTCCAATGCACCCATTCACTCCAGGCTGACTCGTAGGTTTTCCAAGTGCCGGCTGCCAGCGACCCCCGAATTAGGTGCTCCGCCGCACATCAACCAACCGCCAAAGTTCTGGAGGGCATGCTTGTCCTTCCGTGTCCGCCTCTGGCACCAAGGTCCGAAAGCGCTCCCACTGAAAGCGAGAGAGTGAGTCAGCTATGGAGTTTTCTACCCCCGGAACATGTGCTGCTACGAACCACGCATTCAACGTTAAACCTAACAATACCAATCGGCGTAACAAATCGATGACTGGCGGTGAATCTGCTGACCCCGAATTAATGGCCTGCACAACTCCCAAATTATCACAATAAAATCTTACTTTTTTGTTCCGGAACCACTCCCCCCAAATCGCTACCCGCCACTACAATAGAGAACAATTCCAGCAAAATTAAATTCTTGGTCAAGCCAGCTGTCACCCAATCCTCCGGCCATGCTTCCGCACACCATTGTCCCCTAAAAAGTGCCCCAAAACCTGCACTTCCTGCCGCATCGGTAAACAGCTTGCACTCCGTACTATCAAACCCTTCTTCCATCACCATGGACCTCCCATTATACCTATCTAGAAACGACAACCAAACTTCCAAATCGGCCTTCAAACTTTGTCACCCTTTATAAAGTGATGAGGCTCCTTAACACCTGCCGTCGCCTGTGCCATCCTTCTGCAAAAAATCCTTCCCATGGGCATAATTCTACAGGCAAAATTTAATTTTCCTAACAAAGACTGTAACCGCTGCAATGTAATTTTCTTTCCTGCCTCAGTGATGATAATTTTTCCTGCGGTACCTAAATTCCATTGCCTCGCTATCAATCATGATTCCCAAGAAGCTCAAACACTTGGTCGGCCCTTCTGTTTTTCGGGAGCCAATGGTACGCCAAAATAATTTGCCACCCATCGAACTGTTGCTAATAAGTTGCCGCACATAGGCGACCCTGCTGCCCCGACGCATAAAAAGTCATCCAAGTAATGGATAATGGAACGCACTCCCGCCACGTCGCAAATCACCCATTCTAGGAAAGTGCCCATGGGCTGTTCAATTTCTTGTGCTTATTTTGAAGCTTTTAGCAAACATCTGTCAACATAATACCGCCCTTCCCAAAAACACCCGAAAAGCTTGCAACTCTCCGGATGAACCGGTAATAAACGCCGATTCGATATCTGTCTTAGCTAACAACACTCCCTGACCATATTTTCGCACCCATTTTACCGCTGTGTAGAATGACGTGTAGACCACCGAGCA
Source organism: Eleutherodactylus coqui (assembly GCA_035609135.1). Taxonomy (NCBI): domain Eukaryota; kingdom Metazoa; phylum Chordata; class Amphibia; order Anura; family Eleutherodactylidae; genus Eleutherodactylus; species Eleutherodactylus coqui. Next base: position 17,267,416 of record CM069405.1, read on the forward strand.
AAGCTCCGGGTCAATACCGTCATTGACTGATGCCCCTTTTGGATAAGATAGATGCTGTATTAGCCGTAACTTATTCGGCTCTTTTTTGGGGCACAACCCTGAGCGGTGAAACAATCAAGTCTCTCCACGGTGGAGATGAAAATGGACCTGCCATCCTTCCTAACCGCACCTCTTTATCCAACTTATCTTTTACCACTTCCCCATGCAAAAATGCGGACTTCAAATTTTTTAACAAGAAAGGGACTTGATGCCCCGGAGGGGGTATTCTAAAACCCTCCTTGAAACCATTAAACAACATTAAACTTTTTCCCCTGTCCCCATATCTATTTAGATAAGAGACCATCTTCTGAAGCTTCACCGGTGTCATCCCTTTTTCCACTACCACCCCCGCTTCTTCCCTTGTCTCACTTAAAGCAACGCACTGCTCCATGTGACGCCCCGTCACACACTGAGCAGACGTGCTTAAATCTGCATGTTGTTCCAAACTTGCATTTCCCCTCATTAAATAACCAGCACACTCCGGGCTTCTTAACGCTAAACTGCCCTGCCTGCTGCCCCGCCCCCCCCCCCCCCAACTCCAAGGCCAGCAGCGCCAGCTCCTCCCCGAAAAGGATGCCCGTACCTAACCGGGGCCATCACCTTTAACCAAAGACCTATGTCTTTATTATCCCACCTTGTACTCGGCCTAACCGCCTTTCGCTGAAGAAACTGTTCCTCGTAGCGAAGCCAAGTCTACCCGCCATAAGTGCGGTATGCTTCCCCTATCGCATCCAAATAACGGAACAGACCCGAACTATTTTCAGGGGCCTTCTCACCCATCACACTGGCCAGAATAGCAAAAGCTTGCAGCTAATTTTGAAAAGTCTGTGGAATTAACCTCCATCGTTTCTTTTCCTCATCTTCCTTCTTGGATTCGGTCCTTTTTCCTTTATCCAAGTTAAACTTTTCTAAAGGCAAAAGGGAAAAAATCTCCACGTACTCATCTCTCCAAATTTTTTTCCGGATATCCTTTTTTAAATGAGCCCCTAGCGGTCCCTCAAAACAAAAGTAAACCTCCCCTCTAGCCTTGTCATCTAAGCGGATCGCCTCCCCGTCTTTTTCCGTATGTATTCCTACGGTTACCCCAGACACCCCGGACCCAGTAGTCACCCGTTGGATCCCCACTAAGACACCCCTATCCTGCAAACCTCCTCCCGTCCCCACAGTCAACCATGCCGCCACTGGCGATACCGGTGCCTGAGTACCCAAACCTAGGCCCTGCTTGCAACAAGCCAACATCTCGCACATGTTGCCCAATAATACACGGATCTCTCCCTCGTGATGTCCGACCCCTTGGCCTTCCCCACTGCCCCTAGCTACATAATCCTCCCCCCCCCCTAGACAAATTAACATTATCAGCATTAGATAAATGTGACAGACAATCATGCTCACCGGGCCGCATGGGCGCTGTGATCCCATCAGCCGTCCACCTTGGATCCGGTCATCTCTCGTCCATCCACGCCGATTCTTCCAGCTGGTAGCGGAAAAGGCTCCCTTGCTGAGATTGACCCGCTTCTCCGAACTGACCCGGGCCGATTTGTCGCCCATCAGATTGCGGTACCAATATTGCAGACCTAACCTGTCGGCCACCTCCTGCCACCTCGCAGTGCAACCCTGCATCTGAGTCCCTGGGGCGCTCCGACAAGCTCCCCGTAGCCCTAGGCGGATATTCCTGCTGCTGCGCTGATCCTGCCTGCAGCTGCCCTGCACGCCCTGTACGTCCTTGTCCAGGATCACGCTGCCAGGCTCCCCCCCCCCCCCGGGCCGGCACCTCACGCTGGGGGGTAGCAATGTCATGCCCTGCACTAATGGCGTCGGGCCTCGCAAGCCCCGCCCCCTGAGGAGAGCGAGACCCGCGGCTGGCCGTTGGACCTGGGCGTTGTCCCGGATTCCTCCTGGCCGGTCTGTCTCCACTGCCCCTAGCTGTAGGCGGTCAGCGACTGGCCAGAGGGTCCCCGGAGGGGCTCCTCATCCGGGTCCGGGGCTCCGCCTCCTCGGCTATTAGTCTTGCCGGAGGTCGGGCCTTGTGAGCACGCGCGCGCTGCACTTGAAGTCCCTCTCCACTGCCTGCTGCCGACTGCCTGCTCTCCGATCCTGCTCCCTGTGCCTGAAGCCATCCAGGGGGGTGATGTTCCGCCGCTGCCCTCAGGATCGCTATGGCTTCTTCCACTGACGCCATGCCGGTATGTACCTTGCTCGCACTGTCCTCTCTCTCCGCACCCCGCCGCTGGGCTGCCGCCACCACTGGCCTGCACTCAACAAGCTTGACTGGCAAATTATAAGCGCTGGCCCTACTAGCTCTTCTCTCACTGACTAAGCTCCTTGAATCTCAAATTTCTTGGCAAATATGGCGCTCCTGCCCAAATTAACCCCTTGTATGCATTCCCCCCCACTAACCCCCCTCCCCTTTACCAGCTATCCAATCCCTCAGCTACCTAGTCACCCTGACCACTCCCCCTACCGCACCCAAGTATTAACCCTTCCTATGCCTCCCTGCTTTCCCTGCCAACCCTGTCATGCAGGGCCTACACCTATGTGCCTTTTCATGGCACGTTCTGGCCCTTTCCTTTACTCTTTCATTCATCACTCTCCATCGCTGTCTGGGGGTTGTTATGCCCTCGGGTAGCGCTAGAGCCCTGCCCTTGTACCAGATAATGGATGGAAAAACTTTTAGAAAATGCAGTAGAGCCTACAGCCTGCGGCAGAAGTGACCGGTAACTTTATTCTCTGGGTCATCGGCTAGATAAAGGTTGCAGTAAGCAACCGAAACATTGTCTTTTTTACATGGACTCAATAAAGCTTCAGTCCCTTTAATGATGTGAGTATCATCTTGTACGCATGGACACCCCTGGATGCTGCTCTAGAGGTAACCTATTTTTATTTACTTTTTTCTGTACTACTTTGACCCCTTAATGGCACAGGATGTAAGGTTACATCCTGCACATTCAGAGGGGGGGGGGGCTATGAACAGAGGTCATGCGGCGATCTCTCACACGATGCAGGTGCCGGCTGCAAGAAACATTTTGCGGCTCACCGGAGCTGTTAAACCTTTAAATGCCGCTGTCAATTCCGACTGGGTATATAAATCCACGACCAATGTATCCAGGGTTCAGTACGCCCCCCCCCCCCCCCACACACACACAATGAGGTGCCTATTAGAGTGCAGTATAATGTAATGCTTCATACTGCAGGAGCGATCAAAGTATCGCAAGTTCTTGTTCCCTCTGGAGACTAAAAATAAGTAAAAATTAAGTTTAAAAAGTCTTACTAAATATTTAAAAAAAAAAAAAAGTTTCGCAAAAAATGAACGCTCGCACACCCTGTCAGCGGAAAAATAAAGTTATGCCGGTCAGAAAATTTTAAAAGTTGTAATATCTTTGAAAAAAAGATAAAAGTAGGACAGTAAAAAAAAAAGCTATCAATTCAGTATTGTCGTAACCGTACTGACCCAGAGGATATAGATCATGTCATTTTTGATGCACTCAACTAAGAATTTTTTTTTTACATTTTTCAGTACATTATATGGTACATTAAATAGTATTACTGAAAAATACAACTCGTCCCGCAAAAAATAACAACAAGCCCTCATACAGCGACGTCAATGGATAAATAAAGGAGTTACCATTTTTAAATGGGGGGGGGGGGAGCCTACGTTCTTAAGGGGTTAATCCCTTAGGCACAAGGCGTGGTAAATTTACGGTGCTTAATCCTGGGCTTTAATGCCTACTGATGGCAAAAATATTGCATGGGATTAAAGCCTCTGCTGCTGCAATCAAGCAGGAGCAGGTCGGGTCCTCAGCTGTTAGTAACAGCTGAGAACCCAGAGGAGAAAGGAGAAGTGGTGTGAAAGTATTACTTCCACTATGTGACCCAGCAATCATGTGACTGTGGGAGCCCCTGTTACAGCAGAGCTGCAGGGTCCTAACAGACCCTGATCAGCTCTGTTGTCACCACAGGGGGATGTCTTCCCTGTACCTGGGGCTCCTATGGATGCGGCTCCTATGGATGCCCCAGCTACAGTGGAAAAGTGTGAAATAAAAAAAGAAAAAGAGCATGTGACTGACCCCCAGACGTCTTGTATGACGTATAATAGAAAACGACCCGACCTCGACACTGACCACAACTGTCACTGTATGCACCCTGTAATCTCAGACTACACAAATTATGTATCAAAACATCTGAAACAAGATGAGGAACCCGTTACCATACTTCATTTAAGCCTAAATATACTAATTAAAAAAAAAACTGTGAAAGGAAGATATATAGAAACAGCCCTAGATTTCTTGGAAAAAACGCAGCAAAAATAGTTTTGGTAGCTGAAAGAAAAAAAAATGAGGGCAGTAAAACCACCAGATGGGTAAAATCCCTAAAGTGTCCGGTCCGAAGGCTTCATTCACACGGCTACATGATCCCGCTACAAAACGCATGTACGTAAAGCTGATGGTTCCGATGGGTTCTTTCACACGAGATGTTTTGTAGCCTGAAAGAACCCATTGGAGGCCATCAGCTTCACATACATGCGTTTATGGTACAAAACTGTCTGGTCCTCAAGAGGTTAAAAAAATAAAATATCTATCAAAAACATACAATTCTTTCTCCATGGACATAGACGGGGGGCTCGGTTTTTGCGGGATGTCCTGCAGTTTCTGTTGGTATAATTATGGGGTACATGTGACTTTTTTTTTTTTTTTCTTCTTGAAGTCGGGTGACCAAATTGCACATTTCTGGCATTGTGTTTTTTTTCTTTTTGATGGCGTTCACCCTGTGGGATAAATGTGTTACTTTAATAGATTGGACTTTTATGGATGCAGTCATACCAGTTATATATATTTTAATTATAAATCCGTTTACACCCAAAGATACTAAGGGAACTAAGTGATGAAATAGCTAGGCCGCTATACCTAATATTTCTAGATACTATCAAGACCGGGGTTGTACCATTGGATTGGCGCATTGCCAACGTGGTTCCAATTTACAAAAAGGGGACCAAAATTGAGCCTGGTAACTACAGGCCGGTAAGTCTCACCTCAGTAACGGGAAAAATTTTCGAGGGGATTCTGAGAGACGCCATCGATGAGCACCTCAAGGAGAACAAGGGAATAACTCCTCACCAGCATGGATTCATGAAGGGTCGCTCATGTCAGACAAATCTGATCAGTTTCTACGATGAAGTAAGCTCTAGGCTGGACCAGGGAATATCTAGACTTCTCTAAAGCAACTGACACCGTGCCGCATAATAGGCTAATATACAAAATGAGGCAGCTCGGACTGGGCGAAAACGTTTGTAATTGGGTTAAAAATTGGCTCAACGATAGAAAGCAGAGGGTGGTAATAAATGGTGCGTACTCTGATTGGGCCACAGTCACTAGTGGGGGCCACAGGGTTCAGTATTAGGCCCCACTCTGTTCAACATATTTATCAATGACCTGATAGAGGGGCTACACAGCAAAATATCAATATTTGCAGATGACACAAAATTATACAATATAATTAATGCAATGGAGGACAATGTGCGGCTACAAACGGACCTGGATAAGCTGGGGGCTTGGGCAGGAAAATGGCAAATGAAGTTCAATGTGGATAAATGTAAGGTTCTGCACACGGGCAGCAAGAATGGATGTTACCAATATTCACTTAATGGGGTACCACTAGGGAAAAGTGATATGGAAAAGGACCTGGGGGTATTAGTGGATAGTAGACAAAACTGGAGTAACCAATGCCAGTCAGCTGCTGCAAAGGCAAATAAAGTTTTGGGATGCATTAAAAGAGGTATAGGGGCGAGGGAAGAGAACATTATCCTCCCACTATATAAGGCACTTGTCAGGCCTCACATGGAAAACTGTGTACAGTTCTGGTCACCGGTGCTCAGGAACGATGTTACAGTGCTGGAGGGGGTTCAAAGAAGGGCAAGTAAACTAATACATGGAATGACGGGACTGGAATACCCAGAGAGGCTATCAAAATTGGGATTATTTACCCTGGAAAAAAGACGGCTAAGGGGCGATCAAATAACCATGTATAAATACATGAGGGGACAATACAAGGATCTCTCCCAGGATCTGTTTACACCCAGGACTGTGACGGTAACAAGAGGGCATCCGCTACGATTAGAGGAAAGCAGGTTTCATCACCAACACAGAAAGGGGTTCTTTACTGTAAGAGCAGTTAGACTGTGGAACACTCTGCCGGAGGAAGTGGTGATGGCAAAATCCTTAGAGGAGTTTAAAAGGGGACTTGATGTCTTTCTGGAGAAGGATATTACAGGATATAAATATTAGGTTAGGTGTCAATCCTGGTATATAGGCAGGTAGGAACTATTAGGGGTTGATCCAGGGAACAGTCTGATTGCCATTAGGGAGTCGGGAAGGAATTTTTCTCCAAATGGGCTAATTGGCTTCTGCCTTTTGGGGTTTTTGCCTTCCTCTGGATCAACTGGAGGGTGGAAATAGGCTGAACTAGATGGACATTGTCTTCATTTAGCCTTACACGCTATGTTACTATGTTTAAAAAAAAGTGGTTAAACTTTTGTTACCTTTTTATTTCTCTTTCTTCAGAGGCCCCCGGCTGACACGGCGACCGACCGTCTCCCCGCGGAGGGAGGGGCCCTTACTATCCTTGGATTTACTAACGAACAATTTTGGCTCCCAGGAACAATACAGTGAATGCGATCAATGCTCAATTTCTGAGAGACCGCCAAACACGCCGTCACGTAGACTTCTAGCTCCAGTAATACATTTTATATGGCCCGTCGGCCCTGCATTATACCCTAGAGGCAGCGCCGCCAGGATACTGGAGTCAAAGTTGAAACATTGCTCCAACCCCTGTGTAGTGGTCGACGCTTGTAATCGCAGGCACAGTTCTCATTGAGATCCGTGGGACCCCAGCCTGCAATTACAGGTGCAGCTACCATTAATTTCAAGGAGAGCTGTACCTGCAATTACAAGCGTCGGCCACTACATAACAGTCGGAGCAGTGACTTCCACTTCTACCCTGGTGTATTCTGGTGGACGTTGCTTAGATAAGCCCTTCAAAGAAATTCTTCTCACCCCGCTTGCAGCTCTGGTTCAGCGGTGCAGTGCTGCAGAGTCTGTAACCGCCAAATTCTGTGGCAAGATGAGAGGTCAGTGGTCACCGACTGAGCAGCCACTACCGGAACGGAGCTGCAGGCTGGCTGAGTGTAAAGCCTGTATGGATGCTGCTCAGCCACAGGCCTATAGGGGGTTTCTATAGGCCTCTCGCTGGGCAGCATCCCTGGGACCACTATGGGGCATTAACCAATAGTATCACTCTGTCTGTCCCTGCTATGGGTTAATCCCTCCCCATAGCCCCACTGTCTTTCTGCTCCGGGGGAGGGGGGGGGGCAGAGCTAGAGGGTGGATCCCTTTAGCCCCACCCTCTCCTCCCATTCTCTGAAGAAGCTCCCACCCCCTTTCTCTCTCCCTGCTATAGGGAAATCCTTGGGGAGAGAGGCGGAGGGAGTCTGCTACTGCCCCTCACTGCTAGGGGGATTACCCATCAGTGGGGCTGGAGGAGTTTACAGCGGGACATTTAAAATAAACTTCTGCGCAGCAAGTCTTAAATGTCTCGCTGTAAGCAGCTGGGAACTCCTTTTCCTGCTCCCATAGAAGTCAATGGAAACTCACACCAAAGATGGGTCAGATCTCTTCTCGCACTACGGACCTTCGATGTCGGCATTGTAGCCGCACCTGTCCTACCTTTGGAAGGTGAGGATTTTATAGGTCTAAAATTCTTTATGGTTCATTTAGAAGGATTAAACGCATCTCGTTGTAAAAATAGGCTGCATATTTGCGCCACCAAAAGTCGCTTGGGTTTTCCGGGCGCTCTGGTGTGTGTTTATGTGCCCAGATGCACTCGCAAATACACAGTGTAAAAAAGAGCGCAGACCGGCTCATTGAAATGGTGCACAAATTTGCGCCCGCCCATTCATCTCCGTTGCCTATTGGGGGCGTAATACACCAAAATGGGTCAGGTTGTGATTTTTTTTTGATGGTCATGTGAACAAGACAACTGAAGTAAATGTGTTCTATTTATTTCGTATTACGTTTGCAGAACTTGTGTGTGTAGTATGCTGTACAAATACTCCTGTGTACGAGCTCGGTATTAGTGTACCTTGACGCCACCAGGAAGCTAGGGGTTTGACAGGAGGAACGCCCCTCTCACACCCCTAGCTCTTGATGGGGTGAAGGGACGAAGGTGCTAGCAGCAGCATAGTGTGGGTTTATTAGTGGCAGCACTGCAGCCTTACGCGGAGGGTAACTATTCTGCTTAGGCTTACATGCTGAAGTGTTAATGGTGCATGTTACAGCGGTAACATGCCAGCATTAACATGTGATAATGTTACGCAAATTACAATAGTAACCCTCAGCGTATTGCTGCAGCGCTGGCACAAAGAAATCCAGACGCTGCAGCGTGTGTGCTTGGTCGTGTCTGCTATGGTCTCATAGTTGGCCGCCTGCCCACCCCCTCCATCTCGGCTGCCAGCTCTCCGCTCGGTGTTGCCACCCGCTACCGATAAAGCACTGGGAGTATGGCCGACGGCTCTCCACTCCTTTCCAGCGGCTACTTCAGTGGTCCCTCAATGCCGATCCCGACAAAAGAACTTCCATGAAGTCGCACTGCGCTCCTGCTGTCGGGGGGTTCCGCTTCTGCTCCGCCGCCGGGGAACCGACTTGCTGCTGGAGGTGCGCGCTAGCACCACCGGCGGCCGCTGCATGGTTTCTGTACAGATCTGAACAGCCCTTCCAGCACCTGGAGCTGAGGACACTGTCCACCTAATCAGCATCAGGAGGCGTTACCTCCTCTCAATCTTGACTCCACCAGGAATTCCTGGTGGTGTCAAGATACACTAATACCAGCGAGCTCTTACAGAATACAATGTAATTTTATAGTATTGCTGTAAAGCCGTCATGTATATTCTGTGTATTTATTATAACTGGTTCTGGGGTACGCCCTGGACCCACCCATTATGAAGGATGTATAATAATGTGTACTGAAACCTCGTTTCTATCACCCCATTGAACGGGGTGTATATGTGTGAGTATATAATATGTGATTGTTTGCAGCAAGAGAAACCACGTAATCTTGTGGATATGATACCTTTTAATGGTACCAAACCTTTGTTTTCATTATTGTATATAATATATATTGTAGACATGTGCAGTTCTGAAGGTACATTGCACTCAGATGCTTATCCTGGGTGTGATAAATCTCTGTATCTTCCTTCTGGGTCCCAGTGAGCCGGCCCCCAGGGGGGAATCACTGGGACATAGTGGACATAGTGGACAGTGGACCTGTGATAGACAGTTTTACATATGTTATGCAATTTTATGTATTTTCTGTATACCAATGACAGTATTTTTTCTATCTTTGTTTGCTCTTCTACAAATATATATATATTCGTTATGTATCCAATATATCCACTTCCTCATATATAATGAAACTCTCTATTCTCTAAACTCTAACCAACTTTTATGATAACTAATAGAGATGAGCGAACGTACTCGTCCGAGCTTGATATTCGTGCGAATATTAGGGTGTTCGGGATGCTCGTTACTCGTAACGAGTACCACGCGGTGTTCGGGTTACTTTCAGTTACCTCTCTGAGACGTTAGCGCGCTTTTCTGGCCAATTGAAAGACAGGGAAGGCATTACAACTTCCCCCTGCGACGTTCAAGTCCTATACCACCCCCCTGCTGTGAGTGGCTGGCGAGATCAGGTGTCACCTGAGTATAAAAGTCGGCCCCTCCCGCGGCTCGCCACACATGCCTTGTGACTTAGCTGAGGGAAAGTGCTGCTGCTGGTGCCGGAGCTGCTGTAGGGAGAGCATTAGGAGTGAGTGTAGGCTTCAAGAACCCCAACGACCCTTCTCAGGGCCACATCTACTAGTGTGCAGTACTGTGTTAGCACAGTATTTTTTTTTTTTTTTGTCCAAAATTGGATCTGCAGAGCATTGCGCCCTGCAATAGGGACAGAAGTGGGGGTTAGGCAGGGAGAGTGTTAGGAGTTAGTGTAGGCTTCAAGAACCCCAACGGTCCTTTCTAGGGCCACTTCTATCCGTGTGCAGTACTGTCCAGGCTGCTGTTAGCAGTGTTGCATATTTTTTTTTCTTTCTCAAAACCGGCTGTGCAGAGCATTGCACCCGGCATTAATACTACAGGGATAGAATTGTGTAGGCAGGGCCAGAAGACATTTATTATTCATTGAATATACGCAGTGGGGTCTTCCCTTTGCTAAAAAGGAAAAAAATTATATTTGGCCTGCCTGTGTCAGTCCTAAGGTCTCCGTGTACATGTGTGCTGCGTGGACAACGTACAAAAATCTGACGCAACCAGCTACGCTTTACTGCAGCCTAGCGCCATTGTCTTTCCTGACTGGCAAATACCTGCTCTGCTAAAGTTAATAACTCTGCTACACTATAGTTGTGTGACACTTTTTGATTGCCACACCACAGATATTAAACTTCTTGTTCATTGAATACACGCAGTGGGGTCTTCCGTTTGCAAAAAAGCGAAAACATTATATTTGGCCTGCAGGCTTGCGCCAATTTATTTCCTGCCTGGGAAATCAAATCACTGGTAATACAGCATGCTGAGGGGTAGGGGTAAGCCTAGAGGACGTGGATGTGGACGTGGCCGAGGACGCGGAGGGCCAAGTGAGGGTGTGGGCACAGGCCGAGCTCCTGATCCAGGTGTGTCGCAGCCGACTGCTGCGCGATTAGGAGAGAGGCACGTTTCTGGCGTCCCCACATTCATCGCCCAATTAATGGGTCCACGCGGGAGACCTTTATTAGAAAATGAGCAGAGATTCTTTAATGAAAGACAGAAAGTAGAGGGACCCTGAGAGAATATATACTGTCCCTGTAGGAGGACATGAAGGTGGTAGTAAGGGCCGACCCTAAGAAGGCGGCTGGTGCTGACCAGGCTCTTAGGGAGCAGTTTATTGAGGGCTCATTAACGGAGACTCTCAGGAGCTGAAGATGCTGTCGGTGCGCCCCGATAGTATATTCATACAATGTAAAGAGCTGGCCATTACTATTCTGGGTACAGAGCCACGGACCTCTGAGGGGGAGGAGCCTAAGACAGGATCGTGACGTGTAGCGGCAGGCGGAACAAGCTAGTAGTGATAGGTCTGCTCCATTATTCGAAATGCAGAAGCAAATGATGGAGCTGACTTGCAACGTTGCCGCACTGTGTCAGAAAGTCAGCGAGCTAGACAGCCCATGTCCAATGCCGAAGCTACTTCCCAAGTGCCGGTTACCACTGGGACCGCATCGGCCGGCTGGAAGCTATCCACGCCCCTTGCGACCATTTTTTGCACATTGCGGCCAAAACGAACATGATAGTCAAACATGCTGCTGTTTAAATGGGCAACCCCTGGGCAGAAGGACCTCACCCTAGGAGGACAGACAACAGGTCCATGTGCTGATAAAGGCATTAATAAATACGTAGGCCCCTGTCCAGAAGTCATGTTATATGTGGACGATATGCCCTTGTTTATGCTTATTGATACCAGGTCACAAGTCACCACTATGAGTGACTTTGAGAAATACTGTCCCCCTGACATTCTCAGCTGTCCGCCTAAACAATTAATCAACATTGTGGTGAGCAATGGTCTGCCCATACCTATAGTGGGGTACTGGGAACCGACCATTATAGCTGGGAAGGCAGAGCTACGTTGGCAAGGAATACTGGTGGTAGATGTGCCAGACAAGAATGCACCAATCATCACACTGGGCATGCATATACTAAAGAACTGCTATGCAGAGATGCTACAAGCGCTGCAGAGTAATGTGCCCGCAGCGTCCCAGGCCCAGAGAGCTGTGCTAAAGACCACTATAAGTGCCTTGTCAGCTCAGCAGCGGCTTGTGAATCTGCAAGGTCATGTGGGAAGAGCCCGTGTGAAGGACATCAGACCGGTTGTAGTCCCACTGGAGTCTGAATTTGTCCTATGGTGCCAGACATGGCCAGGCCTATGTGGCCGTGCCTATGAAGCTATAGTGGAGCCTATCCCTATAGATGGTAACCCGTATTTACTGTCTGCACGGAGCCTGGTTACTGTGATCAATGGGAAGGTGCTGGTCCACCTCATCAATATTGGAAGGGTTTCTGCACAGCTAGGACACAGCTGAGAAGCGAGATGCCTTGAGCCAACATAATCTTGACTTTGGCCAGGTCAAGGACCTCTACCACTCTGTCCCCACCAATGGCCATGTGCCGATCAAAGAAAGATACAGACCCATTTCACCTTCCTCCTATCAAGAAGTTAAGAATATGATACAGGAGGTGAAGGATAATCATATTATCAAAGAAAGCCATAGACCCTGGGCTGTTCCCATAGTACTTGTCCAAAAGAAGGATGGAGGCATCCGCTTCTGTGTAGATTATAGAAAGCTGAACAGCGTAACACACAAAGATGGCTATCCTCTCCCTCGTATTGAGGAGTCTCTGATGGCCTTGGGCTCTGCCGCCTATTTTTCCACTCTGGATCTGACCAGTGGATATTGGCAGGTGCCCATGAGTGAGGCGGATAGAGAAAAAACCATCTCCACTCCACCAATGGGGCTGTTTGAATTCAACCTCTCTCTGACCTCTGGCATCTTTCCCTCTTCTTTCAAACACGCCATCATATGCCCACTGCTAAAGAAGCCGACTCTGGACGCGACTGATGCTGCCAACTACCGACCCATCTCAAACCTCCCCTTCATCTCCAAACTACTAGAACGGCTGGTTTACTCCCGCCTTGTAAGCTACCTATCAGAGAACTCTCTCCTAGACCCCCTACAGTCTGGCTTTCGACCTCAACACTCAACAGAAACTGCCCTTACAAGGGTATCAAATGACCTACTGACAGCCAAATCGAGGGGCGATTACTCCCTACTGATCCTCCTCGACCTCTCCGCAGCATTTGACACTGTTGACCACAAACTCCTCCTCAGTATGCTATGCTCCATTGGCCTAAAGGACACTGCCCTCTCCTGGTTCTCTTCCTACCTATCTGACCGCTCTTTCAGTGTCTCCTTTGCTGGCTCTACCTCCGCTCCTCTTCCCCTTGCTGTTGGGGTCCCCCAGGGCTCTGTCCTCGGCCCTCTTCTTTTCTCTATCTACACAGCCCCTATTGGACAAACTATCAAGAGATTTGGCCTCCAATACCACCTGTATGCTGATGACACCCAGCTATACACCTCTTCCTGTGACATCTCTGCACCTTTACTCCAAAACATCACTGACTGTCTGTCCGCTGTCTCTAACACCATGTCCTCTCTCTACCTAAAACTAAACCTCTCTAAAACTGACCTGCTGGTATTTCCACCCTCCACTAACCGACCTCCTCCTGACATCTCCATCTCAGTGTGTGGCGCCACCATAACTCCTAGACAACATGCCCGCTGCCTTGGAGTCATATTTGATTCTGATCTCTCTTTTGCCCCATCTCCACTCCACCAATGGGGCTGTTTGAATTCAACCTCTCTCTGACCTCTGGCATCTTTCCCTCTTCTTTCAAACACGCCATCATATCCCCACTGCTAAAGAAGCCGACTCTGGACGCGACTGATGCTGCCAACTACCGACCCATCTCAAACCTCCCCTTCATCTCCAAATTACTAGAACGGCGGGTTTACTCCCGCCTTGTAAGCTACCTATCAGAGCACTCTCTCCTAGACCCCCTACAGTCTGGCTTTCGACCTCAACACTCAACAGAAACTGCCCTTACAAGGGTATCAAATGACCTACTGACAGCCAAATCGAGGGGCGATTACTCCCTACTGATCCTCTTCGACCTCTCCGCAGCATTTGACACTGTTGACCACAAACTCCTCCTCAGTATGCTATGCTCCATTGGCCTAAAGGACACTGCCCTCTCCTGGTTCTCTTCCTACCTATCTGACCGCTCTTTCAGTGTCTCCTTTGCTGGCTCTACCTCCGCTCCTCTTCCCCTTGCTGTTGGGGTCCCCCAGGGCTCTGTCCTCGGCCCTCTTCTTTTCTCTATCTACACAGCCCCTATTGGACAAACCATCAGGAGATTTGGCCTCCAATACCACCTGTATGCTGATGACACCCAGCTATACACCTCTTCCTGTGACATCTCTGCACCTTTACTCCAAAACATCACTGACTGTCTGTCCGCTGTCTCTAACACCATGTCCTCTCTCTACCTAAAACTAAACCTTTCTAAAACTGACCTGCTGGTATTTCCACCCTCCACTAACCGACCTCCTCCTGACTGTCAGGACAGTGTCCGGGATATGGGGGTCCCTGAGATATCCCGCAACCCCTGTCCCTGCCTACTTGCCCCCCTGGGCTAACCCCCAGGGCGACAACTGGGCGGCGGTCCCTACCCTCACTAGGGAAGCGGGACACGGGAAGACAAACAGACACTGAGACAAAACAACGGTAGAATGGTCAGACAATCCGGGTTGGCAACAAGAGGGTACGCAGTACGGAGGGGTCAGGCAAAAACGTAGTCAAGTCCAAAAGCAGGTGTCAGAAAAGCCGAGGTCACAAGAGTAGTCAGGATAAACGCGGGTGCAGCTGGAGAACCAAACTAACACTGGCAAGGCCTGACAGGAAAACACACCTATTTAAATGCTGTCAGTGCTCCCGCCCCAGAAGCTAATTGGGGCGGGGAGCCTGACAGCAGCAGGGCTAATCAGGGAGGTGCTGGGGGCACGCCCCCAGTCTTGCAGCACAGACCGTTACTAGGGAAGCCAGCCTGGTAGTCAAGTGACTAGAAGCACCAGCTGCCTCCCTAGCAACCCGGCGGCGACCAGTCTTACAGCGGCCCGGGGAGATCACAAGAACCGGGGCTCCCCTCCGCCGCACTCCTGTAGCCCGGGTGGCAGGACCGGTGGTGCGGGCACGGCGGCCCCGAGAGTTGCAGGTTCTGACAGTACCCCCCCTTCTACGGGGGGACACCGGACCCCCATGGCCCGGTGCGGGCTTAAGCGGGAAAGCCCTGTGGAATGACTGGACTAGGCGTGGCGCATGAACGTCCCTGGCAGGGACCCACGTCCTATCCTCAGGGCCAAATCCTCTCCAGTGGACCAGGTACTGCAGCACACCTCTAACCCGTCGGGCATCCACAAGCCTTTCTACTTCATACTCCAGTTCCCCCTGTACCAGAGAAGGCGGAGGCGGGTTCTGGGTGGGTAGAACTGGAGTCACATACTTCTTAAGCAAGTTTTTGTGAAAAACCTTGTGGACCTTCCAGGGGTCAGGAAGTGCCAACTTATATGACACCGGGTTGATAACCTGAGAAACAGTAAATGGGCCAATGAACCGAGGAGCAAGTTTCAGGGAGGGAACCTTAAGTCTCAGATTCTTGGACGATAATAAAACTTGCTCCCCGACCACAAAAGGTGCAGAGATAGTACGTCTTTTATTTGCGTATTTACGCAGTTTCTCTTGGGAACCCAGAAGGTTCTTACGAACCTGGGCCCAAACTGTGCACAGTTCTTCAGCGGATATGTCAGCGGCCGGATTGTTCGAGACAACAGGAGTAGAAAGCGAGAACCGGGGATGGAACCCATAGTTACAAAAAAAAGGTGACAGTTGGGTCGACGAGTTAACATGGTTGTTAATAGCAAATTCGGCGAGAGGTAAGTAGTTGGCCCACTGATACTGGTTATCAGAGACAAACAGTCGCAGATACTGGATAAGTTCTTGATTCATCCGTTCCGTTTGTCCGTTACTCTCGGGATGGAAAGCGGAGGAAAAGGACAAATTAACGTTTAGATTTTTACAGAAGGCTCGCCAGAAGCGAGCGACGAACTGAACCCCTCTATCTGACACAATATCCTCGGGGATCCCATGTAACCGAACAATCTCCTTGATGAACATTTCAGACAGAAGTTTGGCGTTAGGCAACTTGCCAAGCGGAACAAAATGAGACATTTTAGAGAAACGGTCAACTATTACCCAAATGACCGTATTCCCCAGCGAGGATGGCAGATCAGTAATAAAATCCATGGACAAGTGGGACCATGGCCTGGACGGAATGGGCAAGGGAAGAAGAGGACCCTCAGGACGTCTCCTGAGATTCTTCCCCCTTGCGCAAACCGGGCACGCGGACACAAACACCCGTACATCCTTGGCCATGTGCGGCCACCAATAGAGTCTGGCCACTAACTCCAGAGTACCCCTGATGCCGGGGTGTCCAGCTAGGACTGAAGCATGTGTCTCCTCTAACACTTTCAATCTCAGTGACAACGGGACAAATAATTTGCCTTCCGGAAGGGCTTCAGGAGCAGATTGTTGAGCGGCGTGTATGAGAGGTGAAAGGTCGGAGGAGACAGCAGCGAGGACCACACCAGGGGAGAGAATGCTCTCAGGCTCAGACTCGGAAGGTTCCGGAGAACCAAAACTCCTCGACAGGGCATCGGCCTTGACATTCTTAGAACCGGGTCTATAGGTAACAACAAAATTGAACCGAGAGAAAAACAAGGCCCAGCGGGCTTGCCGAGCATTTAACCTCTTAGCGGAATCTAGGTAGGTGAGGTTTTTATGGTCTGTGAGTACCGTGATCTGGTGATGGGCTCCTTCCAAAAAGTGCCTCCACTCTTCGAAAGCCCACTTAATCGCCAGCAATTCCCGGTTGCCTATATCGTAGTTCCGTTCAGTGGAAGAGAACTTTCTCGAAAAATAGGCACACGGTCTAAGGTTAGTGAGAGTGGAGGGACCTTGGGACAGTACCGCTCCCACACCAAACTCAGAGGCATGTACCTCCACCACAAAAGGGCAGGACAGATCCGGTTGTACTAGGACGGGTGCAGACGAGAACGCCGCCTTTAGGGTATCGAAGGCCCTCAGGGCCTCAGAAGACCAGGTCCTCACATCTGCCCCCTTTCTGGTGAGGTCCGTTAGAGGTTTAGCCACCACGGAGAAGTCTTTAATGAACTTGCGATAGTAGTTGGCGAAGCCGAGGAAGCGTTGAAGGGCTTTCAATGAACCTGGCTGGGCCCACTCCGTGATGGCTTTCACCTTCTCAGGATCCATCTGGAAGTCGCATGGCGTGATGATATACCCTAAGAATGATATCTTTTGTACCCCGAACACACATTTCTCGAGTTTGGCAAACAGCTTGTTATGTCTGAGTCGAGCTAGCACAGTCTGAACATGAGTATGGTGACTCGACAAGTCAGAGGAAAAGACCAGAATGTCGTCTAGATATACAACCACGAACACCCCCATGATATCCTGAAACACTGAATTCATGTACCCCTGAAAAATGGCGGGGGCGTTACACAGTCCAAAAGGCATAACCAGGTATTCAAAATGACCGAGGGGCGTATTGAAAGCGGTTTTCCACTCATCCCCCTCCCGAATGCGGATGAGGTTGTATGCTCCCCTGAGATCAAGTTTAGAAAACCATCGGGCCCCAGCAACCTGGTTGAGGAGGTCAGGAATGAGTGGAAGAGCATACTGGTTTCGGACTGTGATTTTATTTAGCTCTCTATAGTCAATACAGGGCCGGAGACCCCCATCCTTTTTCTCAACGAAGAAAAACCCGGCACCCACCGGGGATTCTGAGGGCCGGATGTGTCCCTTGGCCAGGCTGTCCTGGATATAGTCCCTCATGGACTCTCTCTCTGGAACCGTAACATTATAGATGCGGCCCTTAGGAAGTTTGGCCCCAGGAATCAAGTCGATTTTACAGTCCCATTCCCTGTGAGGGGGCAGAGCTTCAGACAACTGTTTGGAGAACACGTCAGAAAACTCGGAGAGGTAATCTGGTAGGGGGCTCCCCTCGCAGGTGGAGATTCCCACCTTCACCGAACAAAGGTGGTTGGTACAGCGGGGACCCCACTTTACCAGTTCCAGCGTGTCCCAATTTACTACCGGGTTGTGCTCCCGGAGCCAGGGGAGACCTAGGACGACGTCCACAGACAGATCTCTCATCACTAGAAAGGTGCAGGTTTCCACGTGTAAGGCTCCTATCGTAAACCTTACTTCAGGGGTAACCAGATTAACAACCCCTGCTTGCAATGGAGTGGAGTCCACTCCTGAAACCAAAATCGGAGTCTCTAAACGTAACAAAACCCCGGACAGTTGAGCAACGAAATTAAAGTTAACGAAATTAGCCGCAGCCCCAGAATCAACGAAGGCTTGCCCAGTACGGTGGAAAGCATGAAATTCTAGGGTGCAAGGCAATAACATTTTGGACAACACAGGGAGTACCTTGGCTCCTAGACAGTCCCCCCGACAACTGCCTAGGAGCGGAAGTTTTTCCTGCCGTGGCTTCTTAGCGCAGGTAGCAATGCGGTGACCCGGCTCCCCACAGTAGAAGCAGAGGTTCTTCTTCAGGCGGTATTCCCGTCGTTGCTTGGGGTTCATGGCTCCCAGCTCCATGGCCTCGGTGGTGGGAGGTAAAAAGGTCGGGTCAGTCGAAGAAGTAGGCGTGGGGAGTGGGGTGGTCCGAGCGGCGTGTCTGGCCCTCAAACGTCGGTCGGCTCGAATAGCCAGCGACATGGCTTGCTCTAGGGTTCTAGGCTCCGGGTGGGCCACGAGTAGGTCCTTAAGACCCTCAGACAGACCGGTCAAAAATAGGTCTTTTAGGGCGGCATCATTCCACCCGGATTCTGTACAATGTTGGCGGAATAGAGCGCAGTAGTCCTCCGCCATCTTGCGACCCTGTCGCAGGGCCAGAAGCTTGGAGACTGCGTAGCCGGCCCGGTCGGGTTCGTCATAAATCTGACCCAAGGCGGAAAAAAAAGCGTCAAGGGATAGTCGGGTGGGAGAGCCAGCCGGTAACGAGAAAGCCCAATTTTGGGGCTCTCCCCTCAGGCGGGTAATTACGATTCCCACTTTCTGGTATTCAGTACCAGAGGAGTGGGGGCGGAGATCAAAGTAGAGCTTGCAGCTCTCTCTAAATGCAAAAAACTGATCTCTCTCTCCGGAGAAGCAATCCGGAAGCGTGGCTCGAGGTTCTGACATTGTTCCTGGAGCGGACGAGGGCTGTATGGGACCTGCAGCTGCCACTTGTTCCTGTGGCTGCAAGCGGGCTGTTAGGTCCTGGGCAAGGGTCGTAAGGACCTGGACCTGGTCCGCTAACGCCGCCACGGCCTCCATCGAGGGGCTCAAAGTTGCCGGGCGGATGCAAGGGTCTGACCTTCGTTCGGCCAGTGTTACTGTCAGGACAGTGTCCGGGATATGGGGGTCCCTGAGATATCCCGCAACCCCTGTCCCTGCCTACTTGCCCCCCTGGGCTAACCCCCAGGGCGACAACTGGGCGGCGGTCCCTACCCTCACTAGGGAAGCGGGACACGGGAAGACAAACAGACACTGAGACAAAACAACGGTAGAATGGTCAGACAATCCGGGTTGGCAACAAGAGGGTACGCAGTACGGAGGGGTCAGGCAAAAACGTAGTCAAGTCCAAAAGCAGGTGTCAGAAAAGCCGAGGTCACAAGAGTAGTCAGGATAAACGCGGGTGCAGCTGGAGAACCAAACTAACACTGGCAAGGCCTGACAGGAAAACACACCTATTTAAATGCTGTCAGTGCTCCCGCCCCAGAAGCTAATTGGGGCGGGGAGCCTGACAGCAGCAGGGCTAATCAGGGAGGTGCTGGGGGCACGCCCCCAGTCTTGCAGCACAGACCGTTACTAGGGAAGCCAGCCTGGTAGTCAAGTGACTAGAAGCACCAGCTGCCTCCCTAGCAACCCGGCGGCGACCAGTCTTACAGCGGCCCGGGGAGATCACAAGAACCGGGGCTCCCCTCCGCCGCACTCCTGTAGCCCGGGTGGCAGGACCGGTGGTGCGGGCACGGCGGCCCCGAGAGTTGCAGGTTCTGACACTGACATCTCCATCTCAGTGTGTGGCGCCACCATAACTCCTAGACAACATGCCCGCTGCCTTGGAGTCATATTTGATTCTGATCTCTCTTTTGCCCCCTACATCCAATCTGTGGCCCGAACATGTCAGTTGCACCTCAAGAACATCGCAAGAATCCGCTCTTTTCTCACTGTGGACACGCTAAAAACGCTTACTGTCGCCCTCATCCACTCCCGGCTTGATTATTGCAACTCGTTGCTGATCAGCCTCCCCTGCTCCAGACTCTACCCTCTTCAATCCATCCTGAATGCGGCAGCCAGGCTCATCTTCCTGTCCAGCCGCTACTCGGATGCCTCTGTCCTGTGCCAGTCACTGCACTGGCTGCCCGTTAAATACAGAATTCAATTTAGACTCGCCACCTTCATCCACAAAGCCCTCCACAGTGCAGCGCCCCCCTATATCGCCTCCCTCATCTCAATCCATCAACCAGCCCGGGCTCTCCGCTCTGCTAACGAAACCAGATTGAGCTCCCCTTTAATTCGAACTTCTCATTCCCGCCTCCAAGACTTCTCCAGAGCAGCACCGGTCCTCTGGAACGCACTACCAAAGGCTACCCGAGCAATCCAGGACTCGCAGAACTTCAGGCATGCTCTAAAAACGCACCTCTTCAGGGAGGCATACCGCATTCCCTAAACAAACCCCTCTGTACTCCGCCTGATAACATGCTCCCTGACCTACTGACTGCAATCCCTGCTAGCCATCATAAACCGCTCCTGCAGTCATACTGTTTCTGCCGTCACACGGCTAAATGTCTGACCATTGTCTATGTGTATATCACCCCTCACTCTCCACCCCCCCATACAGTGCACATCTCCAGCCCCTTTACCTTCTGTATCACCCCATTACTTGTAGTATGTAAGCTCGTTGGAGCAGGACCCTCACCCCTATTGTTTCCATCAATTGATTACTATTAGAGATGAGCGAACGTACTCGTCCGAGCTTGATATTCGTGCAAATATTACGGTGTTCGGGATGCTCGTTACTCGTGACGAGCACCACGCGGTGTTCCGGTTACTTTCAGTTTCCTCTCTGAGACGTTAGTGCGCTTTTCTGGCCAATTGAAAGACAGGGAAGGCATTACAACTTCCCCCTGTGACGTTCAAGTCCTATACCACCCCCCTGCTGTGAGTGGCTGGGGCGATCAGATGTCACCCGAGTATAAAAGTCGGCCCCTCCCGCGGCTCGGCTCAGATGCCGTGTGAGTTAGTGAGGGAAAGTGCTGTTATATTGGAGTTGCTGTAGGGAGAGTGTTTGTAGTGAGTGTAGGCTTCAAGAACCCCAACGGTCCTTCTTAGGGCCACATCTACGTGTGTGCAGGCTGCTGTTATCAGTGGAAATTTTTTTTTTTTTTCTCAAAATCGGCAGTGCAGAGCATTGCACCCGGTATTAGGGACAGAAGTGGTGCATAGGCAGGGAGAGTGTAAGGAGTGAGTGTAGCCTTCAAGAACCTCAACGGTCCTTTCTAGGGCCACTTCTATCCGTGTGCAGTACTGTCCAGGCTGCTGTTAGCAGTGTTGCATTTTTTTTTCTTTCTAAAAATCGTCTGTGCAGAGCATTGCACCCTCCATTGATACTACAGGGACAGAATTGTGTAGGCAGGGCCACAACACAGTTATTGTTCATTGAATATCCGCAGTGGGGCCTTCCCTTTGCAAAAAAGCGAAAAAATTATATTTGGCCAGCCTGTGTCAGTCCTAAGGTCTCCGTGTACGTGTGTGCTGCGTGGAGAACGTACAAAAATCAGACGCAACCAGCTACGGTTTACTGCAGGCTTGCGCCATTGTCTTTCCTGACTGGCAAATACCTGCTCTGCCAGAGTTAATAACTCTGCTACACTAAAGTTGTGTGACACTTTTTCAGGGCCACACCACAGTTATTAAACGTATTGTTCATTGAATATCCGCAGTGGGGCCTTCCCTTTGCAAAAAAGCGAAAAAATTATATTTGACCTGCAGGCTTGCGCCAATTTTTTTTTTCCTGCCTGGGAAATCAAATCACTGGTAATACAGCATGCTGAGGGGTAGGGGTAGGCCTAGAGGACGTGGACGCGGCCGAGGACGCGGAGGGCCAAGTGAGGGTGTGGGCACAGGCCGAGCTCCTGATCCAGGTGTGTCGCAGCCAACTGCTGCGCGATTAGGAGAGAGGCACGTTTCTGGCGTCCCCACATTCATCGCCCAATTAATGGGTCCACGCGGGAGACCTTTATTAGAAAATGAGCAGTGTGAGCAGGTCCTGTCCTGGATGGCAGAAAGTGCTTCGAGCAAGCTATCATCCACCCAGAGTTCTGCGCCGTCCAGTGCTGCAAATCCGAATCCTCTGGCTGCTGCTCCTCCTTCCTCCCAGCCTCCTCACTCCACTACAATGACACATGCTCAGGAGCGGGAACACTCCCAGGAACTTTTCTCGGGCCCCTGCTCAGATTGGGCAGCAGTGGTTCCTCTACCACCAGAGGAGTTTATCGTCACTGATGCCCAACCATTGGAAAGTTCCCGGGGTCCGGGGGATGAGGCTGGGGACTTCCGGCAACTGTCTCAAGACCTTTCAGTGGGTGAGGAGGACGATGACGATGAGACACAATTGTCTTGCAGTGAGGTAGTAGTAAGGACAGTAAGTCCGAGGGAGCAGCGCACAGAGGATTCGGAGGAAGAGCAGCAGGACGATGAGGTGACTGACCCCACCTGGTGTGCAACGCCTACACAGGACAGGTCTTCAGAGGGGGAGGCACGGGCAGCAGCAGGGCAGGTTGCAAGAGGCAGTGCGGTGGCCAGGGGTAGAGGCAGGGCCAGACCGAATAATCCACCAAGTGTTTCCCAAAGCGCCCCCTCGCGCCATGCCACCCTGCAGAGGCCGAGGTGCTCTAATGTCTGGCAGTTTTTCACAGAGATGCCTGACGACCGACGAACAGTGGTGTGCAACCTTTGTCGCGCCAAGATCAGCCGGGGAGCCACCACCAACAGCCTGACCACCACCAGCATGCGCAGACATATGATGGCCAAGCACCCCACAAGGTGGGACGAAGGCCGTTCACCGCCTCCGGTTTGCACCGCTGCCTCTCCCCCTGTGCCCCAACCTGCCACTGAGATACAACCCCCCTCTCAGGACACAGGCACGACCGTCTCATGGCCTGCACCCACACCCTCACCTCCGCTGTCCTCGGCCCAATCCAGCAATGTCTCGCACCGCACCGTCCAGCCGTCGCTAGCGCAAGTCTTTGAGCGGAAGCGCAAGTACGCCGCCACGCACCCGCACGCTCAATCGTTAACCGTCCACATAGCCAAATTTATCAGCCTTGAGATGCTGCCGTATAGGGTTGTGGAAACGGAGTCCTTCAAAGCTATGATGGCGGCGGCGGCCCCGCGCTACTCAGTTCCCAGTCGCCACTACTTTTCCCGATGTGCCATCCCAGCCCTGCACGACCACGTCTCCTGCAACATTGTACGCGCCCTCACCAACGCGGTTAGTGGCAAGGTCAACTTAACTACGGACACGTGGACAAGCACAAGCGGGCAGGGCCACTACATCTCCCTGACGGCACATTGGGTGAATTTAGTGGAGGCTGGGACAGAGTCAGAGCCCGGGACCGCTCACGTCCTACCCACCCTCAGAATTGCGGGCCCCAGCTCGGTGGTGGTATGTTCGGCGGTGTATGCTTCTTCCACTAAAGCACCCTCCTCCTCTTCCTCCTCCTCAACCTCTGTCTCGCAATCTAGATGTGTCAGCAGCAGCAGGACGTCGCCAGCAGTCGGTGTCGCGCGGCGTGGCAGCACAGCGGTGGGCAAGCGTCAGCAGGCAGTGCTGAAACTACTCAGCTTAGGAGATAGGAGGCACACGGCCCACGAACTGCTGCAGGGTCTGACAGAGCAGACCGACCGTTGGCTTGCGCCGCTGAGCCTCCAACCGGGCATGGTCGTGTGTGACAACGGCTGTAACCTGGTGGCGGCTCTGCAGCTCGGCAGCCTCACGCACGTGCCATGCCTGGCCCACGTCTTTAATTTGGTGGTTCAGCGCTTTCTGAAAAGCTACCCACGCTTGTCAGACCTGATCGTAAAGGTGCGCCGGCTCTACGCACACTTCCGCAAGTCCCACACGGACGCTGCCACCCTGCGCATCCTGCAACATTGCTTTAATCTGCCAGTGCACCGACTGCTGTGCGACGTGCCCACACGGTGGAACTCTACGCTGCACATGTTGGCCAGACTCTATGAGCAGCGTAGAGCTATAGTGGAATACCAACTCCAACATGGGCGGCGCAGTGGGAGTCAGCCTCCTCAATTCTTTTCAGAAGAGTGGGCCTGGTTGGCAGACATCTGCCAGGTCCTTCGAAACTTTGAGCAGTCTACCCAGGTGGTGAGCGGCGATGCTGCAATCATTAGCGTCACCATTCCTCTGCTATGCATCTTGAGAACTTCCCTGCAAACCATAAAGGCAGCCGCTTTGCGCTCGGAAACAGAGCCGGGGGAAGACAGTATGTCGCTGGATAGTCAGAGCACCCTCCTGTCTATATCTCAGCGCGTTCAGGAGGAGGAGGAGGAGCATGAGGAGGATGAGGAGGAGGGGGAAGAGACAGCCGGGCCCACTGCTGAGGGTACCCATGCTGCTTGCCTGTCATCATTTCAGCGTGTATGGCCTGAGGAGGAGGAGGAGGAGGAGGAGGATCCTGAAAGTGATCTTCCTAGTGCGGACAGCCATGTGATGCGTACAGGTACCCTGGCACACATGGCTGACTTCATGTTAGGATGCCTTTCTCGTGACCCTCGCATTCAACACATTCTGGCCACTACGGATTACTGGGTGTACACACTGCTCGACCCACGCTATAAGGAGAACCTTCCCACTCTCATTCCTGAAGAGGAAAGGGGTTCAAGAGTGTTGCTATACCACAGGACCCTGGCGGACAAGCTGATGGTAAAATTCCCATCCGACAGCGGTAGTGGCAGAAGGCGCAGTTCCGAGGGCCAGGTAGCAGGGGAGGTGCGTAGATCGAGCAGCATGTACAGCCCAGGCAGTGCAACAGTCTTTAAGGGCCTGGCCAGCTTTATGGCTCCCCAGCAAGACTGTGTCACCGCTCCCCAGTCAAGGCTGAGTCGGCGGGAGCACTGTAAAAGGATGGTGAGGGAGTACGTAGCGGATCGCACGACCATCCTCGGTGACACCTCTGCCCCCTACAACTACTGGGTGTCGAAGCTGGACACGTGGCCTGAACTAGCGCTGTATGCCCTGGAGGTGCTTGCTTGTCCTGCGGCTAGCGTCTTGTCGGAGAGGGTGTTTAGTGCGGCTGGGGGAATCATCACAGATAAGCGTACCCGCCTGTCAACCGACAGTGCCGACAGGCTAACACTCATCAAGATGAACAAAGCCTGGATTTCCCCAGACTTCTCTTCTCCACCAGCGGACAGCAGCGATACGTAAGCAATACGTAGGCTGCACCCGCGGATGGAAGCTACGTTCTCTCTCACCATCCAAAACGGGGACATTTCTGCTTCATCAATCTGTGTCTAATATTCCTCCTCCTACTCCTGCTCCTCCTCCTGAAACCTCACGTAATCACGCTGAACGGGCAATTTTTCTTAGGGCCACAAGGCTCACTCATAATTTTCTAAACAATTTTTATATGTTTCAATGCTCTTAAAAGCGTTGAAACTTTAACTTGAACCAATTTTTCGTTAAACTGGGCTGCCTCCAGGCCTAGTTACCACTTAAGCCACATTAACCAAAGCGATTAATGGGTTTCACCTGCCCTCTTGGTTGGCCATGGCCAATTTCTTTGATGTACATTAGTACTGTTGATACAGCAATTTTTGTGGGCCCTCGCCTACAGTATAATCAAATGAATTTTTAGCCCACCTGCATTACAGCTGACGTTACATCCGCTGTGTTGGGCACTGCAATGGGATATTTCTATGTACCGCCGGTGGCTTCCTGGCACCCACCCATGCTGTGGGTCCACAGGGAATTATAAATGCATCTGTTTCCACTTGTAAAGAACCCCAGTCTGACTGGGGCATGCAGTGTGGGCCGAAGCCCACCTGTATTACGCACGACATTACTACCTCAGCTGTGTTGGGCAATGCAATGGGATATTTTTGTGTATCGCCGGTGGGTTCCAGGGAGCCACCCATGCTGTCGGTCGACAGGGACTTCACAATAGGGAGTTGTACCTGCCTGTGTCTATGAATTAAAAAGCCCGGTCTGACTGGGGCATGCAGAGACACCTTGACAGAATGAATAGTGTGTGGCACATAGGTTCCCCATTGCTATGCCCACGTGTGCAGCTCCTGATGGCGGTGGCACAGGATTCTATTTCTCATTGCTTCTGTACAGCATTGTCGGCTATCGCCCCGCCCCTTTTAAAGAGGGTCGCTGCCTAGCCGTGCCAACCCTCTGCAGTGTGTGCCTGCGGTTCCTCCTCATGGCAGACGCACTTATAAATAGACATGAGCGTGGTGTGGCATGAGGGCAGCTGAAGGCTGCGCAGGGACACTTTGGTGTGCGCTGTGGGGGGGAGGGGGGCGGTTGGGCAGCATGTCACACAGGAGAAGTGGCAGCGGAGTGTCATGCAGGCAGTGATTGTGCTTTGTTGGAGGTAGTGTGGTGCTTAGCAAAGGTATGCCATGCTAATGAGGGCTTTTCAGAAGTAAAAGTTGTTGGGAGGGGGGGGGGGGGGCCCACTCTTGCCGCTATTGTGGCTTAATAGTGGGACCTGGGAACTTGAGATGCAGCCCAACATGTAGCCCCTCGCCTGCCCTATCCATTGCTGTGTCGTTCCCATCACTTTCTTGAATTGCCCAGATTTTCACACAAGGAAACCTTAGCGAGCATCGGCGAAGTACAAAAATGCTCGGGTCGCCCATTGACTTCAATGGGGTTCGTTACTCGAAACGAACCCTCGAGCATCGCGAAAAGTTCGTCCCGAGTAACGAGCACCCGAGCATTTTGGTGCTCGCTCATCTCTAATTACTATGTAACCGTGGTTCTGTAATGTTTGTACTTTTGTCTTTCTGTATCCCCTGTCTATGTAAGCGCTGCGGAATATGTTGGCGCTATACAAATAAAGATTATTATTATTATTAATTGCATGCCATTTGGCCTCAGCAACGCCCCAGGCACTTTCCAAAGGCTCATGGATAGATGCTTAGGCCACGAAAAATTTGAGTCAGTACTGTTATATCTGGATAACGTAATTATCTACTCCAAAACATATGGGGAGCACACCCAACACCTCCGAGAGGCGTTCCAGATTCTTATGGATCATGGCTTAAAAATAAAGCTGCTATTTGCTGCAGACTGAAGTCCGCTACCTCGGGCATATCGTTAGTGCCAAAGGGTTATACCTAGATCCTGATAAAGTAAATGCCGTGAAAAATTGGCCTACTCCTAAGACCTTCAAGGATACCAGGAGTTTTCTAGGGTTTTTGGGGTATTACTGGTGCTTCATCCACAAATTTGCACAGATCGTAGCCCCATTACAAGAAGTTTTGTGCGGGCATCCAAAAAAAACCTTTTAAGTGGCTTATTGCCATAAATTGGGAAGAAGAGCAAGAGCAAGCCTACCAGGTGTTAAAAGAAAAATGAACTACTCCCCGATTCTTGCTTATCCCGATTATGTACTGCCATTTAACTTGTACACGGATGTTAGCTTCAAGGGCCTAGGCCCAGTACTTAGTCAAGTACAAGAAGGCAAGGAAAGGGTAGTTGCTTATATTAGCCGCTCATTAAAGGGTGCTGAACGAAATAACCAAAATTATAGCTCCTTCAAACAGGAACTTTTCGCCCTAGTCTGGGCTGTGACTGAAAAGTTTAAGGACTACCTTGCTGCCGCCACCTTCACTGCCTATACAGATAATAATCCAGTTGTCCACCTAAACTGCAAAACCAGGGGAAGTAGAACAGAGATGGCTGTCCCGCCTGGCCAACTTCACCTTCCAGGTCAAATACTGCACGGGGAAGAGCAACACCAATGCTGACGCTCTGTCTAGGCTACCCACTACACTAGACAATTCCCCTGAAGAGGACACATGGGAGGATGTTGAGATGCCGGACTTTACACTACAACAAGCCCACCAGATTTGCCAAATCAGTTCTTCTAATCGCCCATCAGAAACTGTAGACACGTTAAAAAATGGTTCTTGCTTCAACAGAACAGTAGGACTTTTGGAGATTTGCAGGAACATTTGCTAACAGGACCAATCCCGAAAAATATATTACGCAAATCCATGGACCCTGAGTTACAGCAATTATGGAGACAAAGGAAAAGTCTGTTCCCCAAGAAGAATATTATTTACAAAGTTCCATCGACCCTGCCTCTGGACACCGCCAGCACCAAATAGTCACTCCCCGCAGAAATGCCAATCAGGTGCTACTTCCTTACCATGACCAATCTGGACACTTTGGAGTCCATAAAACTGAAGCAGTGATTTGCCAGCGCTTTTACTGGATTGGCAGGAGAGATGATATAGAGAAGTGCTGCCAAGAATGCACAGTTTGCAAAATCAAAAGAAGAGCCCAACATGATCAAAGAGCCCCATTGCATCCCATCATCACCAACAAGGCCTTGGAAATCCTCGCCATCGACCATTTAAAAGTAGAAAGTAGTAAATCTGGGTATAGCTATGTACTCACCCTAATTGATCACTACACCAAATTCACAGTTGCCATCCCTGTCAAAGCCAGAACCACTGCTGCTAAAGTCTGGAAACATTTCATCCTGAACTATGGATGCCCTGACTAAATCCTTTCTGACAGAGGACGAGCCTT
The DNA here is from genome assembly GCA_035609135.1 of Eleutherodactylus coqui. Taxonomy (NCBI): domain Eukaryota; kingdom Metazoa; phylum Chordata; class Amphibia; order Anura; family Eleutherodactylidae; genus Eleutherodactylus; species Eleutherodactylus coqui. The sequence goes on from CM069405.1 coordinate 17,296,057, forward strand.
CAAGTCACAACTGTTCCAGAAGTTATGTGACACCTATGACTGTAAGAAACTACGTACCACCTGTGGCAAGTTGAGGTTACTTGCCCGGGATCTCCTGCTTCCTTTCCCCTGCCCAGGGGTGGCAGCACCGGAATGATGTCTAGAAACACAAGGAAAAGTCCAAATGCTGGTTCCTCGAGCGTTTATTCACAGCATAGTGACATATTCAGTCTACATACAGTCCATCATATCATATGCAACCTCACACTGTTATCTGTCACAGTGCACACAGCAATGCACACCGCTTCCTTCAGCGGACCTTCCAGGAAGGTGACTTCACCCTGACAGGCGATGAGCGAGGGGTCGACTACCCCGTGTCTGCTCTGTGCTTCCAGGTTCCTCACAGACCAGCACCAGGTCTACATAGACCTCAGGCCCCACAGGCCTCCATGGAGTTAAGCTTCACAGGCTTCAAGGACCCTGAGCTTGTGAGGGAGGGGAAATTTAAACTGTGTAGCTGCACCCTTGCAGGTGCAGGTCAAGTAAACCAAACACAATGACTGTGCTCAGGGGTCCCCTACAGGCCACTCTTGCTAGTGCACTGTCACACACCGCTTATCACCCCCAAGGAAATGGACTCTGTGAAAAGGCAAACCAGACCATACTGTAGTTGCTCAGAACCATCCCATTCAAACAGAGGGAATACTGGCCCATGTTGCTACCAGTTTTGTTGTTTGTTGTTGATGCTCACATTTCTTCTACCCTCTTTCCAGAGACTCCTGTATTAGTGCACTGTACCACCTCATTGTGAATTTACTTTGTTTTCCATGGACTCTTGCACATCCTAGCAGCTGCCATGCCGTCAACAGAAGGTTTGCCAAGAATCTCTGTTGTTGTTGCATGTTTTCTTCCAGAATATACATGCCAAACTTTGCACAGGACTCAAAAGTAATGTTGTGCTATGCTTGTTGTCTATCCCAAAATTCCCTTGCTTACAGGTTTCCTGCCATACAGTAAATTTCTCTAAATGTTGTTATTGCATTGAATGTTATGCATTTTTATGTGTGCCTTTGGGGAAAAGAGCTATGTAGGTGCTCCATAGCAAGCTGGGAGCTAGGATTCCATCCTAATCCAACCAAAACTCATGACGCCTGGAGGCCAGAATGCCCCTCTTTCTGTACCCTTCCCAATAAGGGCAAACACCTTTTTCTTTGGATAAATTTTTGGCCACAGCAGCCTTTATTAACAAAACTCTACAATAATTACCAAAATTAACGAGGGGGGAGTCCTTAGAGTCACACAATCTGGTGCTACCACACTCAAACTAATACACGCTGCCCCACAGCCGTAGACAGGCTCAGGGACAACGCAAGCCGCCCTTAGGTGGCTACCACACTTGGGGCTTACAGCCGGCGGAGGGTCTACTGCCCCCCACCACCAGGCCAAGTCCCTGCACCAGATACTACACCGATTACAGAGGAGGGAGTCTTAACGGGTAGGACCATGCCCACCCAACTCCCCCCCTACACAATTTCCACCGACTCCAAGGACCCCCCCCACCCGCCACAGCCAGCACGGCTTAAACCTTAGCCTGTGCCGCCCCCAACAACATCAACGCCCTTTCGATCCCCTCTTGCACCCCCACAGCCCAAATGTCAACGCCCACATCATTCAGGTGTATTCCGTCGTCTGCCCAATACTCTCCAACCCCCTTTTCTAACTCCGTGTGTCGCACGCAGACCCCACCGTTCCGTGCTACAAATTTGGCACCATTTCATGCCCCTGATTCCCAACCACCGGAGCACCGCTACCTCCCTCCTAAATCCCAACTGCCTTCCATTTGGTCGGACCTTGGCACGCTCCGCTGCCCAGTACACATACAAGTGTCCAAGGATCCAAACCAGAGCCGGTCGCTCCTGACCTGTAAAAGGATAGAAATCACGTATCATTTCCCATTGTAAACCCCCCACCCCCACTTTACTTATATAAATAACTATATATATATATATATATATATAAATTTAATTTTTTATTTTTTATTTTTAATTATATCTTAATCACACACTAACTCTGGTCGAACGTAAATCTGGAACCTTCTCGAGTTCAATCTACCAATCTTTTTCACCATGTCAGACCCCAATCCCCTACTTGCCGCCTCCGTTGCAGCTCCAATCCTAAAGGAATGGGAAGAATACCTGCCTTCTAATCCCAACTTCAACATGACTTTTTTTAAAACGGCGTTGTACTGAAATTTTGACAAAAAGGACCCATCTGCATGAATAAACAGCGGGCCAGGCTTATCCGTCCTAACCTTTCTGTACACCTCGAAGCACTGTACGGGACATAACTTGGCCCCCGGCACTTGACCCAAAAGGACCCTTTTTCCTCTCCCAAACTGATCCGTCTTCGACTTCCTGAGCACAATTTCCAAAGACCCCTCGCCCAAAGACACATCCGCAAAATGCAAACCTCCTCTTACCGCCTTGTTGGGTGACACCATTTCCCCCAACCTAAAAGCTCCATAAAAGGCTAGTGAAAAAACGCTGCGAAACAAAGCCTCTTCGAAGCCATCTCTACAAGTTTCCTTCAAAACTGCCCCCATACTCTCCAAAATTGAAAATGTGACTGGACGCCTCCTATCTTTTTCCGCCTGCCCTTTGCGAAAACCCCGCAGGGCTTGCCCCACCAAAAAGCTTTTGGTAATGTCTTTTAACCCCCGAAGCTTCAAACCAAAAACTAAGCCCGTGATGAAACGGTTCACCTTTGACACAGACCAACCCATTTCCTTTGCATTACCTAAAAAGGTCAATAAAACTTCCTCGTTAACACACTACGACTCCATTCCTCCCAGCCCGATTACCCACTGCTGCCATTGTCCCCAGGCCAACTCATACGCCTTCCACGTACCCTGTGCCAACGAACTCTCTATCAGACCTTGCGCAGCACGTCTGGCACGTTCCATAATTCCGGGGGACAAATCCAGCCCTCCTCGTCTGCCTCCGGTGCCAACGCCCGAAACCGCTCCCACTGGAAACGAGAAAGCGCATCAGCTAAACCGTTATCCGTCCCAGGGACGTGAACAGCCACAATCCACGCGTTCAATGACAAAGAAAGACAACACCCGATACCGCAGCAAATTCACCACCGGTGGAGATCGAGCTGTTACCCCATTAATCGCTTGTACGACTCCCATGTTGTCACAATGGAAGCGCACCTTCCTATTCCTGAACCTTTCTCCCCATACGGAGACAGCGACCACAATAGGGAACAATTCTAACAAAACTAAATTTTTAACTGCTCCACTCTGCCGCCATTCCTCGGGCCAAGGAGCAGCGCACCATTGTCCCTTAAAATAAGCGCCAAAACCTGTCGTCCCTGCCGCGTCTGTAAACAGTTCCCAATCAAAATTATCAACCTCCTGGTCTATAAACAAAGACCGACCGTTGTACTGATCCAAAAAGGAAACCCAAACTGCTAAATCTGCCCGAATCTCAGCGGTAACACGTATTCAGTGATGAGCTGCTTTTACCCTCGCAGTGGCTCCCGCCATTTTTCGACAAAAAATCCGACCCATAGGCATAATTCTGCAGGCAAAATTCAACTTTCCCAATAGCGACTGTAAGTCGCGCAGGGTAATCTTTTTTGCCTTACTCGCCTTCCCCAAATCATAACGCAACCCACGCAGCTTGTCCTCCGGCAAGCGACATTCCATTCTGACCGTATCTATAACAATCCCTAAGAAACTTAAACAGGTCACCGGACCTTCCGTTTTCTCCGATGCCAATGGCACACCAAACTTGTTTGCTACCCATTGCACCGTGGACAACAGCAACATGCAAACTGTAGACCCCGCCGGACCCATGCACAAAAAATCGCCCAAATAGTGCAAAATAGATTGCACTCCGGACACTTCCCTAATCACCCATTCCAAAAAAGAACTGAACGCTTCAAAATAAGCGCATGAAATCGAACAGCCCATTGGCAAACATTGGTCAACAAAATATTCACCTTCCCAAATACATCCCAACAAGTGCATGCTCTCCGGATGAACCGGCAATAATCGGAACGCCGATTCCACATCCGTCTTTGCTAACAATGCCCCCTGTCCACATCTCTGAACCCACCTAACAGCCGCATCAAATGACGTGTAAACAACTGAACACAACTCTGGCGCTATTCCATCATTAACCGACTCACCTTTCGGATACGAAATATGATGGATCAACCGAAATTTGCCGGGTTCCTTTTTTGGGACCACTCCCAACGGGGAAACAACTAAATTAGGAACCGGCGGAGTAACAAACGGCCCTGCCATGCGCCCCAAAGCGACCTCTTTTAACAACTTCTCCCTTACAACTGCTGGGAATTCCCTCGCTGAGCGTAGATTCCTAACGGAAGGGGGGACTCGATGCTCTGGCTCCGGTATCCGAAAACCTTCCGAAAACCCCTGCAATAACAAATGCCCCTTTTCTGTGTCTGGATATCTACTTAGAAAGGGGGCCATCTCGCGAACTCTCACCGGCGTCCTCCCTTTTACCCTCAGTACCCCCACTCTTTCCCTTTCCTCGCCGAAAACACTTAGATGCCCCATGGGAAGACCCGCTGCAAATGGAGCAATTATGTTTGAAGCAACAATTTGCCCCAAACTTGCACTGGCCTTCATTATATTGCCAGCAAAACCCTGCTTTCCTCTGCCCCAGCGCCCCTGTGCTTCCTGCCGAACTCCCTCCACTAGCTGCGCCGGATGATCCGGCGGCCCCGGGAAAGGACTGCCCGAAACGCGTAGGCGCCATCACTTTCAGCCATAACCCAATATCTTTATGATCCCAACGGATACTGGGACGCACCGCTTTCCGCTGACGAAACTGCTCGTCATACCTCAACCATGCCTGACCGCCATAAGTCCTATACGCCTCCCCGATGGAGTCCAAATAACAAAAAAGCGCAGAACAATTCTCCGGCGCCTTCTCCCCAATCACCCCCGCTAAAATTGCAAAGGCTTGTAGCCAGTTTGCAAATGTCTGAGGAATAAGCCGCCAGCGCTTCTTCTCCTCTTCATCCTTCTTAGTCTCGGTCTGCTTCCCCTTCTCCAAATTAAACTTCTCAAGAGGCAACAAGGAAAAAATCTCCACATACTCGTCCCTCCAGATTTTTTCCCTAACCTCTTTCTTTAGGTGCGCCCCCAAAGGACCTTCAAAACAAACATACACCTCTCCCCGAGCCTTATCGTCGAGACGAATAGCCTCGCCATCCTTTTCAGTCTGAACCGCTACAGTAACCCCAGTATACCACACGCTACCTGCAACCTCCGTAACTCCAGAGCTACCCCCGACCCCCACTTCATTTCTAGCGACCTGTGGTACCCATGACGCAACCGGGGACGGGGCCCCCACCCCCGCTCCCATGCCCCCTTCACACCGCTGTAACAATTCCCGAACATTCCCCATAAGCTCCCTTAACTCACCCCCAAATGCCCCCCTTAAAAGACTATCCTCCCCCATATTAACACCTGCTCCCCTTAACCGACCCACAAATGCATCATTGGACAAACAAGACAATGAGCCATGCTCACCTGGCTGCATGGAGGCTGTGTCCCCACCAGCCGGCCCTGCGCGGTCCTGGACATCCGCGTCACTGCTGGTCCCATCCGAACCGTCCTGCTCCTGGCGACTTTCCTCCCGCTGCGGAACGAACACAACCGACCGAAGCCTGCCCGCGCTCGTCCCAGCGGGTTCCTGTTGGATCTGTCGACGGCTGTTGCTGGACCTGGTCCGCCCCCTGGCCGGCACTTCACCAACAGGGGCCACCGTGCTGCCTCTCCTCTTCTCCCTGCCGCTGCCTCCGGCTCTCACAGCCGTCCCGGCTGTCTCCATTCTGCTGCTGGATGCTCCCCGGCCGGTACATCACCGGGGGAGACATCCGTCCTGGAACTCTCCTCCATGCTGTCCGACGCCGCAGGCCCCGCCCCCCGGCGGGAACGAGTGGTCCTGCTCGCCGTGCTCACCGGCCGCTGCAACGGACTCCTCCGCAGCCGCGCCTCCCGTCCCCGAGGCTTGGAGAGGGAAACGGAACTGCAAGGGTCCCCTGAGGGACTCCTGAGCCACCGGCGAGCCCTGGGAGCGCTGCCCTCCGCAATAAGTCTCTCGGGCGGTCTTGCCCAACGTGACCTCCGCTCCGGCTCACGTGGTCCCGATACCTCCGCTGCTGCTGCTGCCGCTGCTGCTCCGCTCCCCAGCGCTCCTGCCACTTGAGCCTGCAGCCAATCTGGCCCGTACCGGCTTGCCGCTGCCCTGAGCTCCTCCAGCATCTTCTCCACGTTCTCCATCTCACGAGGTTAGTTTTTTACTACTCTCACAATCTGTACTCTACTCTCCGCTATCTCCTCTCTAAGGTGACCTCCCATGAAGCACCCCCTCTTTATATAACCCCCCTCCCACTAAACTTTCCACCTATCCTGACCCTTACACCTATCTTCTAGCACTTTCTACCCCCACCTCCACCCAACATTAACCCCTTCCTGACTACCGGCTATCTGGCCCCACGCGTCATGCCGGGCTTCCTCTTAAAGGGGCCACGACCCCTCCCGCTCCAGCCCATGACTAAATGTATGTACTGTCACACATATCTGGTAGGCACACCTTTCCATTCCTTGCAGCTCAGTACAGCTGAGGGCGGCTGTGTTTATAAGTAGGGGAGAGCTATAGTGGCCCAGCAGGTACTACAGAACACAAGTACCACTTTTGTCCTGTCTCACCTATCTGTATGCCATCCCTGGATACAGAAGGTGCCATCTGTGGGAGAGACCCTGTCCCCCCCTTCTGCTCTAAGCTAGAGCTCATCACTGACATCAGCTGACGTCTCATTGGCTGACAGTCAGGTTTAATCTGACTGGTGCAGAGACCCAAGGGCGTAAAACAAATATACAAGTCCCTATGCAAGTGGGCAGGTAGAGAAATAGGTGATAACGCAGAGCAGTTAGCAGACTCAGGAGAGTGTAAGGAGAAGGTTGCAATTTCCGAAATGGCGATAAGGAGTGTTCAGCGAGTTATCTTCAGCCAAGGTCAAGTGTGGTGCACAACCCACTCCCTTGTTGTTCTACAGCAGAGTTCCAGAAGACCCTTTCAGAGGTGCATCTTCAGCAAACAGTGAGTTACAGCTACCCAGTGAAATAAAAGCCAGGATCAGCACATAATCACTAGTCTCTCTGCTTTATAAGTACACTGTTAGTTAAATCAAACTCAAACCTGTTCATCTAACTTCACTAGTGGGAAGAATTGTCTAATCAATCAGTCTTCAGTTAATAATAGAGAGAGCGTTGGAAATCAGAGAATCATCCAATCAATCTTTCTGTATCTTGCCTGTCTGATATTGCATCCTCCTTCACCTGAGACAAAGCCCTCCACAGAAAGTTGTATAGTTAACCTGTTGTTTACCAATATCAAAGTTAAAACTGCTCATTCTCAGTTTAGTAAACTGTACTGGACTGGTCTCTGTTATTTCTGTGTCATCATCATCCAGACTATCCAAATAGAGTGTGGCGTCACCCTGACACCAAAGGCCTCCGGCTGTACCAACCATAAGTGCATTGGGGTGTTACACTTGAGTATGAACAATGATTATAGCGTACCTCCACCATGGGGTCCCAGACTTCAGGATGCGTGGGCGTGACAAATAAATAATTAGTACCTGTGCACTAGGCCTTAAAAGACTGTACTTGCTCTCTGCTCACTCTCTCATTTTGGGACTCACACTCCACGCTGATCCTCGCTCTCGGGAAACCTCTCCTCTTCTTCCATCTTTAGCATATGAGGGTTGAAGGCACCCCATGTGCCTCTGTATCTTGTTCTCTCTCAACTCTAGAAGAGGGAACTCCTTTTTTCGCTCTCACACACTCCCATATATAGCCTCACTCATACCACGTGACAGGACAAAATGGATACATTTACAGACAGTCAGCTCACACTTTGCAGACATTAACCCCTCACATGCTGCAGCTGTGCAATACACATAACAAAATGACAAGACAGTTTCTGCACACAAGACATTACATGTATGACATTATGGAGGGGGCCAGGAAATCTTGTACTGGGCCACTATACCTAGTGTGAGGGCACAAATGGTGACCTGGAGATCTCTGAAATCTGTGGCTGCATGTAGATAAATTAGATTAACCAGAACTATAACAAGTACATGAAATACCAAACCAAACAGGAGCCAGACACTAAATCCTGCAGTAATATCACTGATTATACAATGTTATACATTGACGTGGATTTATTTTGGGGTCCACGGCGTAATCAATAGGAATGTTTGCACCCTTCCAGATCTATGTTCAGAGATTGTGCGCACAATGTAAGAGATCACACAGAGACAGACTGTCAGTGTAGAAAGTCTTCCTGGACTCTGTTTATTTGTAGGCGTATAGCATCTTTTATAGCATTAAGGGTAAATTGCCCTTTATGGGCAGCAGGAAGCAATACGTGGTTGGAAATCAAAGCATGGGATTGGGTGGTCCAAATATGGTCTTTTTGCATCCGGTACTGCGTGAGTTACTGTCGTCATGGACGTCCGACATCATGTGGTTTCAGATGAAAAACCAGCGCCATCTTTTGGTGTTCGATGGAGGGGGCAGTGCCGGGAATGAGCAATGTGTCGCCAAATTACGCCAGAGGGTTATGTGCAGGTAAAAAATGTGCCCTGAGGTTATGAGCGTAAGTTTCTATCAAGCTGCATATTTTGATAACTGTTAGCAGTACAGGATGTGCCGGCACATTCTGTTCTGTTGGTTCAGATAGTGAAATAGACATTTCACCATATATATATATCACACTCCACAACATGGAATTACAATATAATCTGGATAATCCGCGGACCTTTCCACAACTTCAGCACATGTGCCCACTGTCAAGATGGCTAACGTAAGAGTTGAAGCTAGGGAGGGTCCAGAAAACGTAAAGTTCTCCTTACTCCTGGCTGCTAAAGGTAGGCGAGAGCCTGGAGCAGAGACCAAGGGCCACGGTGAGTGGTCCCCGATTACATAAAAGTTAAACAGTTGAAGTTTGATGCTCCTTTCAGTTTGGGTCCAGTTGTGCATGCGGACAGAAGATTAGGGCCACAATGGTTATGTTTCTGAACACGGGAAAAAATGAAGGGATCTATTTTGGGGTGAAAGTCTTTATTTATAATGTGCTGTACAAAAAAAAACTATTTTTAAAATGACACAATTGGCAATAAGAGGAAAATCGTAATTTTTTTCTTCTGCTTTGCTTAGATTCATTCAAAACTAACACCCCTAAGTGAATTTGTTAAGGGGTTTAGTTTCCAAAATGGGGTTATTTGTGGGGGCTCTCTATCTTTTTGGCCGCTCAAGGGTTCTACAAGTGTGCGATGGGGCCTAAATCACCTTCAGGCAAAATGTCTGTTCTGAAAGCCACCGGCTGCTCCTTCCGGTTTGGGCCCCGTTGTGCATACAGACATAAGATTAGGACAACAACGGGTATGTTTCTGAACACAGGACTAACAAGGGGATCCAATTTGTGGTGTAAATTCTCATTTTCATGTGCACTATAGAAAAAAAAGTCTTTAAAATGACATATTTGCAAAAATATGAAATTTTATCTTTTCTCCTCTAAATTGCATTAATTCCTGAAAAAAAACCTATGGGGTCAAAATACCCATGACCCCCCTCAGTGAATACATTAAGGGGTGTAGTTTGTAAAATGGGGTCATTTGTGGGGGTATCTATCATTCTGACATCTATGAGCCTTTGCAATCTTGGCTTGGTGAAGGAAAACAAAGTGTTCCTCAAAATGTTAATAATTAATGTTAAATTTGAACGTCTCCTAAATGGTTAAAAAAAAACTAAAGTTTTTCAAATGTGCATCCAGAATAAAGTAAACAGATGGAAATATATATCTTATCAAAAATGTGTGCAGTATGTTTGCTCATATTTAAGATATTACAGTTGAAAATGTGAAAAAAAAGTCAAAATGTTCCCAATTTTGGCCGTTTTATTAAATCTACACAAATTCTATTGGTCTATTTTTACTAATTAAATGAAGTACAGTATGTGGCGAAAAAAACAATGTCAGAATCACTTAGATATACAAAATTTTTACGGAGTTATTCTATGTTAAAATGACATGTCACTAAGGGGATCACATTGTATTACCTCTAGTTAGCCACAAGATGTCATGAGAGGACATGTCTGTAATGGTTTACATTGTATTACCTCTAGTTGGCCACAAGATGTCATGAGAGAACACATTGGCGATAGTTTACATTGTATTACCTCTAGTTGGCCACAAGATGTCATGAGAGGACATGTCTTTAATGGTTTACATTGTATTACCTCTAGTTGGCCACAAGATGTCATGAGAGAACATATTGGCGATAGTTTACATTTTATTACCTCTAGTTGGCCACAAGATGTCATGTGAGGACATGTCTGCGATAGTTTACATTGTATTACCACTAGTTGTACACAAGATGTCATAAGAGGACATGTCTGCGATGGTTTACATTGTATTACCTCTAGTTAACCACAAGATGTCATGAGAGGACATGTCTGCGATGGTTTACATTGTATTACCTCTAGTTGGCCACAAGATGTCATAAGAGGACATGTCTGCGATGGTTTACATTGTATTACCTCTAGTTGGCCACAAGATGTCATGTGAGGACATGTCTGCGATGGTTTACATTTTATTACCTCTAGTTGGCCACAAGATGTCATGAGAGAACACATTGGCGATAGTTTACATTGTATTACCTCTAGTTGGCCACAAGATGTCATGAGAGGACATGTCTGCGATGGTTTACATTGTATTACCTCTAGTTGGCCACAAGATGTCATGAGAGAACACATTGGCGATGGTTTACATTGCATTACCTCTAGTTGGCCACAAGATGTCATGTGAGGACATATCTGTAATGGTTTACATTGTATTACCTCTAGTTAGCCACAATATATCAAGAGAGGACATGTCTGTGATGGTTTACATTGTATTACCTTTAGTTGGCCACAGGATGTCATGAGAGGACACATTATCGATGGTTTACATTGTATTACCTCTAGTTGGCCACAAGATGTCATAAGAGGACATGTCTGTGATGTTTATGTTGTATTACCTCTAGTTGGCCACAAGGTGTCATGAGAGGACAAGTATGTGATGGTTTACATTGTATTACCTTTAGTTGACCACTAGATGTCATGAGAGGACATGCATGTGTTGGTTTACATTGTATTACCTCTAGTTGGCCACAGGATGTCATGAGAGGACACATTATCGATGGTTTACATTGTATTACCTCTAGTTGGACACAAGATGTCATAAGAGGACATATCTGTGATGGTTTACATTGTATTACCTCTAGTTGGCCACAACATGTCATGTGAGAACATATCTGTAATGGTTTACATTGTATTACCTCTAGTTGGCCACAAGATGTCATGAGAGAACACATTGGCGATAGTTTACATTGTATTACCTCTAGTTGGCCACAAGATGTCATGAGAGGACATGTCTGTAATGGTTTACATTGTATTACCTCTAGTTGGCCACAAGATATCATGAGAGAACACATTGGCGATAGTTTACATTGTATTACCTCTAGTTGGCCACAAGATGTCATGAGAGGACATGTCTGCGATGGTTTACATTGTATTACCTCTAGTTGGCCACAAGATGTCATGTGAGGACATGTCTGTGATGGTTTACATTACCTTTAGTTGGCCACAGGATGTCATGAGAGGACATGTCTGCGAGGGTTTACATTGTATTACCTCTAGTTGGCCACAAGATGTCATAAGAGGACATGTCTGTGATGTTTATGTTGTATTACCTCTAGTTGGCCACAAGATGTCATAAGAGGACATGTCTGTGATGTTTATGTTGTATTACCTCTAGTTGGCCACAAGATGTCATGTGAGGACATGTCTGTGATGGTTTACATTGTATTACCTTTAGTTGGCCACAAGATGTCATGAGAGGACATGCATGTGTTGGTTTACATTGTATTACCTTTAGTTGGCCACAGGATGTCATGAGAGGACACATTATCGATGGTTTACATTGTATTACCTCTAGTTGGCCACAAGATGTCATGAGAGGACATGTCTACGAAGATTCACATTGTATTACCTCTAGTTGGCCACAAGATGCCTCTGCTTGTAGACTAGTTTATATATAACACTAGCTGATATACCCGACTTCGCCCGAGTTAATTTGGTACTGGTGTTTATCTGGTGTTCACACGGAAAATCTTATGAAGTTGTGGTTACTTTAGAGATACCGGAAAAACATATGTTCACCATTTTGCATAGTTCTCTGCGTTACTCAGGAAACACCACGTGGAGGTAACCATGCGACGTTTCCTTTATATAAAATGACATCAGGAAGTGAGAGAATTAGATTACGTACATAAAACTTGGAGGCTAATTCTTTTGCGCTAGAATTGAATAATCTTACTTCTCTGGCTCGCCCGCATATTCCTCAGCGCTGCACATCTTTTCATCACTCACATCAGTCTCCGTCCCCATGGGGCTCTCAAACGCTTTCACCTATCAGTATGATTTTGGAAGGAAACTAGAGGGAACACTCAGATAGGAACCCAGTGCTGCAAGGCAACAGCACCAACCACTGACTTACCTGACAGGGCGCATTGGCCACTTACAGCTCAGCAGGGGAACAGCACAAGCATCTCCCTGCAGGATGAGTAACCAGCAGGAGGACATCCGAAATATCAGTTTACAACACGACCCGTCAAGAAGTTGTACTCTGTATCATAGATCTGGAGAGAACCCCATAAACGTAATTCCTATAGACCTGATTCCACATGCCAAAAGTAATACATGTGAGTCATACAATTCTATTGGATTCCCGAAATTACTCCACAGAGACATCTTGTGGCCAACTGGAGGTAATACAATGTGAGACATTGCCTACATGTCCTCTCATGACATCTAAAGGCCCATTTAAATGGGATTGAATGTCGGGTAAATGGTGCCGACACTCATCCCTGTGTGTTGTCGCTCCCGTGCTGTTGTGGGGAGCTAGTAGTGCTGGCTTGCTCACAGAGCGGCCAGCAGGGGGCGGGGCTGCTGGAGAAGATTTCTCTCCTCACTCCCCCGCCCTCTCCATTCACTTAATATAGTGGCCGTTCAGTACTGACCGGCTGCTATTTACACTTATCAGCTTATCGTCCATTATATGCTGTATAACATCCTGATCGCTGATCGTTCAGTGTAAACAGAAGCGGTCAGTACTGACCCCCTCCCGCTATGTTAACTGAATGGAGAGGGGCGGGGGGAGCGAGTAGAGAAATCTCCTGTAGCCGCCCCGCTGTGAGCCGGCAATACCCACTCCTGTGTGACAGCATTGCAGTGAGAATGTGCGGTGACGAGTGCCGGGCATCGTTTGACCAACATTCGTCCTCTTTAAATGGGCCTTATAAGAGAATAGTGGTCCTCCCTCGCGTGACACCTAGTGGGCAGATTGAGCACTTAGTGAACTCTAACTACCAGAATGGGCCTTTTTGATACCTTTAGGTGTCTGTAGTTGCAACAACACAGACTGGTGCAGATTTACTAATAATGTCTAAGGGCTCGTGTACACAGGCGTAAGCGCACTGCGGTTACATAAACACCCTGTGTATTTACACAACCGAATCGCTTATGCCCATGTATTTCACCGCTCCTGAGGGGTTTTGTGTGTGCATAGTTATAAACTTCACCAGATACAAGCAGCCTGTCCTGCAGTATGATGTAGTGCTCTGGCATTACATCATACTGTACAGCGAGCGGACAGGCTTCTATCAGCGGTACTCAAAGAGTTAACAGCTCCGATGAACAGTGTGGCTAATCAAAGCTATTGCAGGTGGTTGCAGGCTGTAAGAAGCAGCCCGCACCTATGTAGTAAAGAGCGAGATCCACCGACGATCCCCCTCCATATAAGCATTTGTTTGGACCTATGGAACCTGTTTGTAAGGAGGGGACATTCTGTACAATGTGCAGTTGTGCACACAAATAAAATACACAGATGGGCCCATCTAGCTGCACCGACCCATTGTCTTCAATGGACTATGGTGGTACATAATAATTATATTACATCCGAGCAGATGGGAGCCGTTGTGGTGGAGACCACGGGGAAACAAGATGGTTGACATGGGTGGCTCTGTGATTTCTCCCGAGAATGGCAGGACAAGGCCCAGCTCGGTCACACACAGTGCAAAAACAAGCAAAAGTGAACAGTGGTACTTGTTCCCAAGTAGTATGTCACGTGACGCCAGTACCTCTACTTCAGCGATTGTTTTCAAACCGGAGGTACATGGTTGTTCTTTTACTCACATAATCAACTTTGATTTTCCAAGAACAGAATACGTTGTCAGTCTTAGACATAAGACTTCTGGCAAACCTCCGTCTGTCTCCACTCTGTTACACACGTTTCAAGGAGTCACTCTTCCTTCCCGATATTTAGGTGTCCTCAGTTATCTGATAGACGATCCCCGGGGGTACGCTCCTCACACGGTGGGTAACGCACAACTCTGCCTTTCTTTACTTGCTAGGTAATTCCTCCAACTATTACAGCAGGATCCAAACTCCGAGCTTCAGTCCCCTGAGGGGATGTATCCAATGACAAATGAGATGGGCCTGCGGCTCTGCCAGGTGGAGGCACCAGAGCTTCAGCCTTCCGCTGACACGTCCTCCTCCACCGACTACATCTCTCAACCAGTGTAACTTAAAGCTGTTGGGCCCCAGCGCAAAATCTGGAACTGGGCCCACAACTATAAAGCTTCATTGGTTTGCAATATGGGGAAGAAAGACTTAATGGGCCCCCTAGGGCTCCTGGGCCCAGGTGCGACCACACCCTCTGCGCCCCTATATGTACGGCCATGCTCTCAACTCACTCCCACTACACTAGACTCCGCCTCCCAACTTCTCTAAACCTCCAATCACGCCACACACAAAGTTAAAGGAGACAAACTTGCCATCACAAAGCTTGTTAGCACCAACACCAGTACACACAGATACACAAAAGACAGTTTAGAGGAGACATACATACTCCAAAGACCCCCCACTCTGGGCCACTACACACTACACTCCCCATAAGAGGACATGCCATATGTATCCAATAGTGAATCCGCCCGTCGTGTTTATATTCTTCTACTTTCATATTTATGTAAATCATCGACCTGCGGCCGCTACGTCCAATTACTGCAGGAGATATCCGGGTATTCTCTGAACCCTGAACTTTGCCTTGCAGCTGCTTTATATGGTGCTCAGACACAGACGGTCCTTGAACTAGAGAAGTCTCCGGCCGAGCATAAGATACGTTCTTGCCGCAGCGCAAAATACTTTGGGTGCAACATTATCGTCTGGTTGGTGTATTGGCTTCAGATATTATGTTTACTTCCATCATAGTCTGCGGTACAGCGCCACCCTGCATTACGTCTAAACTTTGACCTCTCTCTGGCAGGATGTGATGTGTGGCCCTTTGATGGCGTCAGGGGCCACATCTGCAGGCAACATGTTGTCTCTACTGCAGAGTCTTCAGTCTTATTACTGTAAGCAGGAGAGTGGAGGAGCCACAGGCGGGGGGAGCGGAGGAGCCGTGGGCAGGGAGGGCAGAGGAGCCGCGGGTGGGGAAAGCGAGGAGCCGCAGGCAGGGAGAGCGAGGAACCGTGGGCAGGGAAAGCGGAGGAGCCGTGGGCGGGGAGAGCGGAGGGGCCGTGGGCGGGGAGAGTGGAGGGGCCGCGGGCGGGGAGAGCGGAGGGACCGCGGGCGGGGAGAGTGGAGGGGCACATATCTGCTACACTGGTGTATTCAGCTGCGATGTGAATCTTTCTGTGCTAATGTCCCGCGTGTTTGCCCACACAAAATTACATTGATTTTAAGCATTGATGTGCTGTAAATATACAGCTACTCCGTGTATGTTGCACCCATCTCTGGGAGCCCGATGACTTATACGAGCTCTCTCACTGTGCGACTGCGCCGAAGATTCATGTTGCATATCCTTTCACGCCATCGCACATCGTGAGAAAAAATGCGCTCATGTCAACAAACCCATTGAAGCCAATGGATTCTACTCTCTCTATAATACACAGAGCCAATACAGTCGTGTGAACCGACCCTTAAAGCAGAGCGTCCAGCGGGGCAACAGAGAGGAGGAGGACTGTGAACCGACCCTTAGAGCAGAGCGTCCAGCTGAACAGCAGTGAGGAGGAGGACTGTGAACCGACCATTAGAGCAGAGCGTCCAGCGGGGCAGCAGAGGGGAGGAGGACTGTGAACCGACCCTTAGAGCAGAGCGTCCAGCGGGGCAGCAGAGAGGAGGAGGACTGTGAACCGACCCTTAGAGCAGAGCATCCAGCGGGGCAGCAGAGAGGAGGACTGTGAACCGACCCTTAGAGCAGAGCGTCCAGCGGGCCAGCAGAGAGAAGGCGGACTGTGAACCGACCCTTAGAGCAGAGCGTCCAGCGGGGCAGCAGAGAGGAGGCGGACTGTGAACCGACCCTTAGAGCAGAGCGTCCAGCGGGGCAGCAGAGAGGAGGACAGTGAACCGACCCTTAGAGCAGAGCGTCCAGCGGGGCAGCAGAGAGGAGGAGGACTGTGAACCGACCCTTAGAGCAGAGCGTCCAGCGGGGCAGCAGAGAGGAAGAGGACTGTGAACCGACCCTTAGAGAAGAGCGTCCAGCGGGGCTGCAGAGAGGAGGAGGACTGTGAACAGACCCTTAGAGCAGAGCGTCCAGCGGGGCAGCAGAGAGGAGGAGGACTGTGAACTGACCCTTAGAGCAGAGAGGAGGAGGACTGTGAACCGACCATTAGAGCAGAGCGTCCAGCGGGGCAGCAGAGGGGAGGAGGACTGTGAACCGACCCTTAGAGCAGAGCGTCCAGCGGGGCAGCATAGAGGAGGAGGACTGTGAACCGACCCTTAGAGCAGAGCGTCCAGCGGGCCATCAGAGAGGAGGCGGACTGTGAACCGACCCTTAGAGCAGAGCGTCCAGCGGGCCAGCAGAGAGGAGGCGGACTGTGAACGGACCCTTAGAGAAGAGCGCCCAGAGAGTCAGCAGAGAGGAGGAGGACTGTGAACCGACCCTTAGAGCAGAGCGACCAGCGGGGCAGCAGAGAGGAGGACTGTGAACCGACCCTTAGAGCAGAGCGTCCAGCGGGGCAGCAGAGAGGAGGAGGACTGTGAACCGACCCTTAGAGCAGAGCGTCCAGCGGGGCAGCAGAGAGGAGGAGGACTGTGAACCGACCCTTAGAGAAGAGCGTCCAGCGGGGCTGCAGAGAGGAGGAGGACTGTGAACCGACCCTTAGAGCAGAGCGTCCAGCGGGGCAGCAGAGAGGAGGTGGACTGTGAACTGACCCTTAGAGCAGAGCGTCCAGCGGGGCTGCAGAGAGGAGGAGGACTGTGAACTGACCCTTAGAGCAGAGCGTCCAGCGGGGCAGCAGAGAGGAGGAAGACTGTGAACCGACCCTTAGGGCAGAGCTTCCAGCGGGGCGGCAGAGAGGAGGAGGACTGTGAACTGACCCTTAGAGCAGAGCGTCCAGTGGGGCGGCAGAGAGGAGGAGGACTGTGAACTGACCCTTAGAGCAGAGCGTCCAGCGGGGCAGCAGAGAGGAGGTGGACTGTGAACCGACCCTTAGAGCAGAGCGTCCAGCAGGGCTGCAGAGAGGAGGAAGACTGTGAACCGACCCTTAGAGCAGAGCTTCCAGCGGGGCGGCAGAGAGGAGGAGGACTGTGAACTGACCCTTAGAGCAGAGCGTCCAGTGGGGCGGCAGAGAGGAGGAGGACTGTGAACTGACCCTTAGAGCAGAGCGTCCAGCGGGGCAGCAGAGAGGAGGAGGACTGTGAACCGACCCTTAGAGCAGAGCGTCCAGCGGGGCAGCAGAGAGGAGGAGGACTGTGAACCGAGCCTTAGAGAAGAGCGTCCAGCGGGGCAGCAGAGAGCAGGAGGAGTGTGAACCAACCCTTAGAGCAGAGCGTCCAGCGGTGCAGCAGAGAGGAGGCGGACTTTTAACCGACCCTTAGAGAAGAGCGCCCAGCGGGGCAGCAGAGAGGAGGAGGACTGTGAACCGATCCTTAGAGAAGAGCATCCAGCGGGGCGGCAGAGAGGAGGAGGACTGTGAACTGACCCTTAGAGCAGAGCGTCCAGCGGAGAGGAGGAGGACTGTGAATTGA
This sequence comes from Eleutherodactylus coqui, assembly GCA_035609135.1. NCBI lineage: Eukaryota > Metazoa > Chordata > Amphibia > Anura > Eleutherodactylidae > Eleutherodactylus > Eleutherodactylus coqui. The sequence continues at coordinate 17,314,217 of CM069405.1, forward strand.
CCCTTAGAGCAGAGCATCCAGCGGGGCAGCAGAGAGGAGGAGGACTGTGAACCGACCCTTAGAGCAGAGCGTCCAGCGGGGCAGCAGAGAGGAGGAGGACTGTGAACCAACCCTTAGAGCAGAGCGTCCAGCGGTGCAGCAGAGAGGAGGCGGACTGTGAACCGACCCTTAGAGAAGAGCGCCCAGCGGGGCAGCAGAGAGGAGGAGGACTGTGAACCGACCCTTAGAGCAGAGCGTCCAGCGGGGCAGCAGAGAGGAGGACTGTGTACCGACCCTTAGAGCAGAGCGTCCAGCGGGGAAGCAGAGAGGAGGAGGACTGTGAACCGACCCTTAGAGCAGAGCGTCCAGCGGGGCAGCAGAGAGGAGGAGCACTGTGAACCAACCCTTAGAGAAGAGCGTCCAGCGGGGCAGCAGAGAGGAGGAGGACTGTGAACCGACCCTTAGAGAAGAGCGTCCAGCGGGGCTGCAGAGAGGAGGAGGACTGTGAACCGACCCTTAGAGCAGAGCGTCCAGCGGGGCAGCAGAGAGGAGGTGGACTGTGAACTGACCCTTAGAGCAGAGCGTCCAGCGGGGCTGCAGAGAGGAGGAGGACTGTGAACTGACCCTTAGAGCAGAGCGTCCAGCGGGGCAGCAGAGAGGAGGAAGACTGTGAACCGACCCTTAGAGCAGAGCGTCCAGTGGGGCGGCAGAGAGGAGGAGGACTGTGAACTGACCCTTAGAGCAGAGCGTCCAGCGGGGCAGCAGAGAGGAGGTGGACTGTGAACCGACCCTTAGAGCAGAGCGTCCAGCAGGGCTGCAGAGAGGAGGAAGACTGTGAACCGACCCTTAGAGCAGAGCTTCCAGCGGGGCGGCAGAGAGGAGGAGGACTGTGAACTGACCCTTAGAGCAGAGCGTCCAGTGGGGCGGCAGAGAGGAGGAGGACTGTGAACTGACCCTTAGAGCAGAGCGTCCAGCGGGGCAGCAGAGAGGAGGAGGACTGTGAACCGACCCTTAGAGCAGAGCGTCCAGCGGGCAGCAGAGAGGAGGAGGACTGTGAACCGAGCCTTAGAGAAGAGCGTCCAGCGGGGCAGCAGAGAGCAGGAGGAGTGTGAACCAACCCTTAGAGCAGAGCGTCCAGCGGTGCAGCAGAGAGGAGGCGGACTGTTAACCGACCCTTAGAGAAGAGCGCCCAGCGGGGCAGCAGAGAGGAGGAGGACTGTGAACCGATCCTTAGAGAAGAGCATCCAGCGGGGCGGCAGAGAGGAGGAGGACTGTGAACTGACCCTTAGAGCAGAGCGTCCAGCGGAGAGGAGGAGGACTGTGAATTGACCCTTAGAGCAGAGCATCCAGCGGGGCAGCAGAGAGGAGGAGGACTGTGAACCGACCCTTAGAGAAGAGCGCCCAGCGGGGCAGCAGAGAGGAGGAGGACTGTGAACCGACCCTTAGAGCAGAGCGTCCAGCGGGGCAGCAGAGAGGAGGACTGTGTACCGACCCTTAGAGCAGAGCGTCCAGCGGGGAAGCAGAGAGGAGGAGGACTGTGAACCGACCCTTAGAGCAGAGCGTCCAGCGGGGCAGCAGAGAGGAGGAGCACTGTGAACCAACCCTTAGAGAAGAGCGTCCAGCGGGGCAGCAGAGAGGAGGAGGACTGTGAACCGACCCTTAGAGCAGAGAGTCCAGCGGGGCAGCAGAGAGGAGGAGGACTGTGAACCGACCCTTAGAGCAGAGCGTCCAGCGGGGCAGCAGAGAGAAGGAGGACTGTGAACTGACCCTTAGAGAAGAGCGCCCAGCGGGGCAGCAGAGAGGAGAAGGACTGTGAACCGACCCTTAGAGTAGAGCGTCCAGCGGGGCAGCAGAGAGGGGGAGGACTGTGAACCGACCTTTAGAGCAGAGAGGAGGAGGACTGTGAACCGACCCTTAGAGCAGAGCGTCCAGCGGGGCAGCAGAGAGGGGGAGAACTGTGAACCGACCCTTAGAGCAGAGAGGAGGAGGACTGTGAACCGACCCTTAGAGCAGAGCGTCCAGCGGGGCAGCAGAGAGGAGGAGGACTGTGAACCGACCCTTAGAGCAGAGCGTCCAGCGGGGCAGCAGAGAGGAGGAGGACTGTGAACCGACCCTTAGAGCAGAGCGTCCAGCGGGGCAGCAGAGAGGAGGAGGACTGTGAACCGAGCCTTAGAGAAGAGCGTCCAGCGGGGCAGCAGAGAGCAGGAGGAGTGTGAACCAACCCTTAGAGCAGAGCGTCCAGCGGTGCAGCAGAGAGGAGGCGGACTGTGAACCGACCCTTAGAGAAGAGCGCCCAGCGGGGCAGCAGAGAGGAGGAGGACTGTGAACCGATCCTTAGAGAAGAGCATCCAGCGGGGCGGCAGAGAGGAGGAGGACTGTGAACTGACCCTTAGAGCAGAGCGTCCAGCGGAGAGGAGGAGGACTGTGAATTGACCCTTAGAGCAGAGCATCCAGCGGGGCAGCAGAGAGGAGGAGGACTGTGAACCGACCCTTAGAGCAGAGCGTCCAGCGGGGCAGCAGAGAGGAGGAGGACTGTGAACCAACCCTTAGAGCAGAGCGTCCAGCGGTGCAGCAGAGAGGAGGCGGACTGTGAACTGACCCTTAGAGAAGAGCGCCCAGCGGGGCAGCAGAGAGGAGGAGGACTGTGAACCGACCCTTAGAGCAGAGCGTCCAGCGGGGCAGCAGAGAGGAGGACTGTGTACCGACCCTTAGAGCAGAGCGTCCAGCGGGGAAGCAGAGAGGAGGAGGACTGTGAACCGACCCTTAGAGCAGAGCGTCCAGCGGGGCAGCAGAGAGGAGGAGGACTGTGAACCAACCCTTAGAGAAGAGCGTCCAGCGGGGCAGCAGAGAGGAGGAGGACTGTGAACCAACCCTTAGAGCAGAGCGTCCAGCGGGGCGGCAGAGAGGAGGAGGACTGTGAACCGACCCTTAGAGCAGAGCGTCCAGCGGGGCAGCAGAGAAGGGGAGGACTGTGAACCGACCCTTAGAGCAGAGCGTCCAGCGGGGCAGCAGAGAGGAGGAGGACTGTGAACCGACCCTTAGAGCAGAGCGTCCAGCGGGGCAGCAGAGAGAAGGAGGACTGTGAACTGACCCTTAGAGAAGAGCGCCCAGCGGGGCAGCAGAGAGGAGGAGGACTGTGAACCGACCCTTAGAGTAGAGCGTGCAGCGGGGCAGCAGAGAGGGGGAGGACTGTGAACCGACCTTTAGAGCAGAGAGGAGGAGGACTGTGAACCGACCCTTAGAGCAGAGCGTCCAGCGGGGCAGCAGAGAGGGGGAGAACTGTGAACCGACCCTTAGAGCAGAGAGGAGGAGGACTGTGAACCGACCCTTAGAGCAGAGCGTCCAGCGGGGCAGCAGAGAGGAGGAGGACTGTGAACCGACCCTTAGAGCAGAGCGTCCAGCGTGGCAGCAGAGGGGAGGAGGACTGTGAACCGACCCTTAGAGCAGAGCGTCCAGCGGGGTGGCAGAGAGGAGGACTGTGAACCGTACCCTAGTGCAGAGCGTCCAGCGGGGCAGGAGAGAGGAGGACTGTGAACCGACCCTTAGAGCAGAGCGTCCAGCGGGGCAGCAGAGAGGAGGACTGTGAACCGGCCTTTAGAGCAGAGCGTCCAGCAGTGCAGCAGAGAGGAGGCAAACTGTGAACCGACCCTTAGAGTAGAGCGTCCAGCGGGGCAGCAGAGAGGAGGAGGACTGTGAACCGACCATTAGAGCAGAGCGTCCAGCGGGGAAGCAGAGAGGAGGAGGACTGTGAACCGACCCTTAGAGCAGAGCGTCCAGCGGGGCAGCAGAGAGGAGGTGGACTGTGAACCGACCCTTAGAGCAGAGCGTCCAGCGGGGCAGCAGAGAGGAGGACTGTGAACCGACCCTTAGAGCAGAGCGTCCAGCGGGGCAGCAGAGAGGAGGATGACTGTGTGCCGACCCTTAGAGCAGAGCGTCCAGCAGGGCTGCAGAGGGGAGGAGGACTGTGAACTGTCCCTTAGAGCAGAGCGTCCAGCGGGGCGGCAGAGAGGAGGAGGACTGTGAACTGACCCTTAGAGCAGAGCGTCCAGCGGGGCAGCAGAGAGGAGGAGGACTGTGAACCGACCCTTAGAGCAGAGCGTCCAGCGGGCAGCAGAGAGGAGGAGGACTGTGAACCGAGCCTTAGAGAAGAGCGTCCAGCGGGGCAGCAGAGAGCAGGAGGAGTGTGAACCAACCCTTAGAGCAGAGCGTCCAGCGGTGCAGCAGAGAGGAGGCGGACTGTTAACCGACCCTTAGAGAAGAGCGCCCAGCGGGGCAGCAGAGAGGAGGAGGACTGTGAACCGATCCTTAGAGAAGAGCATCCAGCGGGGCGGCAGAGAGGAGGAGGACTGTGAACTGACCCTTAGAGCAGAGCGTCCAGCGGAGAGGAGGAGGACTGTGAATTGACCCTTAGAGCAGAGCATCCAGCGGGGCAGCAGAGAGGAGGAGGACTGTGAACCGACCCTTAGAGCAGAGCGTCCAGCGGGGCAGCAGAGAGGAGGAGGACTGTGAACCAACCCTTAGAGCAGAGCGTCCAGCGGTGCAGCAGAGAGGAGGCGGACTGTGAACCGACCCTTAGAGAAGAGCGCCCAGCGGGGCAGCAGAGAGGAGGAGGACTGTGAACCGACCCTTAGAGCAGAGCGTCCAGCGGGGCAGCAGAGAGGAGGACTGTGTACCGACCCTTAGAGCAGAGCGTCCAGCGGGGAAGCAGAGAGGAGGAGGACTGTGAACCGACCCTTAGAGCAGAGCGTCCAGCGGGGCAGCAGAGAGGAGGAGCACTGTGAACCAACCCTTAGAGAAGAGCGTCCAGCGGGGCAGCAGAGAGGAGGAGGACTGTGAACCAACCCTTAGAGCAGAGCGTCCAGCGGGGCGGCAGAGAGGAGGAGGACTGTGAACCGACCCTTAGAGCAGAGCGTCCAGCGGGGCAGCAGAGAAGGGGAGGACTGTGAACCGACCCTTAGAGCAGAGAGTCCAGCGGGGCAGCAGAGAGGAGGAGGACTGTGAACCGACCCTTAGAGCAGAGCGTCCAGCGGGGCAGCAGAGAGAAGGAGGACTGTGAACTGACCCTTAGAGAAGAGCGCCCAGCGGGGCAGCAGAGAGGAGAAGGACTGTGAACCGACCCTTAGAGTAGAGCGTCCAGCGGGGCAGCAGAGAGGGGGAGGACTGTGAACCGACCTTTAGAGCAGAGAGGAGGAGGACTGTGAACCGACCCTTAGAGCAGAGCGTCCAGCGGGGCAGCAGAGAGGGGGAGAACTGTGAACCGACCCTTAGAGCAGAGAGGAGGAGGACTGTGAACCGACCCTTAGAGCAGAGCGTCCAGCGGGGCAGCAGAGAGGAGGAGGACTGTGAACCGACCCTTAGAGCAGAGCGTCCAGCGGGGCAGCAGAGAGGAGGAGGACTGTGAACCGACCCTTAGAGCAGAGCGTCCAGCGGGGCAGCAGAGAGGAGGAGGACTGTGAACCGAGCCTTAGAGAAGAGCGTCCAGCGGGGCAGCAGAGAGCAGGAGGAGTGTGAACCAACCCTTAGAGCAGAGCGTCCAGCGGTGCAGCAGAGAGGAGGCGGACTGTGAACCGACCCTTAGAGAAGAGCGCCCAGCGGGGCAGCAGAGAGGAGGAGGACTGTGAACCGATCCTTAGAGAAGAGCATCCAGCGGGGCGGCAGAGAGGAGGAGGACTGTGAACTGACCCTTAGAGCAGAGCGTCCAGCGGAGAGGAGGAGGACTGTGAATTGACCCTTAGAGCAGAGCATCCAGCGGGGCAGCAGAGAGGAGGAGGACTGTGAACCGACCCTTAGAGCAGAGCGTCCAGCGGGGCAGCAGAGAGGAGGAGGACTGTGAACCAACCCTTAGAGCAGAGCGTCCAGCGGTGCAGCAGAGAGGAGGCGGACTGTGAACTGACCCTTAGAGAAGAGCGCCCAGCGGGGCAGCAGAGAGGAGGAGGACTGTGAACCGACCCTTAGAGCAGAGCGTCCAGCGGGGCAGCAGAGAGGAGGACTGTGTACCGACCCTTAGAGCAGAGCGTCCAGCGGGGAAGCAGAGAGGAGGAGGACTGTGAACCGACCCTTAGAGCAGAGCGTCCAGCGGGGCAGCAGAGAGGAGGAGGACTGTGAACCAACCCTTAGAGAAGAGCGTCCAGCGGGGCAGCAGAGAGGAGGAGGACTGTGAACCAACCCTTAGAGCAGAGCGTCCAGCGGGGCGGCAGAGAGGAGGAGGACTGTGAACCGACCCTTAGAGCAGAGCGTCCAGCGGGGCAGCAGAGAAGGGGAGGACTGTGAACCGACCCTTAGAGCAGAGCGTCCAGCGGGGCAGCAGAGAGGAGGAGGACTGTGAACCGACCCTTAGAGCAGAGCGTCCAGCGGGGCAGCAGAGAGAAGGAGGACTGTGAACTGACCCTTAGAGAAGAGCGCCCAGCGGGGCAGCAGAGAGGAGGAGGACTGTGAACCGACCCTTAGAGTAGAGCGTCCAGCGGGGCAGCAGAGAGGGGGAGGACTGTGAACCGACCTTTAGAGCAGAGAGGAGGAGGACTGTGAACCGACCCTTAGAGCAGAGCGTCCAGCGGGGCAGCAGAGAGGGGGAGAACTGTGAACCGACCCTTAGAGCAGAGAGGAGGAGGACTGTGAACCGACCCTTAGAGCAGAGCGTCCAGCGGGGCAGCAGAGAGGAGGAGGACTGTGAACCGACCCTTAGAGCAGAGCGTCCAGCGGGGCAGCAGAGAGGAGGAGGACTGTGAACCGACCCTTAGAGCAGAGCGTCCAGCGGGGCAGCAGAGAGGAGGAGGACTGTGAACCGAGCCTTAGAGAAGAGCGTCCAGCGGGGCAGCAGAGAGCAGGAGGAGTGTGAACCAACCCTTAGAGCAGAGCGTCCAGCGGTGCAGCAGAGAGGAGGCGGACTGTGAACCGACCCTTAGAGAAGAGCGCCCAGCGGGGCAGCAGAGAGGAGGAGGACTGTGAACCGATCCTTAGAGAAGAGCATCCAGCGGGGCGGCAGAGAGGAGGAGGACTGTGAACTGACCCTTAGAGCAGAGCGTCCAGCGGAGAGGAGGAGGACTGTGAATTGACCCTTAGAGCAGAGCATCCAGCGGGGCAGCAGAGAGGAGGAGGACTGTGAACCGACCCTTAGAGCAGAGCGTCCAGCGGGGCAGCAGAGAGGAGGAGGACTGTGAACCAACCCTTAGAGCAGAGCGTCCAGCGGTGCAGCAGAGAGGAGGCGGACTGTGAACTGACCCTTAGAGAAGAGCGCCCAGCGGGGCAGCAGAGAGGAGGAGGACTGTGAACCGACCCTTAGAGCAGAGCGTCCAGCGGGGCAGCAGAGAGGAGGACTGTGTACCGACCCTTAGAGCAGAGCGTCCAGCGGGGAAGCAGAGAGGAGGAGGACTGTGAACCGACCCTTAGAGCAGAGCGTCCAGCGGGGCAGCAGAGAGGAGGAGGACTGTGAACCAACCCTTAGAGAAGAGCGTCCAGCGGGGCAGCAGAGAGGAGGAGGACTGTGAACCAACCCTTAGAGCAGAGCGTCCAGCGGGGCGGCAGAGAGGAGGAGGACTGTGAACCGACCCTTAGAGCAGAGCGTCCAGCGGGGCAGCAGAGAAGGGGAGGACTGTGAACCGACCCTTAGAGCAGAGCGTCCAGCGGGGCAGCAGAGAGGAGGAGGACTGTGAACCGACCCTTAGAGCAGAGCGTCCAGCGGGGCAGCAGAGAGAAGGAGGACTGTGAACTGACCCTTAGAGAAGAGCGCCCAGCGGGGCAGCAGAGAGGAGGAGGACTGTGAACCGACCCTTAGAGTAGAGCGTCCAGCGGGGCAGCAGAGAGGGGGAGGACTGTGAACCGACCTTTAGAGCAGAGAGGAGGAGGACTGTGAACCGACCCTTAGAGCAGAGCGTCCAGCGGGGCAGCAGAGAGGGGGAGAACTGTGAACCGACCCTTAGAGCAGAGAGGAGGAGGACTGTGAACCGACCCTTAGAGCAGAGCGTCCAGCGGGGCAGCAGAGAGGAGGAGGACTGTGAACCGACCCTTAGAGCAGAGCGTCCAGCGTGGCAGCAGAGGGGAGGAGGACTGTGAACCGACCCTTAGAGCAGAGCGTCCAGCGGGGTGGCAGAGAGGAGGACTGTGAACCGTACCCTAGTGCAGAGCGTCCAGCGGGGCAGGAGAGAGGAGGACTGTGAACCGACCCTTAGAGCAGAGCGTCCAGCGGGGCAGCAGAGAGGAGGACTGTGAACCGGCCTTTAGAGCAGAGCGTCCAGCAGTGCAGCAGAGAGGAGGCAAACTGTGAACCGACCCTTAGAGTAGAGCGTCCAGCGGGGCAGCAGAGAGGAGGAGGACTGTGAACCGACCATTAGAGCAGAGCGTCCAGCGGGGAAGCAGAGAGGAGGAGGACTGTGAACCGACCCTTAGAGCAGAGCGTCCAGCGGGGCAGCAGAGAGGAGGTGGACTGTGAACCGACCCTTAGAGCAGAGCGTCCAGCGGGGCAGCAGAGAGGAGGACTGTGAACCGACCCTTAGAGCAGAGCGTCCAGCGGGGCAGCAGAGAGGAGGATGACTGTGTGCCGACCCTTAGAGCAGAGCGTCCAGCAGGGCTGCAGGGGGGAGGAGGACTGTGAACTGTCCCTTAGAGCAGAGCGTCCAGCGGGGCAGCAGAGAGGAGGAGGACTGTGAACCGACCCTTAGAGCAGAGCGTCCAGCGGGGCAGCAGAGAGGAGGAGGACTGTGAACTGTCCCTTAGAGCAGAGCGTCCAGTGGGCCAGCAGAGAGGGGGAGGACTGTGAACCGACCCTTAGTGTAGAGCATCCAGCAGGCAGCAGAGAGGAGGAGGACTGTGAACCGACCCTTAGAGCAGAGCGTCCAGCGGGGCAGCAGAGAGGAGGAGGACTGTGAACCGACCCTTAGTGTAGAGCGTCCAGCAGGGAGCAGAGGGGAGGAGGACTGTGAACCGACCCTTAGAGCAGAGCGTCCAGCGGAGCAGCAGAGAGGAGGAGGACTGTGAACCGACCATTAGAGCAGAGCGTCCAGTGGGGCAGCAGAGAGGGGGAGGACTGTGAACCGACCCTTAGAGCAGAGCGTCCAGCGGAGCAGCAGAGAGGAGGAGGACTGTGAACCGACCATTAGAGCAGAGCGTCCAGTGGGGCAGCAGAGAGGGGGAGGACTGTGAACCGACCCTTAGAGCAGAGCGTCCAGCGGAGCAGCAGAGAGGAGGAGGACTGTGAACCGACCCTTAGAGCAGAGCGTCCAGCAGGGCGGCAGAGAGGAGGAGGACTGTGAACCGGCCTGCTGGAATTACGGGGAGGGAAATCCAGAAAGCCGCTGCTGGAGCCATTATGTGTTTGAGCCATCGCCATATGAGCGAATACGAGAACCCTTAGGCTGGGTTCTCACAGGGCGAATTCTCAGAGGAAATCTTGCGGTTTGGCCGCAGAGAAAAAAACGCGAGATTTTCGCCAGGAGAACTGCCGCTGCAAAACCCGCGGCGGCTTTGTAGCGGCCCGGCCGCTCACTCTTCCGCTGCGGACAGCGCCCCTATAGAGGAGAGCGCTGCCGCAGCAGAAAAAAAAAAGAACATGCTGCAGCCGGCATAGCCGCAGCAAATTTGCCGTCCCGTGAGGATGAGATTTCTGAGAAATCTCGTCCACATGGCTGGCTCATCCCGGGATTAGCAGTCGCATACGGATTTGCACGGAATTTCCGTGGCAAATCCACCCCGTGTGAACCCAGCTTTATGCTTCTAAGCAGAGAGGCGCAGACATATAATAGCGGCTGATTCTGCAATTACCCTGCAAGTATGATGCACGTCTGATCTATGATAAAAAACACACGACTCGCATGAGCTTTACCTGTGGGAAATACATTGCTATACAAATACATGGTACTCACACGCCAATCACACGGCATGCAAAGTGCGATGCTATATTTTTTACACTCTTATAGGAAAAAATGGGTGATTTTTCATCAGGAATCGCCCCGAAAATAGGAAATGCTTCAATTTTTCAGTCTCAGACTATCATTTCAACAGACAGATTTCCTTGTGTGTATAAAGCCATTAATCCATGGTTTTGTTTCCTGTATGAGTTCCATCTATATCACAATCGGACGGAACTCGCCTTAGAATATCACCTGTGTAAATACCATCTAAGGGTCCAACATGGGTAACCAAGAAGGGAAGGGGGGGTTATATATACCCCAACAACACGGAGAAGACCCGACCAGCGCGGGATCATCAGGTATATCATTAACCCTCGCCCATCCTGATGGCCCCACAGGTCGGTCACTGAAGAGACTTCACAAGTTCATAAAATACAGAACTCTTTATATACCAATAATACAACATCAAACAAGAAAAACAAACGTCTCCATAGAAATGGGCAGCAGCGCAGCCTTCCAGGTCGCCATCTTATCCTCTAACTCTTCGGTGGTCTTGGGTTGGTGCCGCACAGTTCAGACACTAGTAAAATACTCCTTGAGGGGGGCAAAGAGATGGCGCATCACCGGAACACTCCAGGACCGGCCCAGAAGTTTTTGTCGGGAGCTGTTGCTCATCCTGGAGACATCTGTGTAATGAGGGGGAAAACCAAAGACCCTAGAAGAAGAGCAGCAGATGAATTGCTTGATGGCGATGGTAGTGCAGTTTTCATCAATCAGTATTATGATATGCCCAATTGACAAGTCACAGCACTTAGAGGGGTGTTATAGACAATATCTAGTGTACTGAAGAGGTTAGGCACAGTCCCTGGTGGTCTAGTGTACTGAAGAGGTTAGTCATAGTCCCTGGTGGTCGAGGGTGCTGGAGGGGTAGATCTCTGCTTCCCTGGTGGACCGGCATACTGTAGGGGCTAATATTGGCATTTCTGGTGGTCAAGTGTACTGGAGACGTTATGTCAGCATCCCTGGTGGCCAAGTGTATTGGAGGGGCTAATGTCAGCATCCGTGGTGGTATAAGGGTTATTGCCTACTTCCCTGGTGACCTACGGTAGTGGGACAGGGTTAATGTCAGCATTCCCAATGGCCTCTTGTACAAAAGTTTTAATGTCAGCTTCTTTGCTGTTCAATTGTACTAGAGGGATGTCAGCATCTGTGGTGGTCTAATATGCTGAAGGAGTTAATGTTGGTACCCCTGGTGGTTTAGTGTGCTGGAAGGGTTATGTGAGCATCTCTGGTGGCCTTGAATACAGAATGTATTGTCAGCATTTCCGGTGGTCTACTGTGCTGAAGGCGTTAACCTCTGCTTTTCTGATTGCCTAGTGTATAAATCTAGGGATTAATATAAGCCTCCCTGGTGGCCTATTGTAGTAGACGGCTTAATGTCAACATCCACGGTGGTCTAGTGTGCTGATGGCATGAATGTCTGTTTCCCTAGGGGTCTAGTGTACTGAAGGGGTTAATGTTACCCCCGTAGTCTAGGGTGCTGGAGGGATTTATGCCTGCCTTTTTAGGGATCTAGCATTCTACAGAGGTAATCTTGGCATCTCTGGTGGTCTAGGGTACTGGAGGCATTATGTTAGCATCCCTGGTGGTCGAATGTACTGGAGGGGTTATTTCAACATCCATGGTGGTTTAGGGTGCTAAAGGGGTTAATGCCTGCATTTCTGGTGGCCTGGTCTCCTGGGCAAGGTGGTTAATGTCAACACTCCTAGCAGCCTTGTGTACCAAAGTTCTTGATATCAACATCTCTGCTGGTCGAATGCACTAAAAGGAATAACATCAGCATCTGTGACAATCTAGTGTGCTGAAGGGATTAATGTCAGATTCTCTGCTTGTCTAGTGTATTCTAGGGGTTAATGTTGGCATCTCTGGTAGTTTAGAGCACTGGAGGGGTTATGTCAGCATCCCTGGTGGACTAGTGTACTAGATGGCTTAATGTCAGCAACTCTCGTGGTCTAGTGCACTGAAGGAGTTGATGCTTGCTTCCCTGGTGGTCTAGTGTACTAGAGGGCTTAATGTTACACCTGGTGTTTTACGGTGCTGGAGGAGTCATGTCAGCATCTCTGGTAGCCTTGTGATCTGAATGATGTTAATGTCAGCATTCTTGGTGGTTCACTGTACTGAAGTGGTTAACCTCTGCTTCCCTGGTTGTCTAGTGTACTATAGGGGTTAATGTTGCCATCCATGGTGGTCTACGGTGCTAGGGGAATTATGTCAGCATCCCTGGTGGCCTAGTGTACTACAACCCTTGATGTCAGCATCAGAGGTCACGTAGTGTGTTGAAGGTGTTAATGCCTACTTTCCTGGTGTCTAGTGTACAATACAGTTTAATGTTATCTCTAGTGGTCTAATGTACTATAAGGGTTGGTGTTTTCCCTGGTGGTCAGCGGTGCTGGAGGGGTTATGTCAGCTTCCCTGGTGGTCTAGTGTGATGCAGGGGTTAATATCAGCATTCCTGGTGGTCTAGGGTAGTGAAGGGATTGTGGTTTACTCATCTACCTTGCCTCCACTTGTCTCTGATTTCTGTCAGGAGGCTGGACATGATGTGCTGATAGTAACGGGTGCACTGATCCTGCGATCATGAAGATCCCGAGAGGACTCACATAAGACGTGCGCACTCCTTAGCTAAACTTCTTAGTGTGCTTTATCATTTGTAACATACAGTATTTCTTTTCTGCATTTACTTCCAGAGCTGCATTCACAGTTACAGACAGTTTAAAACAATATTGTTTATTCAGTTTCTTTAAATCACAAGGACGAACTACGATTAACGATGAATCTCCCACCCTGCACTGTACAAGGAGGAGGGACCTCTAAATACTCCCGCCTGATGCCTTAAACCTAGGCTGGCTGATACAAGCCTACCTACATGTGTCGGCGTTAGTGCAGATGGGTATGTAAAGAGGAAGTGCACATTCCCCTTACAGCTGAACAGGTGTGATAATAGCACAGCAATATCCATCATATCAGATACCAAAAAGGGAGGTCGGCCATACCCTATCAACTGTACCTACAGTGCATATGGGCAGAGATCTTCAGGTCCTTGCCTCGAGAAAATATGATAATTTGTGATTTTTAGGAATACCTGATAATTAAAGGTGTGAAAAATAAAGAGAATTTTTCTTGAAGGTTCTTATATTCTGGGTGGGTCAACGCGTTTCTGTGTCAAATGAGGACACTTCATCAGGAACCAATATGGAATCACAGCAGCTATAATGATAATAGTATGGATGTAAACTCGTGTACTGAGACGACTTAATGGTTGAGCGACTGAAAGATAAGGCGGGTCCCGAGAGCAGTGCACAGACCTAGATAGAGTTCACTGCAGCAGCGAACATCCAGATATCGAGGTAGGAGAGACCATTCAATGCAGTTAATCTGCTAAGATGGGAACTGATGCTATCTGCTGTAGTTGCATTAGAGCAGTAGCCATAAACCCTAATTGAGGCTCCATGCACAGTAAGTCCCAGCAGGCTGCTGCTATAAGATGTCAACTATAGATAGGGTCCCACAGTTTAGGGAGCTGCTGATAGAGATCAGAGGCTCTGGGTACGTCACTCCCTATACATCAGCTCCATAAAGCTCAGTTCCCCGGTCGCCAGCAACACACAGAGGGGTACCAAGGAAGGAAAATAAAAAATGCTGAGGGTTAATGTTGGAGAAGGGGGGTGCATGAACTTCAACTCTGCATCACTGATGGGATCGTTCTCCAATGCTCTCACCAAAAGTTACTTGAGGGATTTTAAAAAAACTGGGGTCCTGCTTAGCCCTAGACACAGACGTATCCTTTACACGTCCCATGCACATGTCTATACATTGCTCTCTCCACAACACTATGGTGTCGGCTGGTTTGATTACCAGGGAGTCATTAGATTCTAAAGACTTCAAGGATTTCCATTCTACCTTTGATAGATTTTGGGGTCTTGAATGGGTGGGAGTAATGGCCTTCAACTCTTTAGTGACAACTTTTTTGAAGAGGTCTAGTTCTGGACAGCATAGAGTCACCAGACTTGAGGTATTCAGGGGCTTTAAGTTTGTAAATGGCCCCTGACCAATAGGACGAGAGGACTCAATCTCCAGGTCCTGTAGATCCTGTAAGGCAGGTGCATCAAAAAACATTCTGATGGTTCGCTGGTTTCCACTTTATTTCGTAAACCGACTGCAACTAATAACTTGTTAAGCTGGAAGAGTTTCCATCCTAAGCCCTTACAGACGGCTATCCCTAAAGGGCAGTTCTTGGCCCCAGACGCAGTTGCTCGAATGAAGCCAATTTTGAGCTAGAATGCAAAAAACTAACGAAACGGTCCCTTGATAGAGGCTATCTGGTGGAAGTGGTCAGCAAGGCCTACCAGAGTGCCTGTTGTCAAAATAGACTGGAACTCCTCGTTCCTCGTCATCGAGACAATGATTCCATACCGCACATTATCGGAACCTTTGACACGGGTGTAAGCCAGATAACTGAGACGCTTCATCACTACTGGGACATCTTGAGAAATGATGAGGACCTTAGAGACCTCCTCCCTGACAGACGGGCTATCACGTTCAGGAGCGGTCGCAATCTGAGAGACCATTTAGTCAAAAGTCACCTCCATCCTACATCCAGCAGCCAAACTTGGCTTCCTTCTTACAAGCCATCTGGAACCTTTCCTTGTCCTACTTGTGTCGCTTGTTCTTTCATTCCAAGAAGCGATACGTTTACAAGAGCTTCAACAGGCTGCAGATATCAGAACCGGGAATCCATCAATTGCTGCACGCAAGATATGGTATACGTGGCGACTTACCCTTGTCCATGGAATGACATCAGTAAGACTGTACAACCATTCAGTAGGAGATTAATGCCACATCTAGGGAACATACGGAGAGATGAATCCACGCCCCTATAGGACCATAGCGGCTGATACATGCCGAAAATCCACAGCAAGTTCAGGGAATTCAGGAGATTTGGAGGACATCAAATCGGAGAGGTAACAGCGACCGACGACTCACTTTTCGTATGGATGCTGCTTCTCCTAAAGGACTTAATGAGACTCCCCTTCAGTAGTTTGATATAAAAAGCTGCCGACTAATGTCGTATAGGAGTATTATTGTTATTAGTTAGTCCTTTCCCTATATCCGGTTATGGATTTATTCCTCTGAGACTTCTGCGCTCTGCTGTTCCCCCTGTTTGGGGTCTGGGTTTAAGCAGCCGTATCTTCTCATCCTCTTAAATTCCCATTCCAACTGGTTTGTGATTTATAGGTGTATCTGTGGGATCCCTATATCTGTAGTTGATATCTTATAGCAGCAGCCTGCTGGGACTTACAGTGCATATAGCCCCAATTAGGGCACATTCTGCTGCTTGGCCTTCAAGACAGAATTTAGCGCCATCCCACTGCCGGTCATGTGACCTAACAGCCGCGCTCTTACTATGTACCAACATTCTAAGTTCCCACAATGCCATATTTTCTGGTACCTATAAACCAGCAGAATTGTGAATGCAGCTCTGGATGTGACTGAATTACAAGATGGAATTTAGCTCTAGATCAGTACAAGATAGAGAATCCACAAAGTCACTCCGCATTCTGTGTAGCTGTCACATGACCTGACACATTCCCCTACATGTGAAGGCTCAGCATTACCTCTCCATCTCCGTGCACCACAAGACATCGTCCTTCCCGTTCATCATCACTGGGAACTTGTGGTGTTTTCCCTGACGCAGAGAATAGCGGCTGGTGGTTATGGTGCGGATCTTATTGAACTGCGGGAGACATGGTCAGGGGTGGATAAGTATCCAGATACAACGTAATATCCCACGTGTATGATATCACTGCTCCCTATGTGCCTGTGGCATCTACTATTATCACTGCTGTAACTGTAAAGAATCCTGCAAAGTAATCAAAATCCCATTGTTAATAGTTAGGATCTTCACAAGACCACAAAATCACGAGGATTCGATGAAGAGGGAATCAATCCACTGGACTGGGTGATCGGGATGCATGGAATCACTGATCCCTATTCTCACTAATATTGTACATGGATGCATGACGCTCCTCTCCACCCTCACATTACTCCTCACCTTTGCAATTCTTCCAGGTTCCAAACAGTCCCGAAGTTTTGTCTTATCATTCGCCGTCACCACCAGAGGCCTAGAATAAGAGGAGGGGTTATTATAATCTACATATAGGTGAGGTCAGGGCTCCGAACCCTCCCTATGAGCTTGGTGAGTGGACTTGTCTGCATCCTCAGAGTATAGACTCCCTGAGCAGAGAGCTCTCCATACTGATCTCAAGATCCTGGAGGGGGCGCTACATAGATGACATGTTCTTATATATCTGTCATACTCTCAGTACTTGGCACGTGGACTTGTCTGCATCCTCAGAGTATAGACAGACTGAGCAGAGAGCTCTCTATAATCTTAATAGTCTGGAAGGAACGCTACATAGATGACATTTTCTTGTACTGTATATCTATCATATACCCTGTTTCCTTGAAAATATGCCCTACCCTGATTTTTTTGGGATTTTAGGGTGGGTCTCGAAATATAAGCCATACCCCCAAAATAAGCCCTAGCTGCGTTACATAAAAAAAGGAATAAATTACCTAGCGCACTTGGTCCAGGTCCCTCCTGCTGCTCTCTGGTGCTTCTTGCAGTCCTCGGCCGCCCACAGAAGATTACTTCCTGCTTACGGGAGTCATGAATCCCACCTCCAGGAAGCGATGGCTCTAATTGGTTCTCAAGCACTACTCAGCCAATCAATGCAGTGCTCAGTGAACCAATGCGATGGCTGTGATTGGTTCATCGGGCGCTGCATTGATCGCGTTGTGGAGTCGGGATTTATGAATTGGCCAATCAATGCCATGGCTCAGCCAATTCATAAATCCCGCCTCCACAAAGCGATGGCTGTGATTGGTTCTTCGACTGCTGCTCAGCCAATCAATGCAGCGCTTGATGAACCTATCTTTTGTGGGTGTTTGAGGACTGCAAGAAGCGTGTTGGAGCTCCGGAGATCAGCGGAAGGCACCTGGGCTGAGCCTGTTAGGTAAGTATAATAAGACATCCCCCGAAAATAAGACTAGCGCCTCTTTTGGGGCAAAAATTGATATGACGGGGTCTTATTTTCGGGGAAAGACTGTGCTCAGTACTTAGTGTGCGGACTTGTCTCCACCCGCAGGGTATAGACACAGTGACAGCGACCTCTCTATATTACTCTGAGGATCCTGGAGGGGGCGCTACATAGACGACGTTTCCTTATACACCAACCTGTTCATGCCGGGCAGGTTTCCCCAGAAGTATCTGGATCGCCGAGCGGCTGACACGGCGCCGGCATCAATCTTCACTGGATTAGTCTGTAAGTAGAAGGCCATATTTAATGCCGATGTTCCAGTGATTACTGTAGATGTAGAATGGGGTTGTCCAGGCGAGGTTTGGATGCGGGGTAATATTGTGCCATGTGGGAACATCTTTGTATATAATATAGCTGAGGTTCATGCCACCACATCGAAGACCATCCTAAAATTAGCACATACTCAAAATCCCTAAACAGTACCTTATCACAAAGTCCATAAATACCCCCAGGGGTAAAAGTTTAACCCCCTTGTGAACATTATATTCATTTTGTAAGCCTCTTATGCTGACCCTGACTTACACTGAATGGCCCCTTTATTAGAGCCCCTAACACTTTACAAGACCCTGTGGCCCTTTCAAGATTGGCGCTTCCCTGCGTGGAAATTCCCCCTCAGGATAAAATCACGTGACAAGTTTTGCGCGGATCAGTTTCTGTGTGAATCCAAAGCGATGGGAGCGACTCCCAGCGAGGCCGGTCATCGGTGCCAGACTAGCCAGGGGCTCACTGAAAACCGTGTGGGGTTTCTGATGTAATGGTGGGGAGAGTATACCGACAATGGCGCGATCGAGAAAAACATCCAGCGGAAGGGGATCCTGTGGACGGAAACAACTCCTCACTGAAAGGGGTCGGAGGAGGATGTCAGGAATCGTTCTGACCAACAGGCTGCACAGTCAGCTGAATACAACGCTGGAGCTCCAACTAACGTGTCCGAACGCACAACTCGCCGTTCCTCCGCACGGATGGTATAACAGCAGATGACCGGTTCCAGCGCCATTGTGTCTAAGAGAAACAGAAAGACTCCAGCGGGCAAAAGAGTGCAAAACTTGTATCACTGAGCAGCGGGAAAACATCTCCTGGTCAGATGGAGACAGGTGTCTGCTGATGGGAGGTCAGAATTTGGTGCAAGCAGCATGAATCGCTGACCCCTTTCTGTCAGCTGGTCAGAACATGTCAGCACTGCCAGCTAATCTGCAGCAACTACAAGAAGCTTCCTGTCCGCAGGGGCCGATATTCCTGCAGAACGATGTCATCACCAAGTGGAATTTATGCAGCGACAAATTGTTGTGTATCTGAAAGGCAAAGTCCAACGCTGCTAGATGGGGGGCTCTAATAAAGGGGCGGTCAGTGTACATCATGACTTATACTCCAATCACATTCAGAGCTGCAGTCCGAATTTTAGTCCTTCCCATTTCAGGCTGCTGGAGCTGACAGCTTGGGATGTAACTAGAGGATAAGACACGATGGAACTTCAGTACGTTGTCCTCCGGTTCCCACGAGTCGACCGCTCACCTCCAGGTGGTGAGATATCGTTCTCTCGAAGTTTTTTTCCATGGTGACAACATTCTCAAACAACCAGAAGAATGGGCGATCTTCACCCGGCCGGGGCATGACTCTATGCAGCAAGCGAGAGAAATCAAAGAAGAGTGGTCCGGTGCCCCCTGGTGGAGAAAACCATATATATGATGAGGTCCAGCCTATCATCTATCCTTATATAAAAATGAAGTGATGACTCACTTCATCAAAAGTATGTGACCCCCCCCCCAAAATATATGTATGTCCTTGATAAGGATGTGGACCCTCAGACAGTATGTTTGTCCTCAAAAAATTGTTTACATCCCTAAAAGGTATTATGAATGTATGTGCACCCCCTTAAAAATGATGTGTGCCCCACAAAAAGTCTGTGTGTTCCTCTACCAAAGTATGTGCGCTGCTCCCAAAAACATATGAGCTCCCCCTGAAGAGTGCGGGCACTCCACCGAAGAATATTGGTTACCCATCAAGTGTGCGCCTCTCAGAAGTATATGCAGCTCCTGAAAAGTATGCCCCAAACCATGCGCATTGCCCCCAAAAAGTATTTGTACTTACCCCCATCCCTAAAAAATATGCGTCCCCCAAAATGTTTATACGCCCCCTGAACAGCAAGAAATGATGTGTTGGAGCAGCAAAGCAGGAAACCCAAATACCTTGATGTATAGAGTTAAAACAATTCCATCTTTATTGAAGCCATGCCAGGGCTTGATGCCAACGTTTCGGCTGTCGCCGCAGCCTTTGTCAAGGACAGAACGTTGGCATCAAGCCCTGTGAGGCTTCAATAAAGACGGAATTCTTTTAACTCTATGCGTTGACGTATTTGGGTACCCTGCTTTGCGGCTCCAACGCATCATTTCTTGCGGACTTTATAGGGGGTCACGGACCCAGACTCCTTTCATGAGCTCGAAACACATCGAAAGGAGCCTCCCCTATGTGATAAGGAACGCACAGGTGCTGTTGTGTTTGCGCTATTTGCCCCCTGAACAGTATGTGCCCCCCCCCGTCCCCCGCTTTATCTCATTAAGGACGCAGCTTTTTCTTTCATTTTTTTTTACATTTTTTAACATTTTTGGTTTTTCCTATTTTCCAACAATCATCACTCCGGCGGGGGGGGGGGGCTTGTTGTTTTTGTGGCACAAGATGTATTTTTCTATGGTGCTATTTATATAATAATATACTGAGCAAAATCTTTAAACTGAGCAAAAAAGCTGCAATTTCACCCCAATTTCCACGGGGTACACACCGCAGCCAAAATACCACGATGACCTCATTCTGGGGGCGCTCCGGTTTGTGCGATACCAAATTCATCTAGTTTTGTTTTGCTGAATAGTTTGACTCTTCCTGCCGACATGACTTTATCATCTCCTCATTAACATAGTGGGCGGGGCTTGTGTTTTTGCGGGATGTCCTGTCAGCCCCATTTTGGGGTTCATACGACTTTACGATCATTTATGAACATTTTTTTCTTAGAGACCAAAATATTGTATTTCTGCCGTTGTGTATGTTGTTGTTGTTGTTGTTGTTGTTGTTGTTGTTTTATGCCGCTCACTGTGTGGGATAAATCATACGTTATTTAATAGATCGGACTTTATGGACGCAGCGATACCAAATATTATTATAAATATATTATAAATAAGGGAAAGTTAATTTTTTTACTTTTATTACCTTTTTATTTTTCTAATAATGAATAAAACTTTTTTTAAACTACCTTTCGCATTTTTTAGTCTCCATAGGCGCCGTGAACTTGTGATCTCAGAGTATTAATCTACTACTATAGTATTGTACTATACCGCATTCTCACAGGCAATTAGCCATGGCAGCTGTGGGGGCTCTCAGAAGGCCCCCAGCTGCCATGACAACTGAACGGCACCTTGCAAGTTCATCGGGGGAGGGGTGGGGTGTTGTTTGGGGCCCACACACTCAGATTGGGGCATTAAATTGCTGTTGCCAGAATTGACAGTGATATTTAAAGGGTTAACGACTGATCAGCTAGAGTGCTGATGGCAGCTATTGCCCCCAACACTGATCAGCTAATTTAGATGCCACTGTCAGAATTGACAGCGGCACTAAATGGGTTAACAGCCTTGATCAGCATGAGTGCCGGTCATGGCTGTCGTTGGTTGGTGTCAGCTGTCAGTCAGCCGCTGCCCGCTGTGTACAGAGAGGGATCTGGCTCCATACAAACCCTGCATGTCGAGGACATAAATGTACGCACTAAAGCGTAAAGGGGGTTAGAGAGTTATGCTACGTAAAAGTACAAATTACCCCTGGACCGCAGCGGGACAAATTGTACAAAAAACACCGTAAAGAAACTAATCTTCCGCCGCTGCTGGCGGATCCGTAATAACTACAGCGCCGATGCCGAGAAACAAGAAGATACGAAAACTATAAAACCATAAAGAAAAATAATGAAAACCGCCGGGCAACACGTAAGGGGGCCCACGTCTCCGGGGGGCCCTCGTCCTGCAGCGGTTTTCTAGAGTGCGAAGGATGATTTCATGCAGCAGTCTTTATTACTGGTGTATGTCTGCAGATCGCTGACCTCACACTCAGGAGCGCCCTCTACGGTCCTGCGGGAAGACGTTACATACCGTACAGACCTTTCCGGCGTGGGTTGGCCACCGACAGGTCATTACATGGACTACCCCCAATCAGCAAATCAAACGGCCCCCACTCCTCGATCTGCAGAGAGAGACATCGCTGGGTTATTGGGGAGTACAAGCACATCATATGGTAGCGTATATCGGACAGCCGTAAAAACGCCGACTCAAGACACTCAAGCATGGACCTCCGCTAAGAAAAAGCAGTCGAGTTACCAAAAATTGCACAAATGGAGAAGAGCTTGGAGGAGAAATTCAGAGTTTTCCTATGGGGCCCCATGAATTCTATGTGCACCCTTCCATGGATATGGCTACCATATTTCCCAGACTGCTAGGTGGCAGTAATATATCCCCCCCTCCCCCAAGCCGATCTTGCTGTGTAGTAAGTCAGGACATCTTTGAAAATTCCTGGAGAACAGCAGAAGTCCCAGAAGATTGGAGAACGGCAAATGTTGTCCCTATCTTCAAAAAAGGGAAGAAGGTGGATCCAGGAAACTACAGGCCTGTGAGCCTGACTTCTATACCGGGAAAGATCTTTGAACAAATTATTAAACAGCATGTATGCAAGTACTTGGATGAAAATGGAGTAATTAACCAGAGCCAGCATGGGTTTGTAACAAACAAGTCATGTCAGACTAATCTAATTTTCTTCTATGATAGTATCATTGATTGGGTTGATCAGGGAAATGCGGTGGCTATAGTATATCTTGACCTTAGTAAAGTATTTGACAAAGTATCTCATACCATACTTATTGAAAAAATGACCAAATCTGGGATTGACAAGGGAACTGTTAGGTGGATTCACAACTGGCTGAGTGATCGTACTCAAAGAGTGGTCATAAATGGCTGCACATCCAAGTGGAAGAATGTATCAAGTGGGGGACCACAAGGCTCTGTCCTGGGCCCAGGGTTGGTCAACATTGTTATAAATGATCTGGAGGAGTGAATTGTGGGAAACTGATCAAATTTGCTGATGACACAAAGCTAGGAGGGATAGCTAACACTAGAGAAGCTTGCACAGTGGGTGGCGACTAACAGAATGGTATTTAACAAGGAGAAATGCAACATCCTACATCTGGGCAAGAAAAATGAAAAAAAGCACATACAGAATGGGTGGAATTGGGCTAAGTATTCCAGATGAGGTCTTCCATTTAAGGAGAACTCACTACCTCCTGTGGTAACCTGTTCCACTCATTGATCCCCTCACTGTCTAATATCTAATCTGTGTCTCCTCGCTTTCAGTTTCATCCCATTGCTTCTAGTCTTTCCTTGTGCAGATGAGAATAGGGCTGATCCCTCTGCACTGTGACAGCCCTTCAGATATTTGTAGACGGCTATTAAGTCTCCTCTCAGCCTTCTCTTCTACAAGCTAAACATTCCCAGATCCTTTAACCGTTCCTCATAGGACACGATTTGCAGACCGCTCACCATCTTGATAACTCTTCTCTGAACTTGCTCCAGTTTGTCTATGTCTTTTTTTAAGGTGGGGTGCCCAGAACTGGACCCAGTATTCCAGATGAGGTCTGACTAAGGAGGAGTAGAGGGGGATAATGATCTCATGTGATCTAGACTCTATGCTTTAATACATCCCAGAATTGTGTTTGCCTTTTTGGCTGCTGCATCACATTGTTGACTCATGTTCAGTCTATGATCTATTAGTATACCCAAGTCTTTTTCACATGTGCTGCTGCTTAGCCCAATTTCTCCCATTCTGTATGTGTTTTCTTCATTTTTCTTGCCCAGATGTAGGACTTTCTTCTTGTTTAATACCATTCTGTTAGTTGCCGCCCACTGTTCAAGCTTTGGGGCCACAGGGGCAGTGCTACTATTTAGTGCAAGGGGCACCATTATTAATTTAAATTGACAGCAACATCTAAACAGTTAATGACTGCAATCGGCATTATCTCTAATCATAGCTGTTGCAGCAGGGTGTCAGCTGTCATGTATGGGTGGGCGCAGCTCCCGGCCTGCTCCATACACCCACCCTACCCACCCCAGCCAGAGGGTGTATATGTATCACTAAGTAAAGCCAGAAAGTGAAAGATTTTCCATTTCTGATTGTAGTTTTGTTTAATTCTCTTACCTGTACATGACTCTGGGGCCGGCCAGCTCGCCTGTACATGATTAGGGGGGGGTGGCCAGCTCACCTGTACATGATTAGGGGGGCGGCCAGCTCGCCTGTACATGATTAGGGGGGGCGACCAGCTCGCCTGTACATGATTAGGGGGGCGGCCAGCTCGCCTGTACATGATTAGGGGGGCGGCCAGCTCGCCTGTAAATGATTAGGGGGTGCGGCCAGCTCGCCTGTAAATGATTGGGGGAAGGGGGGGCGGTCAGCCCGCCTGCACATGATTAGGGGGGGGGGGGGGTGCAGCCAGCTCACCTGTACATGATTAGGGGGGGGGCGGCCAGCTCGCCTGTACATGATTAGGTGGGGCGGCCAGCTCGCCTGTAAATGATTGGGGGAAGGGGGGGCGGTCAGCCCGCCTGCACATGATTAGGGGGGTGGGGTGCGGCCAGCTCACCTGTACATGATTAGGGGGGGGGGGCGGCCAGCTCGCCTGTACATGATTGAGGGGGGGGCAGCTTACCTATACATGATTAGGGGGAGGCGGTCAGCTCACCTGTACATGATTAGGAGGAGGCGGCCAGCTTGCCTGTACATGATTAGGGGGGACGGCCAGCTCGCCTGTACATGATTAGGGAAGGTGGCTAGCTTGCCTGTACATGATTAGGGGGGGGGGGGGGGCGGCCAGCTTGCCTGGACATGATTAGGGGGGGGGGCGGCAAGCTTGCCTGTGCATGATTGGGGGGGGGGGGGGGCAGCTTGCCTGAGCTGCAGTTAACAGCATTTAGAGAAATAACTTTATAAGCCATAGACACAATGGGTAGGAGGAGACATATTGTCTTCTATGAGAGACTAGGAGGCATGTTATGTGACCTGTGCAGGTAGGAGGAGGAGGTGTGCTGTGACATCATTTATTGTCTTCTACGGGGGACTGTTTTAACCTTGCTCTGTGAACTACGGCCAATCATCTATTGTGTTCTATGGAAGAATGATGTAGGCATTCTGTATGACCTGTGCTGATAGGGCGAGGATGTGAGCTGTGACCGCATCTATTGTGAATGGCGGATTAGGTATTACCTATATACAGGGGTCACCTGTTAGTATAATCCGATCTGTGATGATAATGAGAGGTTTTCCCTACAGAACAGGAAGTGTCAGACTACTATTAGGCCTAGTGGTCAGTGTGCAGGGAGGGTGAGGAGGTGAGCTGTGACATCAGAATATTATTACACCTAGTGGTCAGTGTTAGTACTGCAAGGAGTTTAGGATTTTTTTAAATATAGATTGTGACATTGAAAAACAAAAGCACAATATTTATTTATAATGTGATTTCTACAGGAGGGCATTTTCTGAGGACACTGTCCCGTTATGGATCAGCTGTTCCTTCCAGGATTAGATGTACCACAAGTGTAGGGGGTCCCAAAAGTTGAATTTTGAATGCCGCCACCTTGGATCCAACTCTAATTTTTCCACTGGGAGGGTTGGTGTGTGATGTATCAGACTGGTGGAGAACGTAGTGCTTCACTGTAACATAACTATGCATTCTCATGGTAACACAGTGATTTCTTCATTACCGGCAATGTGATTGATGGCGTTATCCCAAGTAGAAGGTGTGGAGATCGTCCTTCTGTCCGGTGAACGAGGCCCATGGGTCATCACCAATGATTTCAACCTTATGGTCATCCAGATTTTGGTTTATCTGGGTAATGGGGGGTCTGGTTGGTCGGCGTTCATTGAAATGTGCAGCGATGGACCTCGTAGACCTGACATACGGACAATCTCAACACGTTCTGCGTGAGCCAACGCCAGCAATGCAGCGCTACAGGTATAATCTTGTGTCCCAAATTGGGGATTAAGTACGAGCCGCTCGGGGAATCACCGGTCAGACAGCAGATGTGTAAATCACAAATGATTCTGCGTATTAACAAGAATATATAGTCCTTTGTAGACAAATACATGGAAAGTGAGAGTAAAGGTCACCTGACTTGGCATATGCCTCATGATTACTGATTATTAAACTTGGCACGGGCCGTGAGGTCGGTCTCTGGGTCTCTGGTCACACGCTGGTTGCTTACTGTCTGAGATCGTTAGATGGTCATCTATAAGCATTCCGCAGCTTAGTTAGGGTTTACATAGTTAAATATATATATAGAAGAACGGATGATGAAGAGTTCTATCTGCTCTAAAACAAAGTCCATCTTCAGTTACCCGTCTGACTACACATTCGTGTGAGCGAAGGGCAATCACGGCTTATCTTCTGATTGTCCTATTCTGAACAAAATATCTGACTACGTGCGTCAAGAAAGTTAGAAAATGGAGTGGAAAACAAGATGGCGTTCAAAGACTAGCAGTGTTACCATGAGAACGTATAAAGTTAGGTTAGAAGGAAACAGCCATTGTATTTCCGGAGACATTCTCCACCAGTCTGATAGATAACACACCCACCTTCCCTTTGGAAAAATCAGATTTAAATCAAAGATGGTGGCATTCAAAATGGCCGTCGTGTTGGTGACTTGGTGTAGCAGGTTTCCATCTTCTCTCACAGTTCGAATGCAAAATTGCATCACCGTCTGCAAAACTGTTTTCATCCCATATGGGGGTTTCCACACTCCCGAGCCCCCCGTGTATACAGCGGTTCTATCCTTTCATCCCATATGGGGGTTTCCACACTCCCGAGCCCCCTGTGTATACAGCGGTTCTATCCTTTCATCCCATATGGGGGTTTCCACACTCCTGAGCCCCCTGTGTATACAGCGGTTCTGTCCTTTCATCCCATATGGGGGTTTCCACACTCCCGAGCCCCCTGTGTATACAGCGGTTCTATCCTTTCATGCCATATGGGGGTTTCCACACTCCCGAGCCCCCTGTGTACACAGCGGTTCTATCCTTTCATCCCATATGGGGGTTTCCACACTCCTGAGCCCCCTGTGTATACAGCGGTTATGTCCTTTCATCCCATATGGGGGTTTCCACACTCCCGAGCCCCCTGTGTATACAGCGGTTATGTCCTTTCATCCCATATGGGGGTTTCCACACTCCCGAGCCCCCTGTGTATACAGCGGTTCTATCCTTTCATCCCATATGGGGGTTTCCACACTCCCGAGCCCCCTGTGTATACAGCGGTTCTATCCTTTCATCCCATATAGGGGTTTCCACACTCCCGAGCCCCCTGTGTATACAGCGGTTCTATCCTTTCATCCCATATGGGGGTTTCCACACTCCTGAGCCCCCTGTGTATACAGCGGTTATATCCTTTCGTCCCATATGGGGGTTTCCACACTCCCGAGCCCCCTGTGTATACAGCGGTTCTATCCTTTCATCCCATATGGGGGTTTCCACACCCCCGAGCCCCCTGTGTGTACAGCGGTTCTGTCCTTTCATCCCATATGGGGGTTTCCACACTCCTGAGCCCCCTGTGTATACAGCGGTTCTGTCCTTTCATCCCATATGGGGGTTTCCACACTCCCGAGCCCCCTGTGTATACAGCGGTTCTATCCTTTCATGCCATATGGGGGTTTCCACACTCCCGAGCCCCCTGTGTACACAGCGGTTCTATCCTTTCATCCCATATGGGGGTTTCCACACTCCCGAGCCCCCTGTGTATACAGCGGTTCTATCCTTTCATCCCATATGGGGGTTTCCACACTCTCGAGCCCCCTGTGTATACAGCGGTTCTATCCTTTCATCCCATATGGGGGTTTCCACACTCCTGAGCCCCCTGTGTATACAGCGGTTATGTCCTTTCATCCCATATGGGGGTTTCCACACTCCCGAGCCCCCTGTGTATACAGCGGTTATGTCCTTTCATCCCATATGGGGGTTTCCACACTCCCGAGCCCCCTGTGTATACAGCGGTTCTATCCTTTCATCCCATATGGGGGTTTCCACACTCCCGAGCCCCCTGTGTATACAGCGGTTCTATCCTTTCATCCCATATGGGGGTTTCCACACTCCTGAGCCCCCTGTGTATACAGCGGTTATATCCTTTCGTCCCATATGGGGGTTTCCACACTCCCGAGCCCCCTGTGTATACAGCGGTTCTATCCTTTCATGCCATATGGGGGTTTCCACACTCCCGAGCCCCCTGTGTATACAGCGGTTCTATCCTTTCATCCCATATGGGGGTTTCCACACTCCCGAGCCCCCTGTGTATACAGCGGTTATATCCTTACATCCCATATGGGGGTTTCCACACTCCCGAGCCCCCTGTGTATACAGCGGTTCTATCCTTTCATCCTATATGGGGGTTTCCACACTCCCGAGCCCCCTGTGTATACAGCGGTTCTATCCTTTCATCCCATATGGGGGTTTCCACACTCCCGAGCCCCCTGTGTATACAGCGGTTATGTCCTTTCATCCCATATGGGGGTTTCCACACTCCCGAGCCCCCTGTGTATACAGCGGTTCTATCCTTTCATCCTATATGGGGGTTTCCACACTCCCGAGCCCCCTGTGTATACAGCGGTTCTATCCTTTCATCCTATATGGGGGTTTCCACACTCCCGAGCCCCCTGTGTATACAGCGGTTCTATCCTTTCATCCCATATGGGGGTTTCCACACTCCCGAGCCCCCTGTGTATACAGCGGTTCTGTCCTTTCATCCCATATGGGGGTTTCCACAACCCTGAGCCCCCTGTGTATACAGCGGTTCTATCCTTTCATCCCATAGGGGGGTTACCACACCCCCGAGCCCCCTGTGTATACAGCGGTTCTATCCTTTCATCCCATATGGGGGTTTCCACACTCCCGAGCCCCCTGTGTATACAGCGGTTCTATCCTTTCATCCCATATGGGGGTTTCCACACCCCCGAGCCCCCTGTGTATACAGCGGTTATATCCTTACATCCCATATGGGGGTTTCCACACTCCCGAGCCCCCTGTGTATACAGCGGTTATATCCTTTCATCCCATATGGGGGTTTCCACACTCCCGAGCCCCCTGTGTATACAGCGGTTCTATCCTTTCATCCCATATGGGGGTTTCCACACTCCTGAGCCCCCTGTGTATACAGCGGTTCTGTCCTTTCATCCCATATGGGGGTTTCCACACTCCCGAGCCCCCTGTGTATACAGCGGTTCTATCCTTTCATCCCATATGGGGGTTTCCACACCCCCGAGCCCCCTGTGTATACAGCGGGTCTATCCTTGTATATAGGGGGCAGATACAGTTTGCCGTGTGGATCTATCGCTCACCTGTTTTCGCAAGATTTCCTGCACGTCACCCACATATTGAATCTCTCCAGGATGCCGCACCGTTCCTACCGCGATGGCGTCCTCGCACACCTCCGATGCGACGTATCGTTCCACCCTGATGCCGAGTGTCTTCAGCACCAACAAGCCTGAGTGACATTGGAGAAGAGCGGATTATCGCAGTGACATCGGGACTATAGCGGTCCCTGTATACAAAACACGTTCATCTTCCAACTTGGTCACTTTGGCGCAGAATTACAACATCCCCTCCTGTTCTTACCAACATCACAACATCGCGATACTCTGCTGATAGCGCTATATAAGACCGGTCCCCATATACTCGGCCGTCTGGCATTATTCCTCTCCGATATTGCCGGAGGGAAGCAGATGCCAGAACAGATGTCATCGTGTTGGAGGGATGGTTCATGGCATCCGCCATACGGGTTTAGATGCCAGATGACTTCCTGCACTGGACAGAAATACGTTACATGCGGCGGTTTCCCGTCCTGTTATGGACGCTGGGCTGGTACCAAAAAAATCACCAAAACGGCATCAGCTGTGAGCGGCTCCGGCGTGATAATACTGGCCAGACACGAGTGCGGTCCCAGCCGAAGGCCAGTGTCTGATGAGCGCACTACGAGCGCATGTAGACGCCTGTGATTCGGATGAGTGTCCGCGCTGAGCAGGAGTTTGGGTCAGTACACCCACATCCGGGTTATATTATATTAGTCTATTAGCGCATGCTCACATGGCAGATTTTTGCAGTGGAAGTTTCCCCGATCCGGCATAACTCCGCAGCCAATTAGAATGAACGGAATCCCCACCGCAGTCTAAATGGCGCAGATTTTTATGCACACAAATTTCATATCGGGGCCGTGTCATGGCCGCTCTTCATGCAGACTTTGCGTGGCTTCTACGTGGAATCCGCATTGGGAACTCTGCGTACAGATAAGACGCGGGCTGCATCCGCGCGCAGATCTGCGGTCCCACGGCTACATGGCAGCAGTAAGCCGCAGCTCGGCTGCCAATGTCTGCTGCAGTTTTTAGAGGCGGATTCACACAGAAATATCCGCATTGGCTCCGGCCGTGTCCGCACTCATAGGGCCCGCTCAAGGCGCTATCTGCGCAGTGCATTAGGCACGTACTTTTTACACGTGTAATCCACAGTGCTTAAACTGCACGGATTTGCATTGGGGCGCACACACGTGTCTCTCATGCGGGTATATACATGTGTAAAAAATACTACCGCACGCCCTATTTTGTCAACGGGCCGCGCAAATCAACACAACTAAACGCGGCGTATAATCGGGCCCTCAGGCCTCCTTCATATAATATGTGCGTATTTATTACCCGTGTAATGCGCGGTGCTGATTCTCCACTGATCTGCATTGAGGTCCTCAGACCGGCGTATATACCTGCATGATGAAAAGGGCGGCTTGCCCCATTCTCCTGCATATTACGGACCCAAATAGTCCATTGAATTGCATGGTAAGGTGTGAGCGCAGGGACCCCGCAGGACGCAGGCGCGCTCGCTGTATATATACGCACTAAATAAATAGACCTTTTTTTAATGCGCTTTTAAAAGGTTGTTATCACGCACGCAAAAAAAATGTCGGTCCATGAAAACATATTGCATATGCAAGGACCACAAACTGCATCGGCCCGTGTGATGAGCCGTGTGTGTGGGACCTCCAACAGGATCGGCGCGCTCCTCTACCGAACACCTCTGTGCCGCACCCCATCTCACCTGTTGCAATTCCATCAAACAGGGACAGCACCCGGACGGGCCCCCTCCTGTCTGCGGGCAGCGGGCGGTAAATGGCTGGTGGGTCCTACAAGATACAGGTTAAACATCAAGATCCACATCTACCCTGCAGCTGCCATGATGCCACGGTCGCCCGCCTGCACTTACATACTCCAGGTCGTGGGTGTTGGACAGTAGGTCCTGCAGGTAGGTGGGCCAGTCCTCCCGTCTCTGCAGTAAGCCATGGACATCCTCCTCTCTACACATGTAGCAGTTCCAGGGGTCTTCCTCTATCGCTGTCTGCGCCGTTCCTTGTCCCACCAACAAGTCCACACAGTCCACACAGAAACACCTGGGGCACAAGGGGTTACTGACAGCCATGTTTGTAGTATGCTGCGTACAGACGATGCGGTCCAGGACCCCCTATGGGGATCAGCGTACTGCACCCATAGCCCGATCCCAACTGCATGATACTGCAGCTGTGAGGGCTTGGCGGCAGCAGACTGGCACAGTGCTCCTTGTGCGGCACACAGCTGGAGGCTCCTGCTCCTCATAGGTAAGGCCGGTGTACATGGGCAGAAGGGTAGTTATGTGTGTGCAGCTGTATCTCACTGCCGCAGTCGGAGGTAACTCTAATCGGGGCAGCTGACTGTTTATATGCAGCAGTCAAAGCAGACCGCATGTCTAAACAGCCAGGAGGAGGGGTGGAACCCATTCTGTACCCCTTCGGCAACCCCTGCAGGGTGATAAGAAGGTGCCGACGGGCTAGCATGGCTACGCAGAGCTTACTGAAGACTCCCAGAGCTGCCACACATAAATGGCTAGCAACATCAAAATCGCTATATGGTACAAGTGATCAAAAAACTGCAAGTTCAAGCCCCGTGTGGGGACTGATTAAAAATGTAAAAAAAAAAGATTTAATAAAGTTTTTTTTAACAGTTAAAAAAATTAAAATATAATAGAAGTTAAAAAAACCTTGACCCATTTTTCCTATTAAAAAAAACGAAACAATTTTAAAATAAACCCATATTTGGAGTCACTGTGTACTATTAACATATCTCAATATTTATCGCGCAGGGTGAAGGCCGTGAAATAAATAAATAAAGGATGGGATGGAGAATCAAAGAGATGTATGCACCCCAAAATAGTAATCAAAACTACAGCTCACCCTGCGAAAAACGCGCCCTCGCAGCGCCTGATCGTCCGGTCTCAGTATCCGGCGGCGGAAAACAAATGCCGGCTTGTGTTTACTTTTTAAAAATAGAAATATCTAAAAAAATATATACAAATTTGGTCCCCGTTATCGCACCGAGCCGTAGAGCAAAGGCCATTAGGGCACTGAGAACCCCGGAAAATAAATACAAGTCGCCCCACAACACCCCGCCGGTATACAGCTGCGGCTGCAAAGATTAAAAAGCTATAACTCTTGTGAGGACGTAAAAGTAAAAAAAAAAAATCCCTGGTCCTGAAGTGGTTAAATAAATAACATTTCGCGGTAAATTGCAATTTTGCGCGATCGCAATTTTAACATTCCAAGTTCCATAGGCCCCTGCAGAAAAAAAAACTGTATTCAGTAGCCACCCTTAATTATTAAAAATGTGTTGCTCGTTGGTGACCGAGAACCGCTGCGCCGGACAAGCGCCAATGTGTCAGTGTTATAGGAGAAACTAACAAGAATCTGTATGTGACAAACTGTAGAAGTTTCCCTTTAAATGATAGGAATTCAGTAAGTATTTAGTACCCAGTATGGGCAGCAGGTGGCAGCAAAGCACATCCTTCCATAGAACTATGTAGAACATATAGGCTGTATTGCCACCTGCTGGTCAGAGCAGCCACTACTTCCTGGCTGCAGCATGCAGTTTGTATATTGGGGGGCGTGCGTCCCCCTAATCATCTCTTCCATGCATCCGGCTTACCTCCAGCAGCTCCTGTTACTGCAGATCAGGATCTTCTCCCCGGAGCAGCAGATGCTGCAGTAACTCTGCCGCCCGTCCTCCCCGACGTGGTACCCCCAGCTCAGGAACCAGCTCTACAGAGGGGCAGAGAAGGACAGTGGGTACCAGCACTGACCTGAATATAAGGGGCCACGCTCCACATCAGGGATAATTACCGCACATCTGTCGCAGAGGCCCCCTATAAAGAGGGGGTGCGCGCCGCTGACAGCAAGGTCTCCGCAGGCCAGGCAAAACTCTACAAGAGAAGTCAGAGATAATGGGCAGAGTCAGAATAAATGTCCTCTGAAGGACCATCACAGCCACAGACATCCAGGGCCCCGTATTGTCGGGGGAGACCCCGACAACTAGATCTCTGGGTGTCACCCAGCTTTCCCAGAGCCCTGAATGGCAGAGCTTCAATGCTGCGTCTACATAAAGTTAGACGTGAGACAGAGGAACTTCTGGCATCGCGTGCTTTATGATTTCGGCTCTGTTGGCGATGGACAGGAGACTCAAGACGTTACAGATGTTCTATGGGGGGTGAGGTCTTATTACAGACGGCTCCTTACCCTCCAGTCCTCGCACCTGCTGCCTCGCCTCATCACAGAGTCTCTCTGAAAAACATAAAGAAACGGGAGCTGTGCTCATGTTATATCATAATCTGTACCCACGTTATATCATAATCTGTGCCCACAGTACATCATAAACTGTGCCCATGTTATATCATAGTCTGTACCCACGTTATATCATAATCTGTACCCACGTTATATGATAATCTGTACCCACGTTATATCATAATCTGTACCCACGTTATATGATAATCTGTGCCTATAGTATACCATAGTCTGTGCCCACGTTATATCATAATCTGTACCCACGTTATATGATAATCTGTGCCTATAGTATACCATAGTCTGTGCCCACGTTATATAATAATCTGTGCCCACGTTATATCATAGTCTGTACCCACGGTATTTGATAATCTGTGCTCATTTTATATCATAATCTATACCCACATTATGATAATCTGAGCCCATAGTATATCATAAACTGTGCCCACGTTATATCATAGTCTGTACCCAACGTATATCATAATCTGTGCCTACGTTATATCATAATCTGTACCCACGTTATTTGATAATCTGTGCCCATAGTATATCATAAACTGTGCCCACGTTATATCATAGTCTGCACCAACGTTATATCATAATCTGTGCCCACGTTATATCGTAGTCTGTACCCACGTTATTTGATAGTCAGTGCTCATTTTATATTATAATCTATACCCACATTATGATAATCTGTGCCCATAGTATATCATAAACTGTGCCCATATAATATCATAGTCTGTACCCACGTTATATCATAATCTGTGCCTACATTATATCATAATCTGTACCCACGTTATTTGATAATCTGTGCTCATTTTATATTATAATCTATACCCACATTATGATAATCTGTGCCCATAGTATATCATAAACTGTGCCCATATAATATCATAGTCTGTACCCACGTTATATCATATTCTGTGCCTACATTATATCATAATCTGTACCCACGTTATTTGATAATCTGTGCTCATTTTATATTATAATCTATACCCACATTATGATAATCTGTGCCCATAGTATATCATAAACTGTGCCCACGTTATATCATAGTCTGTACCCACGTTATATCATAATCTGTGCCCACGTTATATCGTAGTCTGTACCCACGTTATTTGATAATCTGTGCTCATTTTATATTATAATTTATACCCACGTTATATCATAATCTGTGCCCATAGTATATCATAAACTGTGCCCACGTTATATCATAGTCTGTACCCACGTTATATCATAATCTGTGCCTACGTTATATCATAATCTGTACCCACGTTATATCATAATTTGTACCCACGTTATATCATAATCTGTGCCTATAGTATACCATAGTCTGTACCCACGTTATATCATAATCTGTGCCCACGTTATATCGTAGTCTGTACCCACGTTATTTGATAATCTGTGCTCATTTTATATTATAATTTATACCCACGTTATATCATAATCTGTGCCCATAGTATATCATAAACTGTGCCCACGTTATATCATAGTCTGTACCCACGTTATATCATAATCTGTGCCTACGTTATATCATAATCTGTACCCACGTTATTTGATAATCTGTACTCATTTTATATTATAATCTATACCCACATTATGATAATCTGTGCCCATGGTATATCATAAACTGTGCCCACATAATTTCATAGTCTATGCCCATGTACCCTGTTTCCCAGAAAATAAACCCTACCCTGATTTTTCGGGGAGGCTTGAAATATAAGCCATAGCTGCATTACATAAAAAAGCAATACATCTTGGTGCACATCCCTCCCGCTGCTCTCCAGAACTCCAGCAGGTTTCCTGCAGTCTTTGGCCGCCCACAGAGGATCAATTCCTGGTTATGGGATTCATTAGTCCCGCCTCGAGGAAGCGATGGCTCTGATTGGTGTTTGAGTGCTGCTCAGATTGGCCAATTCATAAATCCCACCTCCACATTGTGATGGCTGTCATTGGTTCTCGAGTGCTGCTTAGCCAATCAATGCAGCGCTTGATGAACCAATGCGATGGCTGTGATTGGTTCAGCCAGCACCGCATTGATTGGCTAAGCAGCACTCAAGAACCAATCATAGCCATCACAATGTAGAGGTGGGATTTATGAATTGGCCAATCAATGCTGCAGCTTAAACAATTCATAAATCCCGCCTCCATAATGCAATGGCTGTGATTGATTCATCCAGTGCTGCATTGATTGGCTGAGCAGCGCTCGAGAACCAATCACAACGATTGCATTGGTTCATCGAGTGCTGCATTGATTGGCCGAGCAACGCTCGAGAACCAATCAGAGCCATCGCTTCATGGAGGCAGGATTTATGAATCTTGTAACCAGGAAGTGTCTGTGGGCGGCCGAGGACTGCAGGAAGCCTGCCGGAGTTTTGAGGAGCAGCAGGAAGACCCAGACTGAACCTGCTAGGTAAGTATGAAAGGACACCCCCTGAAAATAAGACCTAGCGCCTCTTTAGGGGCAAAAATTAATATAAAACAGGGTTTTATACTCGGGGAAACATGATATATCATAAACTGTGCCCATGTGGTATCATAATCTGAGCCTGAATTATATAATAATCCGTGTCCATGTTTTATCATAATCTGTGCCTAAATCATATCATAAACTGTCGACATATTATAGCATAATCTGCACTCAAATTACATCATAATCTGCATCCATGTTATATTATCTGTATCCATGTTATATTATAACCTGTGAACAAGTTGTATTATAATCTGTGACCAGGTTGTAACAAAATCTGCACCTATGCTATATGATGATTATATAATAATCTGTGCCTATTTTAAAACATAATCTATATCAGAATTTGTGCCTAAAATACACCATAATCTGTGTCCAAGTTATATCAGAGTCTGCGGTCATGTAATATCCTCATCCCTGTCTAGGTTGCATCATAATCTGTACCTATTATCATATTATCTGGCCATCATATATTATAATCTGTTCCTATGTGATATCATAATCTGTGCCCATGTTCTACCACAGAGATGGGGCAGAGGAGGGCAGATCCTGGTTACTGCTGTTTCTACCAGATTTGATTTTGATGAAGCCCCAGGGGGCGCCGCACGGCGGATGTACAGGACCCATTCTACCTCCGCAGCCTCCGGCAGGGATCGGACTGACCTCGGGTCTGCAGATCTCTCGCCTTCTTCTCCGTCTCGCTGGGATGAGATTCATCATCGGACACATAGATGTAATCAGCTGTAAGAGGGGTAAGGAGTCACACATGGCGATGGGTATATAGAGCACCCCTCACCACTTCACTACTGCTTCCACTCGTAGAAAACCACCAGGAACATGCACCATGTTATGGGGACACTGTGCATGTCATTCTTATGGGGGCACAGTGGCTGGCACTGTTTAGTGGGGCACTATGGATGTGACTGTTACGGGGGCACTATGAAGGTACAGTAGGTACTTGAAGGACCCCCTATAAGGACAGTATGTGTACACCTTGTCTGTATAGTAGGTACTCGAGGGACCCCCTATAAGGACAGTATGTGCGCCCCTTGTCTGTTCAGTAGGTACTCCTGGGACCCCCTATAAGGACAGTAAGTGTGCCCCTTGTCTGTACAGTAGGTACTTCTGTGACCCCCTATAAGGACAGTATGTGCGCCCCTTGTCTGTACAGTAGGTACTCCTGTGACCCCCTATAAGGACAGTATGTGTGCCCCTTGTCTGTACAGTAGGTACTCCTGGGACCCCCTATAAGGACAGTATGTGTGCCCCTTGTCTGTACAGTAGGTACTCCTGGGACCCCCTATAAGGACAGTATGTGCGCCCCTTGTCTGTACAGTAGGTGCTCGGGGGACCCCCTATAAGGACAGTATGTGCGCCCCTTGTCTGTATAGTAGGTGCTCGTGGGACGCCCTATAAGGACAGTATGTGCGCCCCTTGTCTGTACAGTAGGTACTCCTGGAACCCCCTATAAGGACAGTATGTGCGCCCCTTGTCTGTACAGTAGGTATTCGTGGGACCCCCTATAGGGACAGTAAGTGCGCCCCTTGTCTGTACAGTAGGTACTCCTGGGACCCCCTATAAGGACAGTATGTGTGCCCCTTGTCTGTACAGTAGGTGCTCGTGGGACCCCCTATAAGGACAGTATGTGCGCCCCTTGTCTGTACAGTAGGTACTCCTGGGACCCCCTATAAGGACAGAAAGTGTGCCCCTTGTCTGTACAGTAGGTACTTCTGGGACCCCCTATAAGGACAGTATGTGCGCCCCTTGTCTGTACAGTAGGTGCTCGGGGGACCCCCTATAAGGACAGTATGTGCGCCCCTTGTCTGTACAGTAGGTGCTCGTGGGACCCCCTATAAGGACAGTATGTGCGCCCCTTGTCTGTACAGTAGGTGCTCGTGGGACCCCCTATAAGGACAGTATGTGCGCACCTTGTGTGTACAGTAGGTACTAGAAGGACCCCCTATAAGGACAGTATGTGCGCCCCTTGTCTGTACAGTAGGTATTCGTGGGACCCCCTATAAGGACAGTATGTGCGCCCCTTGTCTGTACAGTAGGTACTCCTGGGACCCCCAATAAGGACAGTATGTGTGCCCCTTGTCTGTACAGTAGGTACTCCTGGGACCCCCTATAAGGGCAGTATGTGTGCCCCTTGTCTGTACAGTAGGTACTCCTGTGACCCCCTATAAGGACAGTATGTGTGCCCCTTGTCTGTACAGTAGGTACTCCTGGGACCCCCTATAAGGACAGTATGTGTGCCCCTTGTCTGTACAGTAGGTACTCCTGGGACCCCCTATAAGGACAGTATGTGTGCCCCTTGTCTGTACAGTAGGTACTCCTGGGACCCACTATAAGGACAGTATGTGTGCCCCTTGTCTGTACAGTAGGTACTCGTGGGACCCCCTATAAGGACAGTATGTGTGCCCCTTGTCTGTACAGTAGGTGCTCGTGGGACCCCCTATAAGGACAGTATGTGTGCCCCTTGTCTGTACAGTAGGTACTCGTGGGACCCCCTATAAGGACAGTATGTGCGCCCCTTGTCTGTACAGTAGGTACTCCTAGGACCCCCTATAAGGACAGCATGTGTGCCCCTTTTCTATACAGTAGGTGCTCGTGGGACCCCATATAAGTACAGTAGTTGCGCCCCTTGTCTGTATAGTAGGTTCTCGTGGGACCCCCTATAAGGACAGTATATACACCCCTTCTTTGTACAGTAGGTACTCCTGGGACCCCCTATAAGGACAGTATGGGCGCCCCTTGTCTGTACAGTAGGTACTCGTGGGACCCCCTATAAGGACAGTATGTGTGCCCCTTGTCTGTACAGTAGGTACTCGTGGGACCCCCTATAAGGACAGTATGTGTGGCCCTTGTCTGTACAGTAGGTGCTCGTGGGACCCCTTATAAGGAAAGTATGTGTGTCCCTTGTCTGTACAGTAGGTACTCGTGGGACCCCCTATAAGGACAGTATGTACGGCCTTGTCTGTACAGTAGGTACTCGTGGGACCCCCTATAAGGATAGTATGTGTGCCCCTTGTCTGTACAGTAGGTTCTCGTGGGACCCCCTATAAGGAAAGTATGTGTGCCCCTTGTCTGTACAGTAGGTACTTGTGGGACCCCCTATAAGTATAGTATGTGTGCCCCTTGTCTGTACAGTAGGTACTCGTGGGACCCCCTATAAGGACAGTATGTATGCCTCTTGTCTGTACAGTAGGTACTCGTGGGACCCCCTATAAGGACAGTATGTACGGCCTTGTCTGTACAGTGGGTACTCATGGGACCCCCTATAAGGACAGTATGTGTGCCCCTTGTCTGTACAGTAGGTGCTCGTGGGACCCCCTATAAGGACAGTATGTACGGCCTTGTCTGTACAGTAGGTGCTCATGGGACCCCCTATAAGGACAGTATGTGCGCCCCTTGTCTGTACAGTGGGTACTCATGGGACCCCCTATAAGGACAGTATGTGTGCCCCTTGTCTGTACAGTAGGTGCTCATGGGACCCCATATAAGTACAGTAGTTGCGCCCCTTGTCTGTACAGTAGGTACTCGTGGGACCCCCTATAAGGACAGTATGTACGCCCTTGTCTGTACAGTAGGTACTCGTGGGACCCCCTATAAGGACAGTATGTGCGCCCCTTGTCTGTACAGTAGGTACTCATGGGACCCCATATAAGTACAGTAGTTGCGCCCCTTGTCTATACAGTAGGTACTCGTGGGACCCCCTATAAGGACAGTATGTACGCCCCTTGTCTGTACAGTAGGTACTCGTGGGACCCCCTATAAGGACAGTATGTGTGCCCCTTGTCTGTACAGTAGGTTCTCGTGGGACCCCCTATAAGGACAGTATGTGCGCCCCTTGTCTGTACAGTAGGTACTCTGGGGACCCCCTATAAGGACAGTATGTGCGCCCCTTGTCTGTACAGTAGGTACTCGTGGGACCCCCTATAAGGACAGCATGTGCGCCCCTTGTCTGTACAGTAGGTGCTCATGGGACCCCCTATAAGGACAGCATGTGCGCCCCTTGTCTGTACAGTAGGTGCTCATGGGACCCCCTATAAGGACAGCATGTGCGCCCCTTGTCTGTACAGTAGGTGGTCCTCAGAAGGAATATCTATTTCCAATATGCTGCTTATTGTAACTCGTTACGTTATTGGATATCATTGCTTGCTGTCAGTGAATGGAAATGCTGACTAAGAAGTTGTCTGTGATCTGCACTCACCTGAGAGCTCCTCGCCATCCACCTTCCTTCTCTTCTCTCCATGTCCGGGAGGAGACCATGGCCGCTCCTCCTCCTCTTCATCAGAGTCCACATAGATGTAGTCTGTCACAATATGGAGACGAGCAGGTGAAATCAATGCACTGTGGTTATCACTGTTATGGGGGCAACGTGTTTATCACTGTTATGGGGGCACTGTGGTTATCACTGTTATGGGGCACTGTAGTTATCACTATTATGGGGGCACTGTGGTTATCATTGTTATGGGGTCACTGTAGTTATCACTGTTATGGGGGCACTGTGGTTATCACTGTTATGGGGGCACTGTGGTTATCACTGTTATGGGGGCACTGTGGTAATCACTGTTATGGGGGCACTATGTTTATCACTGTTATGGGGGCACCGTGACTATCACTGTTATGGGGTCACTGTAGTTATCACTGTTATGGGGGCACTGTGGTTATCACTGTTATGGGGTCACTGTAGTTATCACTGTTATGGGGGCACTGTGGTTATCACTGTTATGGGGGCACTGTGGTTATCACTGTTATGGGGGCACTGTGGTTATCACTGTTATGGGGGCACTGTAGTTATCACTGTTATGGGGACACTGTGGTTATCACTATTATGGGGGCACTGTGGTTATCACTGTTATAGGGGCACTGTGGTTATCACTGTTATGGGGGCACTGTAGTTATCACTGTTATGGGGACACTGTGGTTATCACTATTATGGGGGCACTGTAGTTATCACTGTTATGGGGGCACTGTGGTTATCATTGTTATGGGGCACTGTGGTTATCACTGTTATGGGGGCACTTTGACTATCACTGTTATGGGGGCTCTGTGGTTATCACTGTTATGGGGTCACTGTAGTTATCACTGTTATGGGGACACTGTAGTTATCACTGTTATGGGGGCACTGTGGTTATCACTGTTATGGGGGCACTGTGGTTATCACTGTTATGGGGCACTGTGGTTATCATTGTTATGGGGACACTGTAGTTATCACTATTATGGGGGCACTGTGGTTATCACTGTTATGGGGTCACTGTAGTTATCACTATTATGGGGGCACTGTGGTTATCACTGTTATGGGGTCACTGTGGTTATCACTGTTATGGGGGCACTGTGGTTATCACTGTTATGGGGGCCCTGTGGTTATCACTGTTATGGGGACACTGTAGTTATCACTGTTATGGGGACACTGTGGTTATCACTGTTATGGGGGCACTGTGGTTATCACTATTATGGGGGCACTGTGGTTATCACTGTTATGGGGCACTGTGGTTATCACTGTTATGGGGTCACTGTGGTTATCACTGTTATGGGGGCACTGTGGTTATCACTGTTATGGGGGCACTGAGGTTATCACTATTATGGGGGCACTGTGGTTATCACTGTTATGGGGCACTGTGGTTATCACTGTAACGGGGACACTGTGGTTATCACTGTTATGGGGGCACTGTGGTTATCACTGTTATGGGGCACTGTGGTTATCACTGTTATGGGGGCTCTGTGGTTATCACTGTTATGGGGGCACTGTGGTTATCACTGTTATGGGGGCTCTGTGGTTATCACTGTTATGGGGGCACTGTGGTTATCACTGTTATGGGGCACTGTGGTTATCACTGTTATGGGGGCTCTGTGGTTATCACTGTAATGGGGACACTGTGGTTATCACTGTTATGGGGGCTCTGTGGTTATCACTGTTATGGGGGCACTGTAGTTATCACTGTTATGGGGGCACTGTGGTTATCACTGTTATGGGGTCACTGTAGTTATCACTGTTACGGGGGCACTGTGGTTATCACTGTTATGGGGTCACTGTAGTTGTCACTGTTACGGGGGCACTGTGGTTATCACTGTTATGGGGTCACTGTAGTTATCACTGTTATGGGGGCTCTGTGGTTATCACTGTTATGGGGTCACTGTGGTTATCATTGTTATGGGGGCACTGTAGTTATCACTGTTATGGGGGCACTGTGGTAATCACTGTTATGGAGGCACTGTGGTTATCACTGTTATGGGGTCACTGTAGTTATCACTGTTATGGGGGCACTGTGGTTATCACTGTTATGGGGGCACTGTGGTTATCACTGTTATGGGGGCACTGTAGTTATCACTGTTATGGGGACACTGTGGTTATCATTGTTATGGGGGCACTGTGGTTATCACTATTATGGGGGCACTGGGGTTATTACTGTTATGGGGGCACTGTGGTTATCACTGTTATGGGGGCACTGTAGTTATCACTGTTATGGGGACACTGTGGTTATCACTGTTATGGGGGCACTGTGGTTATCACTATTATGGGGGCACTGTGGTTATCACTGTTATGGGGACACTGTGGTTATCACTGTTATGGGGGCACTGTGGTTATCACTGTTATGGGGCACTGTGGTTATCACTGTTATGGGGGCTCTGTGGTTATCACTGTTATGGGGACACTGTGGTTATCACTGTTATGGGGGCTCTGTGGTTATCACTGTTATGGGGGCACTGTAGTTATCACTGTTATGGGGGCACTGTGGTTATCACTGTTATGGGGGCACTGTAGTTATCACTGTTATGGGGACACTGTGGTTATCACTGTTATGGGGGCACTGTGGTTATCACTATTATGGGGGCACTGGGGTTATTACTGTTATGGGGGCACTGTGGTTATCACTATTATGGGGGCACTGTGGTTATCACTGTTATGGGGCACTGTGGTTATCACTGTTATGGGGTCACTGTGGTTATCACTGTTATGGGGGCACTGTGGTTATCACTGTTATGGGGGCACTGAGGTTATCACTATTATGGGGGCACTGTGGTTATCACTGTTATGGGGCACTGTGGTTATCACTGTAACGGGGACACTGTGGTTATCACTGTTATGGGGGCACTGTGGTTATCACTGTTATGGGGGCACTGTGGTTATCACTGTTATGGGGCACTGTGGTTATCACTGTTATGGGGCACTGTGGTTATCACTGTTATGGGGGCTCTGTGGTTATCACTGTTATGGGGACACTGTGGTTATCACTGTTATGGGGGCTCTGTGGTTATCACTGTTATGGGGGCACTGTAGTTATCACTGTTATGGGGGCACTGTGGTTATCACTGTTATGGGGGCACTGTAGTTATCACTGTTATGGGGACACTGTGGTTATCACTGTTATGGGGGCACTGTGGTTATCACTATTATGGGGGCACTGGGGTTATTACTGTTATGGGGGCACTGTGGTTATCACTATTATGGGGGCACTGTGGTTATCACTGTTATGGGGCACTGTGGTTATCACTGTTATGGGGTCACTGTGGTTATCACTGTTATGGGGGCACTGTGGTTATCACTGTTATGGGGGCACTGAGGTTATCACTATTATGGGGGCACTGTGGTTATCACTGTTATGGGGCACTGTGGTTATCACTGTAACGGGGACACTGTGGTTATCACTGTTATGGGGGCACTGTGGTTATCACTGTTATGGGGGCACTGTGGTTATCACTGTTATGGGGCACTGTGGTTATCACTGTTATGGGGGCTCTGTGGTTATCACTGTTATGGGGACACTGTGGTTATCACTGTTATGGGGGCTCTGTGGTTATCACTGTTATGGGGGCACTGTAGTTATCACTGTTATGGGGGCACTGTGGTTATCACTGTTATGGGGTCACTGTAGTTATCACTGTTACGGGGGCACTGTGGTTATCACTGTTATGGGGTCACTGTAGTTATCACTGTTACGGGGGCACTGTGGTTATCACTGTTATGGGGTCACTGTAGTTATCACTGTTATGGGGGCTCTGTGGTTATCACTGTTATGGGGTCACTGTGGTTATCATTGTTATGGGGGCACTGTAGTTATCACTGTTATGGGGGCACTGTGGTAATCACTGTTATGGAGGCACTGTGGTTATCACTGTTATGGGGTCACTGTAGTTATCACTGTTATGGGGGCACTGTGGTTATCACTGTTATGGGGGCACTGTGGTTATCACTGTTATGGGGGCACTGTAGTTATCACTGTTATGGGGACACTGTGGTTATCACTGTTATGGGGGCACTGTGGTTATCACTATTATGGGGGCACTGGGGTTATTACTGTTATGGGGGCACTGTGGTTATCACTGTTATGGGGGCACTGTAGTTATCACTGTTATGGGGACACTGTGGTTATCACTGTTATGGGGGCACTGTGGTTATCACTATTATGGGGGCACTGTGGTTATCACTGTTATGGGGACACTGTGGTTATCACTGTTATGGGGGCACTGTGGTTATCACTGTTATGGGGCACTGTGGTTATCACTGTTATGGGGGCTCTGTGGTTATCACTGTTATGGGGACACTGTGGTTATCACTGTTATGGGGGCACTGTGGTTATCACTGTTATGGGGTCACTGTAGTTATCACTGTTATGGGGGCACTGTGGTTATCACTGTTATGGGGGCACTGTGGTTATCACTGTTATGGGGGCACTGTAGTTATCACTGTTATGGGGACACTGTGGTTATCACTGTTATGGGGGCACTGTGGTTATCACTATTATGGGGGCACTGGGGTTATTACTGTTATGGGGGCACTGTGGTTATCACTGTTATGGGGGCACTGTAGTTATCACTGTTATGGGGACACTGTGGTTATCACTGTTATGGGGGCACTGTGGTTATCACTATTATGGGGGCACTGTGGTTATCACTGTTATGGGGACACTGTGGTTATCACTGTTATGGGGGCACTGTGGTTATCACTGTTATGGGGCACTGTGGTTATCACTGTTATGGGGGCTCTGTGGTTATCACTGTTATGGGGACACTGTGGTTATCACTGTTATAGGGGCTCTGTGGTTATCACTGTTATGGGGGCACTGTAGTTATCACTGTTATGGGGGCACTGTGGTTATCACTGTTATGGGGGCACTATGTTTATCACTGTTATGGGGTCACTGTAGTTATCACTGTTATGGGGGCACTGTGGTTATCACTGTTATGGGGTCACTGTAGTTATCACTGTTATGGGGGCTCTGTGGTTATCACTGTTATGGGGGCACTGTAGTTATCACTGTTATGG
This sequence comes from Eleutherodactylus coqui, assembly GCA_035609135.1. Taxonomy (NCBI): domain Eukaryota; kingdom Metazoa; phylum Chordata; class Amphibia; order Anura; family Eleutherodactylidae; genus Eleutherodactylus; species Eleutherodactylus coqui. Next base: position 17,358,615 of record CM069405.1, read on the forward strand.
GGGCTCTGTGGTTATCACTGTTATGGGGGCACTGTAGTTATCACTGTTACGGGGGCACTGTGGTTATCACTGTTATGGGGTCACTGTGGTTATCATTGTTATGGGGGCACTGTAGTTATCACTGTTATGGGGGCACTGTAGTTATCACTGTTATGGGGGCTCTGTGGTTATCACTGTTATGGGGGCACTGTAGTTATCACTGTTACGGGGGCACTGTGGTTATCACTGTTATGGGGGCACTGTGGTAATCACTGTTATGGGGGCACTGTGGTTATCACTGTTATGGGGGCACTGTGGGTGTCACTGTTACCGGGGCACTGTGGTTATCACTGTTATGGGGGCACTGTGGTTATCACTGTTATGGGGGCACTGTGGTTATCACTGTTATGGGGGCTCTGTGGTTATCACTGTTATGGGGGCACTGTAGTTATCACTGTTATGGGGGCACTGTAGTTATCACTGTTACGGGGGCACTGTGGTTATCACTGTTATGGGGGCACTGTGGGTATCACTGTTATGGGGGCACTGTGGGTATCACTGTTATGGGGGCACTGTGACTATCAGTGTTACGGGGGCACTGTGGTTATCACTGTTATGGGACACTGTGGTTATCACTGTTATGGGGGCACTGTAGTTATCACTGTTATGGGGGCACTGTAGTTATCACTGTTATGGAAGTACTGTGGTTATCACTGTTATGGGGCACTGTGGTTATCACTGTTATGGGGCACTGTGGTTATCACTGTTATGGGGGCACTGTGGTTATCACTGTTATGGAAGCACTGTAGTTATCACTGTTATGGGAGCACTGTGGTTATCACTGTTACGAAGGGACTGTGGTTATCACTCTTACGGGGGCACTGCGGTTATCACTGTTATGGGGTCACTGTGGCTATCACTGTTATGGGGGCACTGTGGTTATCACTTTTATTGGGGCACTGTGGATATCACTGTTATGGGGGCACTATGGGTATCACTGTTATGGGGGCACTGTGACTATCACTGTTATGGGGGCACTATGTTTATCACTGTTATGGGGGCACTGTGGTTATCACTGTTATGGGGGCACTGTGGTTATCACTGTTATGGGGGCACCGTGGTTATCACTGTTATGGGGTCACTGTGGGTATCACTGTTATGGGGGCACTGTGACTATCACTGTTATGGGGGCACTATGGGTATCACTGTTATGGGGGCACTATGGGTATCACTGTTATGGGGGCACTGTGACTATCACTGTTATGGGGGCACTATGTTTATCACTGTTATGGGGGCACTGTGACTATCACTGTTATGGGGGCACTGTGGTTATCACTGTTATGGGGGCACTGTGGTTATCACTGTTATGGGGTCACTGTAGTTATCACTGTTATGGGGACACTGTGGTTATCACTGTTATGGGGGCACTGTGGTAATCACTGTTATGGGGGCACTATGTTTATCACTGTTATGGGGGCACCGTGACTATCACTGTTATGGGGTCACTGTAGTTATCACTGTTATGGGGGCACTGTGGTTATCACTGTTATGGGGTCACTGTAGTTATCACTGTTATGGGGGCACTGTGGTTATCACTGTTATGGGGGCACTGTGGTTATCACTGTTATGGGGGCACTGTGGTTATCACTGTTATGGGGGCACTGTAGTTATCACTGTTATGGGGACACTGTGGTTATCACTATTATGGGGGCACTGTGGTTATCACTGTTATAGGGGCACTGTGGTTATCATTGTTATGGGGACACTGTAGTTATCACTATTATGGGGGCACTGTGGTTATCACTGTTATAGTGGCACTGTGGTTATCACTGTTATGGGGTCACTGTAGTTATCACTGTTATGGGGACACTGTAGTTATCACTGTTATGGGGGCACTGTGGTTATCACTGTTATGGGGGCACTGTGGTTATCACTGTTATGGGGACACTGTAGTTATCACTGTTATGGGGACACTGTGGTTATCATTGTTATGGGGACACTGTAGTTATCACTATTATGGGGGCACTGTGGTTATCACTGTTATGGGGTCACTGTAGTTATCACTATTATGGGGGCACTGTGGTTATCACTGTTATGGGGTCACTGTGGTTATCACTGTTATGGGGGCACTGTGGTTATCACTGTTATGGGGGCACTGTAGTTATCACTGTTATGGGGACACTGTGGTTATCATTGTTATGGGGACACTGTAGTTATCACTATTATGGGGGCACTGTGGTTATCACTGTTATGGGGTCACTGTAGTTATCACTATTATGGGGGCACTGTGGTTATCACTGTTATGGGGTCACTGTGGTTATCACTGTTATGGGGGCACTGTGGTTATCACTGTTATGGGGGCCCTGTGGTTATCACTGTTATGGGGACACTGTAGTTATCACTGTTATGGGGACACTGTGGTTATCACTGTTATGGGGGCACTGTGGTTATCACTATTATGGGGGCACTGTGGTTATCACTGTTATGGGGCACTGTGGTTATCACTGTTATGGGGTCACTGTGGTTATCACTGTTATGGGGGCACTGTGGTTATCACTGTTATGGGGGCACTGAGGTTATCACTATTATGGGGGCACTGTGGTTATCACTGTTATGGGGCACTGTGGTTATCACTGTAACGGGGACACTGTGGTTATCACTGTTATGGGGGCACTGTGGTTATCACTGTTATGGGGGCACTGTGGTTATCACTGTTATGGGGCACTGTGGTTATCACTGTTATGGGGGCTCTGTGGTTATCACTGTAATGGGGACACTGTGGTTATCACTGTTATGGGGGCTCTGTGGTTATCACTGTTATGGGGGCACTGTGGTTATCACTGTTATGGGGTCACTGTAGTTGTCACTGTTACGGGGGCACTGTGGTTATCACTGTTATGGGGTCACTGTAGTTATCACTGTTATGGGGGCACTGTGGTTATCACTGTTATGGGGTCACTGTGGTTATCATTGTTATGGGGGCACTGTAGTTATCACTGTTATGGGGGCACTGTGGTAATCACTGTTATGGAGGCACTGTGGTTATCACTGTTATGGGGTCACTGTAGTTATCACTGTTATGGGGGCACTGTGGTTATCACTGTTATGGGGGCACTGTGGTTATCACTGTTATGGGGGCACTGTAGTTATCACTGTTATGGGGACACTGTGGTTATCACTGTTATGGGGGCACTGTGGTTATCACTATTATGGGGGCACTGGGGTTATTACTGTTATGGGGGCACTGTGGTTATCACTGTTATGGGGGCACTGTAGTTATCACTGTTATGGGGACACTGTGGTTATCACTGTTATGGGGGCACTGTGGTTATCACTATTATGGGGGCACTGTGGTTATCACTGTTATGGGGACACTGTGGTTATCACTGTTATGGGGGCACTGTGGTTATCACTGTTATGGGGCACTGTGGTTATCACTGTTATGGGGGCTCTGTGGTTATCACTGTTATGGGGACACTGTGGTTATCACTGTTATGGGGGCTCTGTGGTTATCACTGTTATGGGGGCACTGTAGTTATCACTGTTATGGGGGCACTGTGGTTATCACTGTTATGGGGGCACTGTAGTTATCACTGTTATGGGGACACTGTGGTTATCACTGTTATGGGGGCACTGTGGTTATCACTATTATGGGGGCACTGGGGTTATTACTGTTATGGGGGCACTGTGGTTATCACTATTATGGGGGCACTGTGGTTATCACTGTTATGGGGCACTGTGGTTATCACTGTTATGGGGTCACTGTGGTTATCACTGTTATGGGGGCACTGTGGTTATCACTGTTATGGGGGCACTGAGGTTATCACTATTATGGGGGCACTGTGGTTATCACTGTTATGGGGCACTGTGGTTATCACTGTAACGGGGACACTGTGGTTATCACTGTTATGGGGGCACTGTGGTTATCACTGTTATGGGGGCACTGTGGTTATCACTGTTATGGGGCACTGTGGTTATCACTGTTATGGGGCACTGTGGTTATCACTGTTATGGGGGCTCTGTGGTTATCACTGTTATGGGGACACTGTGGTTATCACTGTTATGGGGGCTCTGTGGTTATCACTGTTATGGGGGCACTGTAGTTATCACTGTTATGGGGGCACTGTGGTTATCACTGTTATGGGGGCACTGTAGTTATCACTGTTATGGGGACACTGTGGTTATCACTGTTATGGGGGCACTGTGGTTATCACTATTATGGGGGCACTGGGGTTATTACTGTTATGGGGGCACTGTGGTTATCACTATTATGGGGGCACTGTGGTTATCACTGTTATGGGGCACTGTGGTTATCACTGTTATGGGGTCACTGTGGTTATCACTGTTATGGGGGCACTGTGGTTATCACTGTTATGGGGGCACTGAGGTTATCACTATTATGGGGGCACTGTGGTTATCACTGTTATGGGGCACTGTGGTTATCACTGTAACGGGGACACTGTGGTTATCACTGTTATGGGGGCACTGTGGTTATCACTGTTATGGGGGCACTGTGGTTATCACTGTTATGGGGCACTGTGGTTATCACTGTTATGGGGGCTCTGTGGTTATCACTGTTATGGGGACACTGTGGTTATCACTGTTATGGGGGCTCTGTGGTTATCACTGTTATGGGGGCACTGTAGTTATCACTGTTATGGGGGCACTGTGGTTATCACTGTTATGGGGTCACTGTAGTTATCACTGTTACGGGGGCACTGTGGTTATCACTGTTATGGGGTCACTGTAGTTATCACTGTTACGGGGGCACTGTGGTTATCACTGTTATGGGGGCACTGTAGTTATCACTGTTATGGGGGCTCTGTGGTTATCACTGTTATGGGGTCACTGTGGTTATCATTGTTATGGGGGCACTGTAGTTATCACTGTTATGGGGGCACTGTGGTAATCACTGTTATGGAGGCACTGTGGTTATCACTGTTATGGGGTCACTGTAGTTATCACTGTTATGGGGGCACTGTGGTTATCACTGTTATGGGGGCACTGTGGTTATCACTGTTATGGGGGCACTGTAGTTATCACTGTTATGGGGACACTGTGGTTATCACTGTTATGGGGGCACTGTGGTTATCACTATTATGGGGGCACTGTGGTTATCACTGTTATGGGGACACTGTGGTTATCACTGTTATGGGGGCACTGTGGTTATCACTGTTATGGGGCACTGTGGTTATCACTGTTATGGGGGCTCTGTGGTTATCACTGTTATGGGGACACTGTGGTTATCACTGTTATGGGGGCACTGTGGTTATCACTGTTATGGGGTCACTGTAGTTATCACTGTTATGGGGGCACTGTGGTTATCACTGTTATGGGGGCACTGTGGTTATCACTGTTATGGGGGCACTGTAGTTATCACTGTTATGGGGACACTGTGGTTATCACTGTTATGGGGGCACTGTGGTTATCACTATTATGGGGGCACTGGGGTTATTACTGTTATGGGGGCACTGTGGTTATCACTGTTATGGGGGCACTGTAGTTATCACTGTTATGGGGACACTGTGGTTATCACTGTTATGGGGGCACTGTGGTTATCACTATTATGGGGGCACTGTGGTTATCACTGTTATGGGGACACTGTGGTTATCACTGTTATGGGGCACTGTGGTTATCACTGTTATGGGGGCTCTGTGGTTATCACTGTTATGGGGACACTGTGGTTATCACTGTTATGGGGGCTCTGTGGTTATCACTGTTATGGGGGCACTGTAGTTATCACTGTTATGGGGGCACTGTGGTTATCACTGTTATGGGGGCACTGTAGTTATCACTGTTATGGGGGCTCTGTGGTTATCACTGTTATGGGGGCACTGTAGTTATCACTGTTACGTGGGCACTGTGGTTATCACTGTTATGGGGTCACTGTGGTTATCATTGTTATGGGGGCACTGTAGTTATCACTGTTATGGGGGCACTGTAGTTATCACTGTTATGGGGGCTCTGTGGTTATCACTGTTATGGGGGCACTGTAGTTATCACTGTTACGGGGGCACTGTGGTTATCACTGTTATGGGGGCACTGTGGTAATCACTGTTATGGGGGCACTGTGGTTATCACTGTTATGGGGGCACTGTGGGTGTCACTGTTACCGGGGCACTGTGGTTATCACTGTTATGGGGGCACTGTGGTTATCACTGTTATGGGGGCACTGTGGTTATCACTGTTATGGGGGCTCTGTGGTTATCACTGTTATGGGGGCACTGTAGTTATCACTGTTATGGGGGCACTGTAGTTATCACTGTTACGGGGGCACTGTGGTTATCACTGTTATTGGGGCACTGTGGGTATCACTGTTATGGGGGCACTGTGACTATCAGTGTTACGGGGGCACTGTGGTTATCACTGTTATGGGACACTGTGGTTATCACTGTTATGGGGGCACTGTAGTTATCACTGTTATGGGGGCACTGTAGTTATCACTGTTATGGAAGTACTGTGGTTATCACTGTTATGGGGCACTGTGGTTATCACTGTTATGGGGCACTGTGGTTATCACTGTTATGGGGGCACTGTGGTTATCACTGTTATGGAAGCACTGTAGTTATCACTGTTATGGGAGCACTGTGGTTATCACTGTTACGAAGGGACTGTGGTTATCACTCTTACGGGGGCACTGCGGTTATCACTGTTATGGGGTCACTGTGGCTATCACTGTTATGGGGACACTGTGGTTATCACTTTTATTGGGGCACTGTGGATATCACTGTTATGGGGGCACTATGGGTATCACTGTTATGGGGGCACTGTGACTATCACTGTTATGGGGGCACTATGTTTATCACTGTTATGGGGGCACTGTGGTTATCACTGTTATGGGGGCACTGTGGTTATCACTGTTATGGGGGCACTGTGGTTATCACTGTTACCAGGGCACTGTGGTTATCACTGTTATGGGGGCACTGTGGTTATCACTGTTATGGGGGCACTGTGGTTATCACTGTTATGGGGGCACTGTGGTTATCACTGTTACGGGGACACTGTGGTTATCACTGTTATGGGGCACTGTGGTTATCACTGTTATGGGGGCACCGTGGTTATCACTGTTATGGGGTCACTGTGGGTATCACTGTTATGGGGGCACTGTGACTATCACTGTTATGGGGGCACTATGGGTATCACTGTTATGGGGGCACTATGGGTATCACTGTTATGGGGGCACTGTGACTATCACTGTTATGGGGGCACTATGTTTATCACTGTTATGGGGGCACTGTGACTATCACTGTTATGGGGGCACTGTGGTTATCACTGTTATGGGGGCACTGTGGTTATCACTGTTACGGGGACACTGTGGTTATCACTGTTATGGGGGCACTGTGGTTATCACTGTTATGGGGGCACTGTGGTTATCACTGTTATGGGGGCACTGTGGTAATCACTGTTATGGGGGCACTGTGGTTATCACTGTTATTGGGGCACTGTGGTTATCACTGTTATGGGGGCACTGTGGTTATCACTGTTATTGGGGCACTGTAGTTATCACTGTTATGGGGCACTGTGGTTATCACTGTTACGGGGATACTGTGGTTATCACTGTTACGGGGATACTGTGGTTATCACTGTTACGGGGATACTGTGGTTATCACTATTATGGGGGCACTGTGGTTGTCACTGTTATGGGGGCACTGTGGTTATCACTTTTACGGGGTCACTGTGGTTATCACTTTTACGGGGTCACTGTGGTTATCACTGTTATGCGGCACTGTGGTTATCACTGTTATGGGGGCACTGTGGTTATCACTGTTATAGGGGCATTGTGGTTATCACTGTTATGGGGGCACCATGGTTATCACTGTTATAGGGGCACTGTGGTTATCACTATTATGGGGGCACTGTGGTTATCACTGTTATGGGGACACTGTGGTTATCACTGTTATGGGGCACTGTGGTTATCACTGTTATGGGGGCTCTGTGGTTATCACTGTTATGGGGACACTGTGGTTATCACTGTTATGGGGGCTCTGTGGTTATCACTGTTATGGGGGCACTGTAGTTATCACTGTTATGGGGGCACTGTGGTTATCACTGTTATGGGGGCACTGTAGTTATCACTGTTATGGGGGCTCTGTGGTTATCACTGTTATGGGGGCACTGTAGTTATCACTGTTACGTGGGCACTGTGGTTATCACTGTTATGGGGTCACTGTGGTTATCATTGTTATGGGGGCACTGTAGTTATCACTGTTATGGGGGCACTGTAGTTATCACTGTTATGGGGGCTCTGTGGTTATCACTGTTATGGGGGCACTGTAGTTATCACTGTTACGGGGGCACTGTGGTTATCACTGTTATGGGGGCACTGTGGTAATCACTGTTATGGGGGCACTGTGGTTATCACTGTTATGGGGGCACTGTGGGTGTCACTGTTACCGGGGCACTGTGGTTATCACTGTTATGGGGGCACTGTGGTTATCACTGTTATGGGGGCACTGTGGTTATCACTGTTATGGGGGCTCTGTGGTTATCACTGTTATGGGGGCACTGTAGTTATCACTGTTATGGGGGCACTGTAGTTATCACTGTTACGGGGGCACTGTGGTTATCACTGTTATTGGGGCACTGTGGGTATCACTGTTATGGGGGCACTGTGACTATCAGTGTTACGGGGGCACTGTGGTTATCACTGTTATGGGACACTGTGGTTATCACTGTTATGGGGGCACTGTAGTTATCACTGTTATGGGGGCACTGTAGTTATCACTGTTATGGAAGTACTGTGGTTATCACTGTTATGGGGCACTGTGGTTATCACTGTTATGGGGCACTGTGGTTATCACTGTTATGGGGGCACTGTGGTTATCACTGTTATGGAAGCACTGTAGTTATCACTGTTATGGGAGCACTGTGGTTATCACTGTTACGAAGGGACTGTGGTTATCACTCTTACGGGGGCACTGCGGTTATCACTGTTATGGGGTCACTGTGGCTATCACTGTTATGGGGACACTGTGGTTATCACTTTTATTGGGGCACTGTGGATATCACTGTTATGGGGGCACTATGGGTATCACTGTTATGGGGGCACTGTGACTATCACTGTTATGGGGGCACTATGTTTATCACTGTTATGGGGGCACTGTGGTTATCACTGTTATGGGGGCACTGTGGTTATCACTGTTATGGGGGCACTGTGGTTATCACTGTTACCAGGGCACTGTGGTTATCACTGTTATGGGGGCACTGTGGTTATCACTGTTATGGGGGCACTGTGGTTATCACTGTTATGGGGGCACTGTGGTTATCACTGTTACGGGGACACTGTGGTTATCACTGTTATGGGGCACTGTGGTTATCACTGTTATGGGGGCACCGTGGTTATCACTGTTATGGGGTCACTGTGGGTATCACTGTTATGGGGGCACTGTGACTATCACTGTTATGGGGGCACTATGGGTATCACTGTTATGGGGGCACTATGGGTATCACTGTTATGGGGGCACTGTGACTATCACTGTTATGGGGGCACTATGTTTATCACTGTTATGGGGGCACTGTGACTATCACTGTTATGGGGGCACTGTGGTTATCACTGTTATGGGGGCACTGTGGTTATCACTGTTACGGGGACACTGTGGTTATCACTGTTATGGGGGCACTGTGGTTATCACTGTTATGGGGGCACTGTGGTTATCACTGTTATGGGGGCACTGTGGTAATCACTGTTATGGGGGCACTGTGGTTATCACTGTTATTGGGGCACTGTGGTTATCACTGTTATGGGGGCACTGTGGTTATCACTGTTATTGGGGCACTGTAGTTATCACTGTTATGGGGCACTGTGGTTATCACTGTTACGGGGATACTGTGGTTATCACTGTTACGGGGATACTGTGGTTATCACTGTTACGGGGATACTGTGGTTATCACTATTATGGGGGCACTGTGGTTGTCACTGTTATGGGGGCACTGTGGTTATCACTTTTACGGGGTCACTGTGGTTATCACTTTTACGGGGTCACTGTGGTTATCACTGTTATGCGGCACTGTGGTTATCACTGTTATGGGGGCACTGTGGTTATCACTGTTATAGGGGCATTGTGGTTATCACTGTTATGGGGGCACCATGGTTATCACTGTTATAGGGGCACTGTGGTTATCACTGTTATGGGGGCACTTTAAGCATTAATATCGCTACTTGTGGTGAGTGATCGGAGACATTGCTTGTAGTAGATGTCCCTTGGCTCACCTGACAGGTGATGTTCTTCATCCACCTTCCATCTTTTCTCTGAGGCTCCAACAGTAGAGCCTGGCTCCTCCTTCTCATCTGGCCCCTCCTTCTCCTATGGCTCCTCCTCCTTCTCCTCTGGCCCCTCCTTCTCCTCTGGCTCCTCCTCCTCCACACAGATGTAGTGTGTTATAAGATGGGTTGGAGGTGAGCAGAGGAGATACACAGGAGTCTCTGTCATCCCATATCTGTCACCTGCTGGCGATGATGTATCTTACAGAGTTAATGACCCCCTTGTTGGCACACAAATGAAAATAACAAAGTGTGTGGGCAGCCCCAGAAAAACCCAATCTGGGTACCAGATGCAAGAAGCAGATAAGAGTCCACACCGCACTCCCACAGAAGTCCACGTAATGTAGAAGAGAATCCTGGCAGCATGTAGAGGGGCTATATATGATGTACTCGTTATTCTCCCATCACACACTTCTCACGGCCGATTCGTCGCTGTCTCTGCGTGATGGGGAATAATGATTACATGTTATATAGCACATGCTGACGGGATTCTCTTCTACATTATGTGGACCCCTTGTCGTCACTGTGACACTCTGGGGCCAATGTCCTTCCCATCCCCCTTACTGCCATTGACACATGATGTACAGTCTCCGCCGGTGAGTGCCACTTACCCCGGAGGTGCTTGTAATCTCTCTTCTCCCTCTCCTCTCGGGAGTTCTCTTCATCATCGGACCCCACGTAGATGCAATCTTATAAAAGAGAGAGGCGTGAGCGACATCACTCCCTCCTAGCTCCTCCTCTATGGCCCTCTGACAACTCTAACGGCTCGGACTATTACATTTGTCTCTACAGTCCCCTCATGTTAATCTCTCAATTAGTGATCCTAACTCTTCAGAGAACTGCAGGTGAAGCGCGTGTCTGACCGTCGCTCCTCCTGACTCCTCCCTATACGGTACATGAACGCTCTTCTTGTGCTTTCAACGGGGAGGGGAGTAAGTTGCTGCCAGGCCCCTTTGTCCCCTCCCTCCTCCCAGACTCCTCTGTCCCCACCAGAGTCTTCAATCTCCTCCAGACTCCTCTGTCCCCTCCAGCCCCCTCTGACTCCCTCCAGACTCCTCCGTCTCCTTCTATCACATTCCAGACTCCTCTATTCTCCTCCAGACTCTTCTGTGCCTCCCTTCTGGATACTTGCTCCCCTTCAGACTCTTCTGTTCCCTTCAGACAGCTCCGTCTCCTCCACATCCCTCTGTTTGCTGAAGACTCCTTTGTCCACCTACAGATCTCTCTGTTTGGTTCCAGACCCCTCTGCCAAGCTCTGGCCCCCACTGCGTCGCTCCAGACCCCTCTGCCCTGCTCAAGACCCCTCTGCCTCGTTCCAGACCCCTTTGCCCTGCTCAAGACCCCTCTGTCTCACTCCAGACCCCTCTGCCTTGCTCCAGACCCCTCTGTCTCACTTCAGACCCCTCTGCCCTGCTCCAGACCCCTCTGCCTCGCTCCAGACACCTCTGCCATGCTCCAGTCCCTTCTGCCTCGCTCCAGACCTCTCTGCCTCGCTCCAGACCCCTCTGCCTCACTCCAGACACCTCTGCTATGCCCCAGACCCCTCTGCCTCGCTCCAGACCCCTCTGCCATGCTCCAGACCCCTCTGCCTCGCTCCAGACCCCTCTGCCTTGCTCCAGACCCCTTTGCCTCACTCCAGACCCCTCTGCCTCGCCCCAGATCCCTCTGCCTCGCTCCAGACCCCTCTGCCTTGCTCCAGACCCCTCTGCCTCGCTCCTAACCCCTCTGCCTTGCTCCAGACCCCTCTGCCTCGCTCCAGACCCCCCTGCCTCGCTCCAGACCCCCCTGCCTCGCTCCAGACCCCTCTGACCCGCTCCTGACGCCTCTGCCCCGCTCCAGACCCCTCTTTCCTCCTCTAGACACCTTTGTCTCCTCCAGATTTTCCTGTCCCTTATGCTGGTGCCTCATCTGGGAACCCCTGACAGCTCTAACACCTTGTAATACTGTATTATATTTTGTGGCCCCCTTAGTACAAGCACTGTATTAAACTAGTGAAGTTAGCTTAAGTGTCTCCTATCATCCCCTGATGCCACCATCACATGGACACTGTGACTACGGCTGTCTCACCTTTCGGGTCCTGTAGGTTGTGGCTCCCGGGATCGGTCCATTCTGTTGTGTTCTTCGTATCACTATTCATGGTCTCACTGTGAATGCAAACGTTTCTGGTTAAAGACGTCCCCCATTATACTATACAATAATACAACACAGATACAGTACAATCAGAACAAGCTAGATACAGCACATATACCACGATATACCAGGTATATTATAATACAACACAGATAGAATACAATCAGTACAAGCTAGATACAACACATATACCACAATATACCAAGTATATTATAATACAGGATAGATACAATACAATCAGTGCAATATAGATACAACACATATACCACAATATACCAGGTATATTATAATACAACACAGATACAATACAATCAGTGCAATATAGATACAACACATATACAACAATATACCAGGTATATTATAATACAACACATATACAACAGTATAACTAGTATATAATAATGCAACACAGATAGAATAATACAATCAGTACAATATAGATACAACACATATATAACAATATACCAGGTATATTATAATACAACACAGATACAATATAATCAGTGCTATATAGATACAACACATATACCACAATATACCAGGTATATTATAATACAAGATAGATACAATACAATCAGTACAATATAGATACAACACATATACAACAATATGCCAGGTATGTTATAATACAAGATAGATACAATACAATCAGTACAATATAGATACAACACATATACAACAATATGCCAGGTATGTTATAATACAAGATAGATACAATACAATCAGTGCAATATAGATACAACACATATACAACAATATGCCAGGTATGTTATAATACAAGATAGATACAATACAATCAGTGCAATATAGATACAACACATATACAACAATATACCAGGTATATTATAATACAACACAGATATAATACAATCAGTACAATATAGATACAACACATATACCACAATATGCCAGGTATGTTATAATACAAGATAGATACAATACAATCAGTGCAATATAGATACAACACATATACCACAATATACCAGGTATATTATAATACAACACATATACAACAGTATAACTAGTATATAATAATACAACCATTACAAGATAGATACAACGCACAACAGGTATATTATAATACAACACAGATACTGTACATTAAACAATGATGTGTTGATTGTATTATTGTATCTGAGTTATATAATAGTATGGTATATATACGATGCACAACACATATACAAACAATCAGATTATGAAGCCAGTGATGTACGTCGGTCTCCTTCCCATCTGCGATGTTTTCACTGATGCGATTTTGAGAGAGCAGTAAATCACATCGCTCCATCTTTCTGCCCCCCCCCCCCACGTTTCCCATGGAGCCTCCTTTTTATCTCATCACAACGTACCGGACTTGAGATGCAATATTAACATTAGAAAGCCCTATTGACTTTTGCATTAAAGAACGTGCGCTTTTGTCTCGTGACTTTAATGCGGTCGGCAGCGATGTGAAGCGAGATTATTCTAAACAACAGCATTGCTGGTGCTCAAGAATCGCGGGAACAAAGAGGCGATTTTGCTGCGATTTTCTTTGGCACAATTGCAATCGCCCGTGTGGAACCAGCTTTAGGACTTAGTCACACGGGCGCATCGGCGACCGTGTTCCCGCACTAAAAGACGGACGCACTGCAGATGCAGACGAATCTCCGCAGCGCCGGAAGAAAGAACATGTGACCGGCTCCATTGCTGCGGAGAGATGTCCGCCCTGAAATGCGGCCGTCTTTTTTGTGTAGGAACACAGGCGCAGATGTGCCCGAGTGACTAAGCCCTTATACAACACAGATACAATAATACAACCAGTATATAACAGTACAAGGTATATACAATACACAACACTATAACATGTATTTTATAACATAACTGATATATACAATAACACACACCGCAGATACAACAATACAACATTCATAAAATAATACATCTCACATATACAAGAATATACAACACATAACATAGAGACAGTACAATGAAACAACCAGTATATAATAACAAGCTGATATACCCGGCTTCGCCCGAGATAATTTGGTACTGGTGTTTATCTGGTGTTCACACGGAAAATCTTATGAAGTCGTGGTTACTTTAGAGATACCGGAAAAACATATGTTCACCATTTTGCATAGTTCTACTGCGTTACCCAGGAAATACCACGTGGAGGCAACCATGCGACGCTTCCTTTATATAAAATGACATCAGGAAGTGAGAGAATTAGATTACGTACATAAAATTTGGACACTAATTCTTTTGCGCTTAGAATTGAATAATGGAGTTGGGACCCATTAGCTTTTCCTATTTATGACATAATCAATGCTCCTGCCAAATTTCGAGTTTCTATGACATTGGGAAGTGAGAGATTTAGATTCCGTACGTAAAATTTGGACGCTAATTCTTTTGCGCATACAATTGAATAATGGAGTTGGGACCCATTAGCTTCTCATATTTATGACACAATCAATGCTGGTGCCAAATTTCAAGTTTCTATGACATCGGGAAGTGAGAGATTTAGTGGTGAGTCTGTCAGTCAGTGAGTGAGTAGTGAGTGACTGAGTCAGTCAGTCAGTGAGGGCTTTCGTCTTTATATATATAGATACACGAGCATATACTGTATACAACACATATATAATAATACACACGCACATAATGTATACAACACATCTATATATATAAAGACGAAAGCCCTCACTGACTCACTGACTCACTGACTGACTGACTGACTCGCCAAAAGTTCTCCAACTTCCCAATGTCGTAGAAACATGAAATTTGGCACACGCATATATTATCTCCAAAATAGGAAAAGTAATTGGGTCCCAACTCGATTATTCAATTCTAGCGCAAAAGAATTGGCGTCGAAATTTTACGTACGTAATCTAAATCTGTCACTTTCCAATGTCATAGAAACGTGAAATTTGGCCCGAGCATTGATTATGTCATAAATAGGAAAAGCTAATGGGTCCCAACTCGATTATTCAATTCTAAGCGCAAAAGAATTAGCGTCCAAATTTTACGTACGGAATCTAATTCTCTCACTTCCCAATGTCATAGAAACTCAAAATTTTGCAGGAGCATTGATTATGTCATAAATAGGAAAAGTTAATGGGTCCCAACTAGGGATGAGCGAGTGTACTCGGAAAAGCACTACTCGCTCGAGTAATTTGCTTTATCCGAGTATCGCTGTGCTCGTCCCTGAAGATTTGGGTGCCGCTGCGGCTGATAGGTGAGTCGCAGCGGGGAGCAGGGGAGAGCGGGGAGAGAGTATTATCTGACAACTGGAGACCAGTAATGTTATCTGACAACTAGAGATCAGTAATGTTATCTGACAACTGGAGATCAGTAATCTTATCTGACAACTGGAGATCAGTAATGTTATCTGACAACTGGAGATCAGTAATATTATCTGACAACTGGAGATCAGTAATTTTATCTAACAACTGCAGATCTGTGAGGTTTCCTGACAACCTGAAACAAGTAACAAGTTCTTATAACTGTAGATAGGTAATTTATAGAGATGAGCGAGCGTACTCGGATAAGCACTACTCGCCCTAGTAATTTGCTTTATCCAAGTATCGCTGTGCTCGTCCCTGAAGATTCGGGTGCCGGCACGGAGCGGGGAGCTGCAGGGGAGAGCGGGGAGGAACGGAGGGGGAGATCTTTCTCTCCCTCTCTCCCGCCCGCTCTCCCCTGCTCCCCGCTGTGACTCACCTGTCAGCCGCAGCGGCACTCGAATCTTCAGGGACGAGCACAGCGATACTCGGATAAAGCAAATTACTCGAGCGAGTAGTGCTTTTCCGAGTACGCTCGCTCATCTCTAGTCCCAACTCGATTATTCAAGTCTATGTGCAAAAGAATTAGCGTCCAAATTTTACGTGCGGAATCTAATTATCTCACTTTCCGGTGTCATAGAAACAGGAAATTTGGCACGAGCATTGATTATGTCATAAATAGGAAAAGCTAATGGGTCCCAACTCGATTATTCAATTCTATGCGCAAAAGAATTAGCGTCCAAATTTTACGTGTGGAATGTAATTTCTTCACTTTCTGGTGTCATAGAAACAGGACATTTGGCACGAGCATTGATTATGTCATAAATATTAAAAGCTAATGGGTCCAAACTCCATTATTCAATTCTATGCGCAAAAGAATAAGCGTCCAAATTTTTCGTACATAATCTAAATCTCTCACTTCCCAATGTGATAGAAACATGAAATTTGGCACGGGCATTGATTATGTCATTAATAGGAAAAGGTAATAGGTCCCAACTCGATTATTCAATTCTAGCGCAAAAGAATTGGCGTCGAAATTTTACGTGCGGAATGTAATTTTTTCACTTTCCGGTGTCATAGAAACGGGAAATTTGGCACGAGCATTGATTATGTCATAAATAGGAAAGGCTAATGGGTCCCAACTCGATTATTCAATTCTATGCGCAAAAGAATTAGCGTCCAAATTTTACGTGCGGAATGTAATTTTTTTCACTTTCCGGTGTCATAGAAGCGGGAAATTTGGCACGAGCATTGATTAAGTCATAAATAGGAAAAGCTAATGGGTCCCAACTCGATTATTCAATTCTATGCGCAAAAGAATCAGCGTCCAAATTTTACGTGCGGAATGTAATTTTTTCACTTTTCGGTGTCATAGAAACGGGAAATTTGGCACGAGCATTAATTATGTCATAAATAGGAAAAGCTAATGGGTCCCAACTCGATTATTCAATTCTATGCGCAAAAGAATTAGCGTCCAAATTTTACGTATGGAATGTAATTTCTTCCCTTTCCGGTGTCATAGAAACAGGAAATTTGGCACGAGCATTGATTATGTCATAAATAGGAAAAGCTAATGGGTCCCAACTCGATTATTCAATTCTAAGCGCAAAAGAATTGGCGTCGAAATTTTACGTGCGGAATGTAATTTTTTCACTTTCCGGTGTCATAGAAAGGGGAAATTTGGCACGAGCATTGATTATGTCATAAATAGGAAAAGATAATGGGTCCCAACTCGATTATTCAACTCTATGCGCAAAAGAATTAGCGTCCAAATTTTACGTGTGGAATGTAATTTCTTCACTTTCTGGTGTCATAGAAACAGGACATTTGGCACGAGCATTGATTATGTCATAAATATTAAAAGCTAATGGGTCCAAACTCCATTATTCAATTCTATGCGCAAAAGAATAAGCGTCCAAATTTTTCGTACATAATCTAAATCTCTCACTTCCCAATGTGATAGAAACATGAAATTTGGCACGGGCATTGATTATGTCATTAATAGGAAAAGGTAATAGGTCCCAACTCGATTATTCAATTCTAGCGCAAAAGAATTGGCGTCGAAATTTTACGTGCGGAATGTAATTTTTTCACTTTCCGGTGTCATAGAAACGGGAAATTTGGCACGAGCATTGATTATGTCATAAATAGGAAAGGCTAATGGGTCCCAACTCGATTATTCAATTCTATGCGCAAAAGAATTAGCGTCCAAATTTTACGTGCGGAATGTAATTTTTTTCACTTTCCGGTGTCATAGAAGCGGGAAATTTGGCACGAGCATTGATTAAGTCATAAATAGGAAAAGCTAATGGGTCCCAACTCGATTATTCAATTCTATGCGCAAAAGAATCAGCGTCCAAATTTTACGTGCGGAATGTAATTTTTTCACTTTTCGGTGTCATAGAAACGGGAAATTTGGCACGAGCATTAATTATGTCATAAATAGGAAAAGCTAATGGGTCCCAACTCGATTATTCAATTCTATGCGCAAAAGAATTAGCGTCCAAATTTTACGTATGGAATGTAATTTCTTCCCTTTCCGGTGTCATAGAAACAGGAAATTTGGCACGAGCATTGATTATGTCATAAATAGGAAAAGCTAATGGGTCCCAACTCGATTATTCAATTCTAAGCGCAAAAGAATTGGCGTCGAAATTTTACGTGCGGAATGTAATTTTTTCACTTTCCGGTGTCATAGAAAGGGGAAATTTGGCACGAGCATTGATTATGTCATAAATAGGAAAAGATAATGGGTCCCAACTCGATTATTCAACTCTATGCGCAAAAGAATTAGCGTCCAAATTTTACGTGTGGAATGTAATTTCTTCACTTTCTGGTGTCATAGAAATGGGAAATTTGGCACGAGCATTGATTATGTCATAAATATTAAAAGCTAATAGGTCCCAACTCCATTATTCAATTCTATGCGCAAAAGAATAAGCGTCCAAATTTTTCGTACATAATCTAAATCTCTCACTTCCCAATGTGATAGAAACATGAAATTTGGCACGGGCATTGATTATGTCATTAATAGGAAAAGTTCGTAGGTCCCAACTCGATTTTTCAATTCTAGCGCAAAAGAATTGGCGTCGAAATTTTACGTGCGGAATGTAATTTTTTCACTTTCCGGTGTCATAGAAACGGGAAATTTGGCACAAGCATTGATTATGTCATAAATAGGAAAAGCTAATGGGTCCCAACTCGATTATTCAATTCTATGCGCAAAAGAATTAGCGTCCAAATTTTACGTGCGGGATGTAATTTTTTCACTTTCCGGTGTCATAGAAACAGGAAATTTGGCAGGAGCATTGATTATGTCATAAGTAGGAAAAGCTAATGGGTCCCAACTCGATTATTCAATTCTATGCGCAAAAGAACTAGCGTCCAAATGTTACGTGCGGAATGTAATTTTTTCACTTTCCGGTGTCATAGAAACGGGAAATTTGGCACGAGCATTGATTATGTCATAAATAGGAAAAGCTAATGGGTCCCAACTCGATTATTCAATTCTCTGCGCAAAAGAATTAGTGTCCAAATTTTACGTATGTAATCTAATTCTCTCACTTCCTGATGTCATTTTATATAAAGGAAACGTCGCATGGTTACCTCCCCGTGGGGTTTCCTGGGTAACGCAGAGAACTATGCAAAATGGTGAACTTATGTTTTTCCTCAGTATCTCTAAAGTAACCACGACTTCATAAGATTTTCAGTGTGAACACCAGATAAACACCAGTACCAAATTAACTCGGGCGAAGCCGGGTATATCAGCTAGTATATAATAATACACACGCACATAATGTATACAACACATATATAACAATACACATGCACATACTGTATACAACACATATATAATAATAGACATGCACATAATGTATACAACACATACACAATAAGACACAACACATTTGCAATAAATAATTCAGCCAGTAGATAATAATACCACACAGATGCCATAATATATAACACATATACTAAATACACACCACATAAACTATTATATAATACGCATACAATTATACACAACCCGTTTACAATAAAACAGCACAAACAATTATAACACAGCTAGATAATGCAGCATGCATACAACTATACACAGCACATACAGAATAATACAAGAGGTATATGATCGCCTACAGATACAATAATACATAACGTACATATCTGTTTTACAACTATAGAGAGTAAATAGGAGGTACAGATAGTCCCCGACTTACAAACTTCACAAGATACGAACTATCTGCTTTTTCTGCTGTTATGTTGTGTCTCTGTGGTGTTACATTGTATCAATGAAGGATATCTATATGTTGTGTATGATTGCATCGGTGTTGTCTATTATTGTATCTCTGTTGAGTTATATTGCATGTGCTATATATTTTGTATTACATTGTGTTTCTGCTGTTATGTTGTGTCTCTGTGGTGTTACATTGTATCAGTGAAGGATATCTATATGTTGTGTATGATTGCATCGGTGTTGTCTATTATTGTATCTCTGTTGGGTTATATTGCATGTGCTATGTATTAGTGTATCTATGTAGTATCCCTATGTTGTTTATTGTTGTTTCTATTTTGTATTACATTGTGTTTCTGCTGTTATGTTGTGTCTCTGTTGTGTTACATTGTATCAGTGAAGGATATCTATATGTTGTGTATGATTGCATCAGTGTTGTCTATTATTGTATCTCTGTTGTGTTATATTGCATGTGCTCTATATTTTGTATTACATTGTGTTTGTGCTGTTATGTTGTGTCTCTGTTGTGTTACATTGTATCAGTGAAGGATATCTATATGTTGTGTATGCATCCATGTTGTCTATTATTATATCTGTGCTGATACATGGTTTGTGTTGTGTTATATTGTACCTGTGTTAAGTTTTGATGTATCAGTGGCTGTAATTGTTAATTCCATAACTCTCCTTTGACTTTTCAGTACTTACAGCAAGGATTCGATATGTAGCTGTCAGAGGCCGCTGTATCTGAGCTCACTGGCACACTGCACTTCCACAGATGACCAACAGATGGCGATGTGTAGTAGCTTGCTATTGTACAGACAAGAGGCAGAGGATGACTAGTGAATGTTAGAGAGAGTAAAGACGTATGGGAGTGGGGAGGGGGTAATATGCCTCATCTCTATGATCAGCACGGTCTGGCATCTGACAGCCTCAGTAATAGTGCATGCTGGGGGTCATTACATTCTGGGCCGGATCCAGTATGACCTGGGTGATAGATTCCAGTGCAGCATATTCCATGAGTGCAGTCACCAACTCCCATCATCTGCTTCATGAAGCTCCACAACATTACTGCTCTCGGGTTGTCAGATAAAGCATCCGATATTTAGTTGTCAGAGAACATTATGTGCTTACAGTTGTCAAACAGATTTTTGGTAGAGAGTTAGAAGATAAATTAGCCATCTACAGTTATAAAAACTTGTTACTTGTTTCAGGTTGTCAGGAAACCTCACTGATCTCCAGTTGTCAGATAACATTACTGGTCTCCAGTTGTCAGATAACATTATTGATCTCCAGTTGTCACATAATATTACTGATCGCCAGTTGTCAGATAACATTGCTGATTTCCGGTTGTCAGATAACATTACTGATCTCCAGTTGTCAAATAACATTATTGGTCTCCAGTTGTCAGATAACATTATTGGTCTCCAGTTGTCAGATAACATTTTGGTCTCCAGTTGTCAGATGACATTACTGATCTCCAGTTGTCAGATAACATTACTGATCTCCAGTTGTCAGATAAGATTACTGATCTCCAGTTGTCAGATAACATTACTGATCTCCAGTTGTCAGATAATATTACTGGTCTCCAGTTGTCAGATTACATTGCTGATCTCAAGTTGTCAGATAACATTACTGATCTCCAGTTGTCAGATAACATTACTGATCTCCAGTTGTCAGATAACATTACTGATCTCCAGCTGTCAGATAACATTACTGATCGCCAGATGTCAGATAACATTATTGGTCTCCAGTTGTCAGATAATATTACTGATCTCCAGTTGTCAGATAACATTACTGATCTCTACTAGAGATGAGCGAGCGTACTCGGATAAGCACTACTCGCTCGAGTAATTTGCTTTATCCGAGTATCGCTGTGCTCGGGGCTAAAGATTCGGATGCCGCTACGGCTGACAGGTGAGTCGCAGTGGGAAGCAGGGGAGAGCGGGCGGCAGAGAGGGAGAGAAAGATCTCCCCTCCGTTCCTGCCCGCTCTCCCCTGCAGCTCCCCGCTCTCCCCTGCAGCTCCCCGCTCCGTGCCGGCACCCGAATCTTTAGCCCCTAGCACAGCGATACTCGGATAAAGCCAATTACTCGAGCGAGTAGTGCTTATCCGAGTACGCTCGCTCATCTCTAATCTCTAGTTGTCAGATAACATTACTGGTCTCCAGTTGTCAGATAACATTACTGATCTCCAGTTGTCAGATAATATTACTGATCTCCAGTTGTCAGATAATATTACTGATCTCCAGTTGTCAGATAATATTACTGATCTCCAGTTGTCAGATAATATTACTGATCTCCAGTTGTCAGATAATATTACTGATCTCCAGTTGTCAGATAACATTACTGATCTCCAGTTGTCAGATAACATTACTGATCTCCAGTTGTCAGATAACATTACTGGTCTCCAGTTGTCAGATAATATTACTGATCTCCAGTTGTCAGATAATATTACTGATCTCCAGTTGTCAGATAACATTACTGATCTCCAGTTGTCAGATAATATTACTGATCTCCAGTTGTCAGTTTACATTACTTATCTGCATTTTTTGCATGATTGTTTTGCTATCAGATACGATAGCTGGTATTTGGTTGTCAGTTAACATTAATGATCCTAAGTTGTCAGAGATTTTTATTTTTTTACTACTTTTGCACAATGGAAGCGAGTACTTTATGGCTGCAGTCTAAGACCCCGCACAGTGTTGTTTTCCAGCCGCGGGGCTCTGGGGTGTTTATGGAAAGAATTCTAGTTTTTATTGGTTCCCGTCGGTACATGTGACTCCTGGATTGCTGTCTAAACGGAGACAAACTGAAGAAAAATAACAATTCTGGTGTTATTTTAAAAAAATTATTTTTCCGGTATTCCCCATTATTAGAAGCTTCTTTATAAAAATGTTTTGATATTTTACTCATTCAAAACAAGTTTTTTTGTGGTAAAAATGTGTGTTTGTAATCCGGATTTCTTTTTTTAAACAAACTTTATTGACCTTTTTTGACGGTATTTTTTAGTCTCTAAAGGGGACTTGAAGATGTGATTGTTGTATTGTAGGATAGTACACCGCATTACTTATGTACTGCATTCTACTAAGCCTACAACATCAGCCTATTACACTCTGGAGGAGGAGGGGCTTAACAGGCTGAGTTACATGGCAGACATGGAGGCTTCTGTCAGGTTTCCGGCTGCCTTAGGAACTCATTGGTACCTTGCAATCACATTTTGGGGTCCTGATGGGTGACAGTCGGAGCAGCACCCCCCCCCCCCCCAGCCGTCATCTGCTTACATGCTGCAGTTGCTATTGATTTTGACATGTAAGGGGTTAAACCAGGGTCTGAATTTTCTCCTCTTCTAGCAGTTAGAGCAGGAGCCCTGCTGTCAGTCAACAAAGATGTATGTACAGGTTTAAAGCCCATTATTGAGGTGAGTAAAAGAGTTATTGGCCGTCACTAGATTAATATCCTGCCTCACACGTTTTGAGGCCTCTTGTCTCTTCTTCAGAATGCTGGAGGTGATCACGGTGGCTCCATTATGAGTTACACCAAGCTCTTCTGGCAGGGGTCATAGTCTTCACCTCCCGCACTCTGAAGAAGAGGCAACCGGCCTTGAAACGCATTAGTTCTGGATATTAATAATGATTTCAAGCTCTGGAGTTTTGATGTTTTGATTCTAACCAGTATATTTCGGCGGGTCTCACGCTTTTGCTCTGGACTCCTTCCCACGATTCTGCATTGCTGTCCATGCTGCTCTTGGATGACAGCGACCTCGAGATGGCAGCACTTCATATACCTCTCTAGTCACCGTACCGGATGCCACCATTGACTACCTGTTCATATGATCATCCAGGTTGACAGGCAGATCCACTATCGGGTTTCTATAGTTTCCCCAAGGAAGAGCTCTGCCTCGTTGTCCATTACACATAATGGACAAGTATCTGTGACTATAGTGGGAGTAGCTGATCATAAAGGAGAATAGCCGTACGACCAATACCAGCAACAGGACTGGATATTAGACAAGTTCAGGGGGTCATGTATCTCCTTGTGGCAAAGGAAGTTCAACATGGATAAATGTAAGGCTATGCACATGGGCAGGAGAAATGGATGTCACCAATATACACTAAATGGGTACTGCTAGGGAAAAGACCTGGGGGTACTAGTGGACTGTAGACTAAACTGGAGTAACCAATGCCAGTCAGCTGATGCAAAAGCTAATAAAGTCTTGGGGTGCATTAAAAGAGGTACAGGGGCGAGGGACGAGAACATTATCCTTCCATTATATAAGGCACTTGTCAGGCCTCACATGGAATACTGAGTACCGTTCTGGTCACCGGGGCTCAGGAAAGATGTCACAGTGCTGGAGGGGGTTCAAAGAAGGGCAACTAAACTAATACATGGAATGACAGGACTGGAATACCCGGAGAGGCACCAAAACTGGGATTATTCACCCCGGAAAACAGACGGCTAAGGGGTGATCAAATAACTCTGTATAAATACATTAGGGGACAACACAAGGATCTCTCCCATGATCTGTTTATACACAGGACTGCGACTGTAACAAGAGGGCATCCGCTACGTCTAGAGGAAAGCAGGTTTCATCACCAACACAGAAGGGGGTTCTTTACTGTAAGAGCAGTGAGACTGTGGAACTCTCTGCCTGAGGACGTGGTGATGGCAGGATCCATTGAGGAGTTTAGGAGGGACTAGATGTCTTTCTATGATATTACAGGTTGTAACAGGCTGAACTAGATGGGCAATGTCTTCATTCAGGTTAACATACTATAATACTATGTCCTATAGGCCACGTAATGCTGCTTGGGAAAAGCTATGCAACTATGCAAATGAGTGATAGAATAATCCCCCATAGCGCCACCTACTGGAAGGGAGCTACCCTATGAGTCAATATCTGACCTTTCAGAAAGCCTTGTACCATCACTACGGATGTAAGCTATACCAGAATACCCGTGTATGTACGGCTGTTTCAGGGTTACTGCCCCTCATCAGTGCGCAGAAAGGTTGTGGTTGGCCAGGGAGAAGACATGAATGTGAGTCGAGGGTTAATGTTTCTCCTTGTGGAGGGCACCACACAGGTTGTAGGGGGTCTTATGGGCCACGCAGCGCTCCCTTGGTAAACCTTTGAAAGTAAAGGCTATAAGAATTCTCCACAGCGCCCCCTAGAGCCCTACCTTTTTTAGTTTCCCATCGACGTCGGTCTGTGAGAGCTTGTTTTTGTGTGATTTGCAGTCGTTAGTGACGCTATTTTGACGTACATATGACTTTTTTGATTACGTTATAAAAAAAAGTGCAAAAAAAGAGCTGAGGATAACAAGTGTGTCGTTACCGAGGCGATGACACAAAAATGTGAGTTTTTTACTAATTAAAAAAAAACAAAAAAAACAAACAAAGGGGAAAGTGCGCAAAAACGTTTTTACACTAATTTTACATTTTTTTAAAACATTTTTTATGTCCGTGGGGGGGGGGGGGGGGGGGGGCTTGAACGTGTGATGCCAGTGTGGTGGCCCAGAATTAACGGGGTCCCTTCATAATGTCTTGTATGTTTGTCTTGTTAGCATCTTCGGTGTTGTAGGAAGTGTATGTGTGTTGTATCTCTGCAGCACTGAAAGGGTTAATGTCGGCACATGAGCTGCCTTGTCTGGAAGATGTATCTATGTGTTGTATGTTTGTGGTCACGTGATGATGCGTGTAATATAAATTGATAAATTAAGTGCCCCCCCAGCTGTCCAGTATCAATCAGCTGCCATTCAGGACACTAGGAAATCTGAGTGACATCCTCCCCCCTTGTATTTGCCCTTACGAGATGAGACAATAGATAGATATCAGACAGGTAGATAGATACCAGAGAGATAGAGATATGAGATGGAGAGATATATATTGTGATGTGGAGGCTGTAGCCTGGCAGTCATTCTTGTAGCTGGAAGAATTAGGTGCTTTTCAGCATCCAGGAAAGCTGAGTGCGGTAGGAAGCTTTGGAGTAGACTTCAGCAAAGGCTGTCACATCCCCCGAGGGGTCTCTGATGTCCTACAGCCCCTCTGAAGCCAGGGCTATCAGAAGATACCCACAGGAATTGGGAACACTAAGTTCTCCCCCCACTGACCACAGCCAGACCTGATAACTTGTGGAGCCAAAAAGTTATCAAAGGACGTTCACTCAAGACAAAGATAACCTGTCATTTGGAAATGATGGCTGATCTGTGCGCCGCCGCCTGCTGGCGAGGATATTTTGCGAAATGTCGCATCACCCCGAATAAGATGCTGGGACTCCCATCTTTGGGGGAGGCTCAGAAACTGAGAATCACGTATCTCGGACACCCAAAGCTACTCATGTGTGGACTCAGGGCGTAAGTAAGATCAGGACTAAAATATGCCGGGCCCATATTGCCGATCAGATAACCGCATGTGAAGATATGACTGAAAGTAGGGAATTATGATTTTTCGGAGTTCCTACAACCCAACCCTCCCTGCTGTGTGTGACCTCAGAGGGGGCGGGGAGAAGGTGTGTACCGAGGGGTCCTATAAAAGTGGGAGCCCACGGGCCCCAGATTGTCGGCCCTCTTGG
The DNA here is from genome assembly GCA_035609135.1 of Eleutherodactylus coqui. Lineage (NCBI taxonomy): Eukaryota > Metazoa > Chordata > Amphibia > Anura > Eleutherodactylidae > Eleutherodactylus > Eleutherodactylus coqui. The sequence goes on from CM069405.1 coordinate 17,385,037, forward strand.
AGGTCACATACGTGAGGACTGTTCTGATTTCCCGGGTGAGACTCCACTCCAAAGAAAGGTAACACTCTTACTTTAGTGCCTGTTATTTCGCTGTCTGTCATATCATATGTACGTCTCCTGCAGATCATCTGGTAACATCATTTTATCTTTTTCTGTAAATAAGCACTGCTCTTTTTTGAGAATTAAACTTCAAATTAATTGGTGAACCTCGTCCGTATTAACATGAAACCATATTCTCCGAAGATTATATTAATAAGTTATACATCGGGTTCCTGCAGAGTGATTGAGGACGGAGGCGGGATCTGTAGGTATCGTCCATTCCCCTCTCGCCTCTTGTCCAGTGAAGGACAAGTTGGTTTACTGTGCGGGGCCAGGAAGATTGCTGTAGAGTTGTGGCTGTGGCTCATGGTCGCTTGTCCGGTGTCTCGGAAAGTTGGGTACCAGTCACTCCACAATCTAAGGCCTTCCCTCCTTCCACTCACCCTGCCACGTGACAATGCGTGATATATGTCTTTGCCCAGGTGGATGCAAGTTAGTTAGTTGGAGAGAGTCAGAGTTTGTGCAAAGTTGTTGGCAAGTGGAGCTGGCAGGAGCCGGTCTCCATTGGACCCCCGCAGACACTAGTCGGTCTGTGCGTGGATGATGAAGAAGGCCGAGCGTCAGTCTAGGAGTTATCCTGGGTCTACTATCCCCAAGATATCCCCTAGACTGATGGCAGGAGTCCTGCCGAATGAGAAGATGAGAAGAGAGTGGTATGCAGCCGGAGTGCCAACTACAGAAAGTGAGTGTTTGACCGGTAGAGAGCTTTGGCAGGAGAAGAAGGAGATTTGGCCAGGAGCAGCGTTACACAGATAACTGAGACTGTGAACCCGGCATTCATCCTGTGATTCCTCCCTGTCGCACTAGTAAATCGTTTGGGTACCAGTGTGCTGATGCCTTAAAAAGAACTGTTCTCATTGTCTCATTTCGATTCCCAGTAAGGCAGCTCTACCGACTGTTCCTGGTTTTGCTCTAACAGTTAACTCACTGTGTGTGGACTCTTTCTCCAATGGTCCAATCATGTGTAAGTATTTTGGGGTGTGTTTCTCTTCTGTACTGTGATTGGTGGTTGCCTTTTGTATAAATGTGGAGTCTGTTCTGTCCAATATCAGCTTGACACAGGCCGCTGTGTCGGCCGAAGCGTCGCACTCTGCCATGTTTTATTTTTGGATATTCCAATAAAAGTGAGGATTTTATTCACCAGATGACATCATAAAAAAATGTTTCCGGCCGTGCTGCTTCCTGCTAGTTTTTGAACTCTTTATTGTCATCTTATGGATTCACCGCAGGGGATGGTACGGTGCAGTCATGAATGATAAGGATTTAAGGTAAACCACAACTTGGGTTACCCTGTGAAACCCCCCCCTAGCAGTAACTTGGTCGGGTCCCATACTACCTTCAGGGAAGGAGATGGTAGAGCCACCATGACCAACTCTACCCCGACATCTCCTCAGCTGTGGGTCTGCTCCTCATCCGCTGCAATAGGATCAGACTGAGTGATTCTCATGGTGATTACAAGCCATGACAGACCTGGACACCATTTTCTGGAGTTGCAATGAGAACCTATTGGCCGTCCACAATTACATGACAGAGGACTGATGACATCATAGAGGGAGTGCCCTCCCTCTGTGAATACTATACGTGCCCTGATCTACAGTGACTGCAGCATTTAACAGGTTACTAGTGGAGATGAGTGTTCTCACCAATCCTCACTTGTGTCAGTCACAGCTGGCTCCCACTATGGATGGCGGGGGCTCAGATAATGAAACCTGTGCCAGCCATAGGACGCAAGTTTACGTCCATTAGCAGGAACCCCTTCCGATGCGAGACTTACATTTACGTCCCGGGTATGGGACGGGGTTAATGGGTTCCATCTGCTGCCCACATAAGAGAATACAATAACTCGAATACACCTGCACATTCTAGTGAGGGTCTAAACATGGGAGTAATGCTCTTTATTCTGTGACCACCAGTGATGTTATATGGAGCACAGGCTTAGACATAATTGCAGATCTCCATAAGTTCTGAATGGCCCCTTGGACATCTTTATTTCTCAAGCTATATATAATGGGGTTCATCAGCGGGGTGATGGATGTATAAAACACAGCTAACAGTTTATCTGATAACTGCCCCGAGTCTTCAGGCTTCATGTACGTGATGATGGCCGAGCCATAGAAGAGAATGACTATGATAAGGTGGGAGATACATGTGGAAAAAGCCTTGTATCTTCTAGACTGGATCTTGAGGACTGCTAAGATGATGTGAGTGTAGGAGTACAGGATACACGAGAGAGGAGTTATTAGTAATATGAGACTCCCTACTACCTTGATCACACTCAGTATGGAATGGTCATTGCAGGAAAGTCTCATCAACGATGGAGCTTCACAGAAGAAATGGTCAATGGTGGTGAACCCGCAGTATGTTAGCTGATATAGAAAGTATAAATCCACTGATGATATGATGCCTCCAGTCAACCATGAAGCGCCTATCATTCTAACACAAACCGTTGTCTTCATAATCACATTGTAACGTAAGGGGTTGCTGATGGCCACATATCGATCATAAGCCATGAAAGCCAAAAGGATGCACTCCGTCTCACCGAGGAGAAGGAAGCCGTACACCTGAATCAGGCAACCCGCATAGGAAATCCTCTTCTTCTCCCTCAAGAAATTGACGAGCATATTGGGAACAGTAATGGAAGTGAAGCAGATGTCCAGGAAAGACAGATTAGCCAGGAAGATGTACATAGAATTGTGTAGACGACGATCAGATCTTACAGCCACTATGAGCAGAAGGTTCCCGGCCGCAGTGATCACATACAGGATCAAGAAGATCTGGAAGAGTAGAAGTTGTACACTGGGGTCTGCGGAAAATCCGAGAAGAATGAATTCTGTCACTTGGCTGTAATTTCCACTTTCCATGATGAGTAAAGTCTATTTCTCTCGGTCCATGTTGTGGTAGTGAAACATTTGCTTTTATAGCGTGAGAACTCCAAAATGAGCTATTTTAGCACAATTGATCAGTGGTCCCTTAATCTGTTCTTCTTCACCTACTTTTGAGCATCAGGGCATGCTGGTAGTTGTAGTTAGAGAACATCACTGCAGGTAGAAAGAAAACAGATGGAGGACCCGGATGTATATTCTGTGTTCTGACTATTCTAAATCCTCCGGAGTATGAGGACTTATTTCTTGTACCCTATCAACCATGACGTGATATAATCAGCGTGATGTAATCATTCTAATAACAAGTCATTGATATAATACAGATACGCTGACTCTTACCTCTTATGGTGGCAAGAAAAGAAATCTGCGGATCCTGTCCGAATCAGACTGAAGCTTCACCTGATGTCCCAATGAGAATACTGAAAGTCTGTCTTATTCTGAACATACAGTATTATGAGAAGATCCAACTCAATGGAGACAACTTAGAGGAGCTGAAGAAATGGGAGGCAGAGGAAGGCTGACACAAGACGGGACAGCCACAGGAATCAGGAGGCATGGAGTAGCCTGAAGACCCAAACACAAGACAAGACATTCTGGGGAAACGTTACAAGAAGAGCTAGAACAAATAGCAGATAATACTAATACTCTTACCACTATCAATCCTACTGCTAATACTACTACTATTAACTCTACTACTACCGTAATGACACCAAACTACTAATACTACTACTATTAACTCTACTACTACCGTAATGACACCAAACTACTAATACTACTAATGCTAATAACACCAATACTATCAGTCCTACTAATACTTCTATTAGTCCTACTGCTAATACTATTACCATTACTACTAACCCTAATACTAAAACTACGACTAATAACACCAATACTACCTTTACTACTAATACTACTACTATTATCGCTACTGCTAATACTACTACGTTTACAACTACTAATAGCACCAATACTACATTTATCAAATGTCAGTGTTGTCCGGTGGAGCGTTGGAGAGAAGAGAGTGTGTTGCTGGGATCAGGACCTACAGATAACGAGACTGTGGTTCTCCTGTTCACCTGTCAGTCCTCCCTGTCGCACCACTATGATGTTTTACACTGTTTTCCTGCTGGCGTGCTCTTCAACATTGTACTGTAGTTACTTCCAGTAAAGCGACCGGTCGTCCGTCCCTCCCCGGAGGCCGTGTTTTAAAAGAACCCCCTGCGTGTGTGGATTTATTCCAACAACTAGGAATTCCCCCGCGGCAGATGAAATGGTGGCGTCACGCGTGACATAAGAGACTAAGGTAATCCAGTATTGGGCTCCCCGTTTACTAACCTGCCCTCGGCCCTTGGACGTGTCAGCAGCTACCCTCCGGGTGGGAGACAGTAGAGCCGCCGTGACAGGGCCCAAACTCTACCCAGCTGTCTCCTAGGCTGCTCCTCAGACGCTGCACTTCTACAGCTATTACTAGTATTAATCTTACTGCTAATACTACTACTATTACCAATACCACTATTAATCCTACAGCTAACACTACTATTACCACTATTACTACTACTACTATTACCGCTACTGCTAATAACACCAATACTGATATTACTACTACTGATACTGCTGCAACTACTAACATCAGTACTAATACTCTAACCACTGCTATTTATTACTAAATCTAATACTATGACCTCTACTAATCTTACTACTAATACTACTACTATTACCAATACCACTATTAATCCTACAGCTAACAATACTATTACCACTATTACTACTTCTACTACTATTACCACAATTACTACTTCTACTACTATTACCGCTACTGCTAATAACACCAATACTGATATTACTACTACTGATACTGCTGCAACTACTAACATCAGTACTAATACTCTAACCACTGCTATTTATTACTAAATCTAATACTATGACCTCTACTAATCTTACTACTAATACTACTACTATTACCAATACCACTATTAATCCTACAGCTAACAATACTATTACCACTATTACTACTTCTACTACTATTACCACAATTACTACTTCTACTGCTATTACCACTACTGCTAATAACACCAATACTAATATTACTACTACTGATACTGCTGCAACTACTAACATCAGTACTAATACTCTAACCACTGCTATTTATTACTAAATCTAATACTAATACTATAACCTCTACTAATCTTACTGCTGATACTACTACTATTACCAATACCACTATTAATCCTACAGCTAACACTATAATTACCACAATTACTACTTCTACTGCTATTACCACTACTGCTAATAACACCAATACTAATATTACTACTACTGATACTGCTACAACTACTAACATCAGTACTAATACTCTAACCACTGCTATTTATTACTAAATCTAATACTAATACTATGACCTCTACTAATCTTACTACTAATACTACTACTATTACCAATACCACTATTAATCCTACAGCTAACACTACTATTACTATTACTACTTCTACTACTATTACCACTATTACTACTTCTACTACTATTACCACTATTACTACTTCTACTACTATTACCACTACTGCTAATAACACAAATACTAATATTACTACTACTGATACTGCTACAACTACTAACATCAGTACTAATACTCTAACCACTGCTATTTATTACTAAATCTAATACTATGACCTCCACTAATCTTACTACTAATACTTTGACTATTACTACTACTAAGTATAGCACCACTACTAACACCAATACTAATACTGTAACTATTACCTCTACTATTCCTACTACTAGTATTTCCATAAGTACGACCCGTTATTTGCAGTACGTGTATTCTCATGGGCAGTGTTTCTCTCGCATGAGAACATAGCATACAGATGGGATGTCGCTGCGCTATGCAATGCGAGTTGCGCCCGCTTAGGTGGCATTCAGATGGCTGTGTGAGTTGCACCCAAGATTCTTGGACACATCAGCCGTCACATGGATGCCGGGCCTCAGACCCGCATATAACAAGAATAGGACATGGTGAGTTCCAACCCCCATCGTCCGTGTGACAGATCCCTGCTATGATTAGCCCGGTCGGCTGTAGGGGGTCCGTGTGCCGTCCGTGGAAACACGGATAGAATAAGCCCTAACACTGCGCAACTAGTGAGCAGAAAAGTCGCTGAAGTGTAAAAACAACGGCTGTCTGAATGCTTTTACGCAGAATGCCTATTGTTCGCAAGTCATTGAAATATGAGCGACTGCGACTTTACACCCGGCGACTCTTCATCAACCATCAAACAGCTGCTGTAGGAGCGCGTTCGAGTCGCGGATGTTTGACCGCTTCCATCAATACTGGCTGCAGCTTTTACGTAAATCCAAAAAGCGGCTGGTAGTTTAAGGACTTGTCCGGGACTGAACTATTAGTGAGCTATCCACAGGCTACGCCATGAATAGTCGATCAGTGGAGATAGTAGATCAGGTGCCATCCTACCCTCTATGAAGCGGACAGCAACGGTCGGGGTTGATAATACAGGCACGGCTCCATTGAATTCAATGCAAAGTCAATCAAGGCTTCTACAATGTGAACAGACCTTTCAGCTTCCGACTCCATCCCCTGCGAACAATGTTGATTGCGACATGTAAAAGTTGCTCTTTTTGTGACATCATCAGCCCTCTGCAACCAGACGCTAGATAATGGTGTCCGGGTCTGATAGCAAAATGTTGTCCCTATCTTCAAGAAAGGGAAGAAGGTGGATCCAGGAAACTACAGGCTTGTGAGCCTGACGTCTATGTAGTGGCCCAGTACATTATCCTGGTCCCCTCCATAAATGTCATACATATATGTCTTATGTTAATGCACTGTGCAAACCTGTCTCGTTATTTCCAGCATGCGTGTTGCACAGCTGCAGCGCTTGAGAGGTTAATGTCTACAAAAATCCAAAGCCTGCATGTAACTATATCAAGTCTGTCATGTCATGTGGTATGAGAGAGGTTATAAAAGTGAGTGATTGAGAGCGGGAAAGGTTGTTGTTGGTCCACGTCTTCAGGAGTGGTGCCGCTCAGGAGGTCCAGCTGCATAGGGGCACCTTCAGCCCTCATGTACTGAAGCATGGAAGAGGAGGGGAGATATCCCGTACTACTTGTGAGGTGGATGTAAATGAGGCAGCCTCTGTACTGGGAGGAGGATCCACAATTAATTTGGATCCTCCTCCAATTAATTTGGTTGCCTACCAGTTCAGCGCCCATGGATGTACAATCAGAGACGGACGCTCGGAGGACAGTGGGGCCCTCACAGCCTCTTGATTTTTTCAGAAGAGACGGTGTCACTGCACAGGCAAGAGATCCGCTGTGGATATTAATCCATCAACGCAACAAGAGTGTTAGAGATTTGATCCCAGAGTTACTCGACCCTCCGTCATGGAATATGGAGATTCCAATGTCTCTTTTCATTTCATGGGAGAGCGACAGGCCACAACTGGACTACCCCTGCGGACACCGATGGGGAGACCTGCTGCGCCCTCTCCCACTGTCATGGACACTCCTTCCACCAGCTCCATGAGACTGGAAGATGATGAGGAGCTGCTGATGAGTGACAGCGCTTCAGCAGCTACGGCTGGAGCGGACAGGGGGGAAAGTCAGTGGTTGGAAATTGGGAGAATGCTGTTGCCGCACAATTTCCATTTCCCCTCAATGGATGTTAACTGACAAAAAGACTCTATGTAAGAGACATGTGTTCCAGATCCCCAGTTAAGCTCCTTAAAGAAAAAGACTTTAACCCCTTAAGGACCAAGCCCATTTTTTTTTTCGATTTCTTTTTTTCCTCCCCTCTTCAAAAGAATTGTAACTCCTTTATTTATCCATCGACGTCGCTGTATGAGGGCTTGTTTTTTTGTGGGACGATTTGTATTTTTAAATGGTGCCGTTTACTGTACCTTATAAGGTACTGAAAAATGTAAAAAAAATTCTAAGTGGAGTAAAATTTAAAAAAAACATTCCGCCATCTTTCAGTGCGTCTTGTTTCTACGGCGCACAAACTGCAACAAAAATGACATGATAACTTTATTCTATGGGTCACTGCGATTACAAGGATACCAAACTTGCACAGTTGTTTTTTTTACTATACTACTCTACTTTAATTTTTTTCAATTATTTTCTGCCGCCATCTTCTGCGCTCAATAACTTTTTTATTTTTCCGTCGATGCAGTTGTGTGAGGGCTCATTTTTTGCGGGATGTCCTGTAGTTTACGTTAATACCAATTCGGTGTACATACAACTTTTTGATTAATTTTCATCGCGTTTTTTTCTGGGAGACAGGGTGCATTTCTGGCGTTTTTTTTTTTTTTTTCCGGACAACGTTCACCGTGCGGGGTAAATAATGGGCTACTTTGATCGATCGGACTTTTACGGATGCGGCGATACTAAATATGTATTTTTATTTTAGGATTTAGATTTTTTAATTATAGATATGGCAAAAGGGGGTGATTTAAACTTTTATAACTTTTTTTTGTTTTTTACAAAAAATAAAACTTTATTGCTCTGATTTACACTTTTTTCTTAAGTCCCCCTGGGGAAGCACAACTAGCGATGCTTTGATCGCTCCTGCAGTATGACATAATTCTATAGCATTACGTCACACTGCTTTTTGACAGGCAGTCTATCAGGCCACCCCACGGGGATGGTTTGATAGGCAGTCTGCTAAGGCAGCCCTGGTGCCTTTTAGAAGGCCCCCGGCTGCCATGACACCTGCACGGCTCCCCCGGTCTCACCGCGGGACCCCCGAACATCGTTCGGGGGCTTCAAATGGCACTATCAGAAAAATAGTTAAAAAAAAAAAAAGGCAAAAATAATAATAATAAAACTTTCTTGCACACTTTCCACTCTGATTTTAAAAAAGTTAAAAGTAAAAAACACATGCTTGGCATTATCACACAATATAATAGATTGAATGCACTTTTCATACTGCATGGCAAGCACTGTAAAGAAAAAAAACCAAAAAAAGGGAACGAAGATGCTTTTTTTGTTTATTTCGTCTCCGAGAAAAATGCAATAAAATAAACAAAAAATTCATATGTATCTCCTCAGTTTCCCATATAATGTACATATACTACCTGACCTGTATATATCTCCTCAGCTCCCCATATAATGTACATATACTACCTGACCTGTATATATCTCCTCAGCTCCCCATATAATGTACATATACTACCTGACCTGTATATATCTCCTCAGTTCCCCATATAATGTACATATACTACCTGACCTGTATATATCTCCTCAGCTCCCCATATAATGTACATATACTACCTGACCTGTATATATCTCCTCAGCTCCCCATATAATGTACATATACTACCTGTATATATCTCCTCAGTTCCCCATATACTGTACATATACTACCTGTATATATCTGCTCAGCCCCCCTGTATACTGTACATATACTACCTGTATATATCTCCTCAGTTCCCCATATACTGTACATATACTACCTGTATATATCTTCCTAGTTCCCCATATACTGTACATATACTACCTGTATATATTTCCCCAGCTCCCCATATACTGTACATATACTAACTGTATATATCTCCTCTGTTCCCCATATACTGCACATATACTACCTGTATATATCTCCTCTGTTCCCCATATACTGCACATATACTACCTGTATATATCTCCACAGTTCCCCATATACTGCACATATACTACCTGTATATATCTCCTCAGCTCCCCATATACTGTACATATACTACCTGTATATATCTCCTCTGCTCATCATTTACTGTGCTTATACTACCTGTATATATCTCCACGGTTCCCCATATACTGTACATATACTACCTGTATGTATCTCCTCAGCTCCTCATATTCTGTACATATACTATCTGTATATATCTCCCCAGCGCCCCATATACTGTACATATACTACCTGTATATATCTCCTCAGTTCCCCATATACTGTACATATACTACCTGTATATATCTTCTCAGTTCCCCATATACTGTACATATACTACCTGTATATATCTCCTCAGTTCCCCATATACTGTACATATACTACCTGTATATATCTTCTCAGTTCCCCATATACTGTACATATACTACCTGTATATATCTCCTCAGTTCCCCATATACTGTACATATACTACCTGTATATATCTCCTCTGTTCCCCATATACTGTACATATACTACCTGTATATATCTCCTCAGTTCCCTATATACTGTACATATACTACCTGTATATCTCTCCTCAGCTCCCCATATACTGTACATATACTTCCTGTAAATATCTCCTCAGTTACCCATATACTGTACATATACTACCTGTATATATCTCCTCAGCTCCCCATATACTGTACATATACTACCTGTATATATCTCCTCAGCTCCCCATATACTGTACACATACTACCTGTATATATCTCCCCAGCTTCCCATATACTGTACATATACTACCTGTATATATCTTCTCAGTTCCCCATATACTGTACATATACTACCTGTATATATCTTCTCAGTTCCCCTGTTTACTGTACATATACTACCTGTATATATCTTCTCAGTTCCCCATATACTGCACATCTACTACCTGTATATATTTCCCCAGCTCCCCATATACTGCACATATACTACCTGTATATATCTCCTCAGCTCCATATACTGTACATATACCACCTGTATATATCTCCTCAGTTCCCCATATACTGTACATATACTAACTGTATATATCTCCTCAGTTCCCCATATACTGCACATATACTACCTGTATATATCTCCCCAGCGCCCCATATACTGTACATATACTACCTGTATATATCTTCTCAGTTCCCCATATACTGTACATATACTACCTGTATATATCTCCTCAGTTCCCCATATACTGTACATATACTACCTGTATATATCTTCCTAGTTCCCCATATACTGTACATATACTACCTGTATATATTTCCCCAGCTCCCCATATACTGTACATATACTAACTGTATATATCTCCTCTGTTCCCCATATACTGCACATATACTACCTGTATATATCTCCACGCTTCCCCATATACTGTACATATACTACCTGTATATATCTCCTCAGCTCCTCATATACTGTACATATACTATCTGTATATATCTCCCCAGCGCCCCATATACTGTACATATACTACCTGTATATATCTTCTCAGTTCCCCATATACTGTACATATACTACCTGTATATATCTCCTCAGTTCCCCATATACTGTACATATACTACCTGTATATATCTTCTCAGTTCCCCATATACTGTACATATACTACCTGTATATATTTCCCCAGCTCCCCATATACTGTACATATACTACCTGTATATATTTCCCCAGCTCCCCATATACTGTACATATACTAACTGTATATATCTCCTCAGTTCCCCATATACTGCACATATACTACCTGTATATATCTCCTCAGCTCCCCATATACTGTACATATACTACCTGTATATATTTCCTCAGCTCCCCATATACTGTACATATACTACCTGTATATATCTCCTCAGCTCCCCATATACTGCACATATACTACCTGTATATATTTCCCCAGCTCCCCCTATACTGTACATATACTACCTGTATATATCTCTTCAGTTCCCCATATATTGTACATATACTACCTGTATATATCTCCTCAGTTCCCCATATACTGCACATATACTACCTGTATATATCTCCTCAGCTCCCCATATACTGTACATATACTACCTGTATATATTTCTTTAGTTCCCCATATACTGTACATATACTACCTGTAAATATCTCCTTAGTTCCCCATATACTGTACATATACTACCTGTATATATCTCCACGGTTCCCCATATACTGTACATATACTACCTGTATATATCTCCTCAGCTCCACATATACTGTACATATACTACCTGTATATATCTCCTCAGCTCCACATATACTGTACATATACTACCTGTATATATCTCCTCAGCTCCACATATACTGTACATATACTACCTGTATATATCGCCTCTGCTCATCATTTACTCTGCTTATACTACCTGTATATATCTCCACAGTTCCCCATATACTGTACATATACTACCTGTATATATTTCTTTAGTTCCCCATATACTGTACATATACTACCTGTTTATATCTCCTCAGTTCCCCATATACTGTACATATACTACCTGTATATATCTCCACAGTTCACCATATACTGTACATATACTACCTGTATATATCTCCTCTGTTCCCCATATACTGCACATATACTACCTGTAAATATCTCCTTAGTTCCCCATATACTGTACATATACTACCTGTATATATCTCCACGGTTCCCCATATACTGTACATATACTACCTGTATATATCTCCTCAGTTCCCCATATACTGTACATATACTACCTGTATATATCTCCTCTGTTCCCCATATACTGCACATATACTACCTGTAAATATCTCCTTAGTTCCCCATATACTGTACATACACTACCTGTATATATCTCCACGGTTCCCCATATACTGTACATATACTACCTGTATGTATCTCCTCAGCTCCTCATATACTGTACATATACTATCTGTATATATCTCCCCAGCGCCCCATATACTGTACATATACTACCTGTATATATCTTCTCAGTTCCCCATATACTGTACATATACTACCTGTATATATCTCCTCAGTTCCCCATATACTGTACATATACTACCTGTATATATCTTCTCAGTTCCCCATATACTGTACATATACTACCTGTATATATCTCCTCAGTTCCCCATATACTGTACATATACTACCTGTATATATCTTCTCAGTTCGCCATATACTGTACATATACTACCTGTATATATTTCCCCAGCTCCCCATATACTGTACATATACTACCTGTATATATTTCCCCAGCTCCCCATATACTGCACATATACTACCTGTATATATCTCCACAGTTCCCCATATACTGTACATATACTACCTGTATATATTTCTTTAGTTCCCCATATACTGTACATATGCTACCTGTATATATCTTCAGCTCCCCACCATATTGTAGATATATTACCTATATATATCTCCATTATTTTGCTATATGTAATTTGTATATTTACATAATTAACACTATTATATAACAGCTGTACAACACTAACAGAGAATGCAGGCTGATACTAGAGAAAGAACGCTGATACCAGAGAATGAAGGCTTATACTAGAGATTGAAGGCTGATACCAGAGAATGCAGGCTGATACCAGAGAATGAAGGCTGATACCAGAGAATGCAGGCTGATGCCAGATAATGACGGCTGATACTAGAGAATGCAGGCGGATACTAGAGAATGAAGGCTGATACCGGAGAATGCAGGCTGATACCAGAGAATGAAGGCTGATACCGGAGAATGCAGGCTGATACCAGAGAATGCAGGCTGATGCCAGATAATGAAGGCTGATACTAGAGAATGCAGGCTGATACTAGAGAATGAAGGCTGATACCGGAGAATGCAGGCTGATGCCAGATAATGAAGGCTGATACTAGAGAATGCAGGCTGATGCCAGATAATGAAGGCTGATACTAGAGAATGCAGGCTGATACTAGAGAATGAAGGCTGATACCGGAGAATGCAGGCTGATACCAGAGAATGCAGGCTGATGCCAGATAATAAAGGCTGTCACGTGGCCCAGTGTCCCGATGGTGTCTCCTTGTATTGATCAGTGTTGGATTCCGTTTAGCGCTCCAGCTACAGAGCACACGGATGCCTTCCCTCTATATAAGTATGAGATAGCACTGTCATATTCCTTAGAATTAACCCTTACTATCACCGTCCCTCAACTCCTGTCAAGAAAGTTAAAACATAAGAAACCAAGTTTTGTATCCCAGTAATTAGGCTCCGGGGACCTGGCTCACAGCGCAGCAGGCTTTAGTATTTGAGTAATCCCTTTGTATGAGGACGCAAAGTTCCTTATTACAACATTAACCCTATATACAGTTTGAACAGTGCTGTTGTGGAGAGTTACCAACGTAAGAGGAATATTCTCAGGACCAGCACATACCGCCCACAGTAGGTGGTTGTGGGATATAGTAGACTTGCTTCGGGGTATCTGGCTCGGGGGTGTCCACTTTATAGTCTCTAGGATGAAAGTAATC